>VCAZ01000044.1:365000-965000 GCA_005784505.1 Bagarius yarrelli
CCAGCTCATTTTCAATCTTCACTTTGCCAGAACACACAATCTAGTTTTAAATCCATAGACAGCTCTGCTCAGGGTGTTAATCTTTTTATGGCTGGCAACAAAGGAAATATCTGTATTTCTGTTCTTCCTGTCATCCGTCACTATCATAACTGGAATATGATTGTCAGTGAACTGGTTAAAATGTATCATTTTGTCACTTACACAGTTGTCCTATATGGTAAAAAATATTTTTTCCAGGCTAAAATGTATGTAAATATATGTCAAATGTATGTTATACTAAATATAAAAATATGTTTTTAAAATCTAAAATTTATTTTATTTAAAATTATTTTATTTTTATTTTATTCAAAAATATTTTAGCAGCAAAAAGTATATTTCCAACTTTATTGGACTTTATATGATGAACAGAATCTCATGATGACGTGTAATAACAAAGAATGAACATTAGTCTTCATCAGTGATGGGAAGAGCGGAATTATAAATAAACAGTGTTACTCTTTATAGCATCAATACTCGTTACTCTTTCTAGTAACGAGTAATCAAGCAAAATACTGTTTTCCTTGTTATAACACTGTTACTGAGATAAAATGCGAGTATAGTTTTGGTTTTAGGATAATTTTATTAAAGAGATTAACCTCTCCAGCCTGGGCATTTTTAGCACCAGCAGGGGCAGCTGACTGTTTGGAGGAAACTAAGAAAGTATGTCCTATATTTAGTTTAGCAATCATTTACACAAATGCATACAATCATTCCCTAATATTGTACTGGTTCGACAGATGTTGCTGCTGGAAAGCACGTGTTTCATATAAATGTTCACATGCGAAGCACCAAGTTGTCACTGCTGGGCCTCTGATCAAAGCCCTTAACCTCCAATTGCTCAGTTGTGAGATAAATGTAAGAGATACATGTAAGTCGCTCTGTATAAGAGTATCTGCAAATGTAAATGTAATGTAAAAGTATTTCACTCTTTTTTTTTTCTTTTTTCGGTCAAGCACAAAGTTACAGAACACACAGACCTTAAGAAATGTGCATAAACTTAACTTCACTGTATTTGCTGACATCCAACTTAGAAAGAAGGGAACACAAGTGTACCTAATTGCTGTTGCCGCAATTCACCCTCTTTTCGTGACCTGAAGGAGAGTTCCGTGACACATGTTTATATGTATGCAGCTTGCATAGTGAGTTTGTAAGGTCGACCGGCTCTGCAAAAAGCTATTAGTTAGAAGTTGAGACTTCATTCAGTTCTTTTATGTTATCCGTTATGGATTCCTTGACATTTACATTCACATTCAAAGTATTTGTCAAACGCCCTTATCCAGAGTGACGTACTCAAGTGGATTGAGTTTCTATCAATGAATAGATCAATATAAACTGAGTGCAAAAACTGTTAAAAACAAGACCAACTGTTGAAAAAAAGTTAAAAATTAAATATCAAATACCAGGTATTAAAGAAAGCGGTAAATTGATGGGACGTTTCCACCTACATGCCAGCGGAACGTCATGAGGCAGACCCAGCTTTTATCCAAAGAAATGCTTTATAGGGGGGCTTTATGGATTTGGCCTTTATTAGTTAATGTATTAGCTAGTTTTGTATTTCTTTCCAGTGGTGGAAAAAGTACTAAACATTTCCGCTTAAATAAAGGTACTGCTAATTAAGAAGAAATAACTTGAGTACAAATAGTAGTACTGAAATATATTATGAATCAAGTAAGAGTAAATAAGTATTTTGTTAGGAATCTACTCAAGTTACTGCGTTCCAAAAAAACTTCAGTGTGTAAAAAGTGATTCTAAACTATTCAGGTGTAAAAAGTTGATCCTAATTTAGCACTTATGGGCTGTTTTCTATGCTGCACATGCAGAAAGCTACCCCTCTTATGACTGGATTGAACAAGGTCATAAAAGAAAGTTTAAAAGAACTAAACTGCTAAACGATGTAACAACAAAAATGTATTAAAAAAAGATACTTATCTCTTGCAAAGGTGTTATCTTAGTATTTAATCTATAAATAGAAATCTATTATATAATACCACAACAAATGCCTGACACTTTAAAAGCAAAACATAGTACATATATACAGCTTTTCTGTATAATGTCTTCACTTTTGATATCACTGCTATTGATTATTAAACCATTCACATTTCACTTCCTAATTGTTTTACTCTGGGGTTCTTTGTCAGATCTACATTGTGCCACAGGCAGCCATCTTTAAGATGGAAGATTTGGAGGGCCCAGAGGCGGAGGCAGCCATGTTGAATAACATGCGCGTGTATGGCACCTTGGTGCTGACCTTTATGGCTGTGGTGGTGTTTGTGGGTGTGAAATACGTCAACAAGCTTGCGCTGGTTTTCCTGGCCTGTGTTATTTGCTCCATTTTGGCAGTGTATGCTGGCGTCATCAAGACTGCTTTCGAACCACCAGTGTTCCCGTAAGTACCTCAAATTTCTAAAATAGTGAAATGGTAAAAATATCCAGCTAAAATACCAAAGCTTTGCATATTTAGATCTTAGTTTAGGAATACCTAGGATTTATTCCTTAATGTTTTACAATTGACCAGCTTAAATTTGTATCAGTCGTCTACAAATATTGAAGGTTGTCTGCGGTAGTGGGATTATTTCATGATTGCATTCTCCTTCACTTCCATATACTGATCCATTTTGTTCAGGCCTGGGTAATACATGTGACTGATTTTGGGGGCTTTTTGGGGTTTTTTTTGAAAGACAGATTCACAGTGCAGGCTGTAAATAATAATGTCATTTCTTGGACCTTTCATTTTATTTATGAACAAGTCTTGTGCAGTGGTGGCTCAAATAGTTAAGGCGCTGGGTTGTTGATCTGAAGACCAGGAAAACCTGTATCATAGCCCAAACTGTCTAAGACGAGATATGTGAAGAAACAAATTTTACTGTGCTGTAGAGTGTATGTGACAAATAAAGACATTTACATTAATGTTAAGTCTAAGAGCAAGGTCTGATTCTGTACAAACTGGGACATGTGATTCAGTACAAACTAACATAATGATTTGATCGGACTCGAGACTTGAAACTGAACGAATGACAAACATCATGCATTTAATTCAGCTGTGAATCTTACTGGATTAACAAAAAGAGGAGAGGATAAAGCCATGCTATAATGAGAATGTAGCAATCAAGCACCAGAGCAATATTCTATCTGTGCACAAAGTATAATCCCATTACACATTCATGATTAGTGTAATGATAGATGACCCGACTCAATAAAAATAAATTTATCTGGGAAATTAAAGCAAACGGCATCAAAAACAAATCTAAAAATCTAATCTGTCATTGTTTTAGTATATTTCTAGACATTGCACATTTAAAACAACCCAAGTCCCCATGCAAATCAATGACCAAATCTAAGCTAAATAAATAAAAACAAATGTTTAATTCAGCAGTATGATTGAAAAATTACCACCATTAACCACTTTTTACATAATCATGAAACCAACTCTATAGTCAATAGTCCTACCAGCCCCTTTTTACTGTTTTACCAGTTAATTCCTACAGCATGTTTAACCTTCGTGTGTATATATGAGAAACTATTTATGTTTGTGGTCATGATTCCTTTTGTTATGTGGATCTTATACAGGGTGTGTGTTCTGGGCAACCGGACTCTAGTGTGGAAAGGCTTTGATGTGTGTGCTAAAGTGATTGAAAAAGACAATGTTACAGTCACTACCAAACTCTGGAGCCTCTTTTGTGACTCAGAGTTCCTCAACGCAACCTGCGACAGCTACTTCATCAACAACAACGTGACAGAGATACAGGGCATTCCTGGCATCACCAGTGGCATTCTGAAAGGTATACACACACACACACACACGCCGTATATTTTGTTAAATCCATTTATATAGTTACAGCCACAGAAGTGTGTCTTTTTAAAATTGTTTTTACAAACATGAAAGTATTCTGTTTACTAGAATGTTTTTATATGCTGTGCGTTACATTATTTCTTTTAATGGAACTAAGAAGCTTGAAAATGTTGCAACGTGACAATGCGCCTGTGCACAAAGGCCCGAGCTTTATGAAGACATGGTTTTTGGATTAGATTTAGCTTTATTTTAAATGTGATTTAATTGAGATTTATGGGTGAATAAATGGATGGATGAATAGGTGTTTATATATAAAAAGATGGATTAATGGATGGATAGATAGATAGATAGATAGATAGATAGATAGATAGATAGATAGATAGATAGATAGATAGATAGATAGATAGATAGATAGATAGATAGATGGATGGATGGATGGACGGATGGATGGATGGATAGATAAACAGATGGATGGATGGATATAAAGAGGGGTGGACAGATGGATGGAGGAACAGGTGGATGGATGGATAGATGGATGGATGAATGAACAGGCAGATGAACAAACAGATGGATGGACGGACAGACGGATGGATAGATGAATGGATGGGTAGATGGATGGATGGATGGATGGATGGATGGATGGATGGATGGATGGATGGATGGATGGATGGATGGATGGATGGATGGATTGGTGACTGAATTCACTAAAAACATTGGTGCTAAATAAAAGATACTGAAAGCCGAAATCTAGTGTAAAATCCTTTTAGAGGTGTAAAGGCTATTATATGAGTCATTATATAGACAAATTAAATCCGGAATCGAATGTTCAAAAACACATATGGATGTGACAGGTATGTGTCCCAATACTTTCATCCATATATCTTATGGATTTGCAACTGAGATTTTACATTCAGACATATAGTTTTATATTTGTATTGAATTTATTATTGCCTACTTTCTCTTTCAGAGAACCTGTTTGGGAACTACATGGAGAAAAATGCTTATCTGGAAAAATCGGGCCTTTCTTCAGTAGAGGAACCAGACGCTCTGCCTACTAACACCAAAAACTATGTGCTTTCTGATATCACCACTTTTTTTACACTTCTGGTTGGAATCTACTTCCCTTCAGTTACAGGTTGGTCAGTTCATACCGGTCGCTGAAGCTGAAGTCATGTAGACATAATAGTAAAAAGGGAAGTCTGTGAAGAGTTTAAGGACTAGTTGTGCATTTATTTGCTACAGCAGTGAAGTCTGAAAGAAAGGAAATCTTTATACTGTTCTAGGTAAGGAGTATCATTGGATCACTGTGGTTAGTGCCTATCATCACTTTTGTGGACTACACCAATCAGCCATAACATTAATACCACTAACCACTAACCTGAATAACTGTTTCAATGCCACCTTTCACGGGTTGGGTATATAAGACAGAAATTAAACAGTTATCAGAATTGATCACTTGAAAGCAGAGAAAATTGGCCAATATTAATGGCTAGACAACTGGGTCAAATTATCTCTGACACAGCAATAATTGTTCAGGAACAGTCTGAGGAGCATAACAAAAGCTGTATTTTAAGGTGTATTGTAGTTATGGTAATCGGCTCCTCTAATTTGTGTTTGAATGTGTAAGTGATTGCACCCTGCTATAGGTTGGCACTTCAAAGACTCAGTAAAGGACTCCAGGCTCCCAGTGATCCTGTATAGAAAAAGTGGTACAGAAGATGGATGGATGGATGGATGGATGGATGGATGGATGGATGGATGGATGGATGGATGGATGGACGGATGGATGGATAAAGAGTTTGATAATAAACACTTATTCACCCATCTATTATCCATCCATCCTTCCATCCATCCAGAAGATGGATGGATGGATGGATGGATGGATGGATGGATGGATGGATGGATGGATCCATCCATCCTGTATAGAAAAAGTGGTACAGAAGATAGATGGATGGATGGATGGATAGATGGATAGACAGATGGCTTAATGGATGGATGAATAAATAAATATTTCACATAGATGATTTTACACAGTACAACATATAGTGAAATGTTTATCTTTGCATATCCAAACTTGGTAGCTTGTGGTCAGAGCGCCGGGTCAGCTATGATACGGCACCCCTGGAACAGAGAGGGTTAAGGGTTTTGTTCAAGGACTGGCGGCAGTGGGGCTTGAAACCAGGTCTTCCTGGTCTTCTAATCAACAACTTAGTGCTTAAATCATTTGAGCCGCCATTGCCCTGTCTTGTACTGAGCAATATTGCTCAGGCACTTATCTCTTTGCCTATTTCGTCTAAATACACAAAAAATTAAAATAAGATCATAAGTAAAAAAATGCTGTTCTGTTGATGTCACCAAAAACATGTTTTTGTCTGTCTCTATATGTGTGTATCAGGCATCATGGCAGGTTCTAATCGCTCTGGTGATCTGCGAGACGCTCAGAAGTCCATCCCCATTGGGACCATTCTGGCCATCAGCACCACTTCATTCATCTGTATCCTTACACACCATACACTCACACATACGCAGTCTGTGTTTATAAAACTCAAGTATGTGTATTATATAAGTCTGTGCTGTATTGCTAATCTTAGTACCACTTTTACACTTATCATGCAGCATGTCAAGTTTAGCTGTTATTATTAAATCAGTTGCTGTCTTTGTCGTAAAGGTTTGATTACAATCAGAAGCAGGCAGTTGTCTTTCTGTAACGTAGCCTTTCAGACATGTCCTGTGTAGTGCTGTTTGGCTCCTGCATCGAAGGAACAGTTCTGAGGGACAAGTACGTTTTTATTGTGTTTTTGTCTAGATTAGTCCTTAAATTAAAACATTATGCATTATGTAGTGTAAGGAGAAGCATACACACAAATTTTTATATGTTTCGGCAGATTTGGTGAAGCAGTAAGAGGGAATCTGGTGATAGGTACTTTGGCGTGGCCATCGCCTTGGGTCATCGTCTTTGGCTCTTTCTTTTCCACTTGTGGGGCGGGGCTTCAGAGTTTGACCGGTGCACCACGTCTTCTGCAGGCCATAGCCAGGGATGGAATAGTGCCATTTCTTAGGGTGAGTAACACATATACCTGCTCTGAAAATACTTCCCTATTATTCTCTCAAGCATACCAGTATGTGAACTAGCATTTTAAATTGGCACTATTTGGGAACGATGTCAGAGTTATGCAAAAATGCTATGCTAAACTCCATTGCCCATCAGCCCGAGCACATCACATCCCCGTTATATGTCGCTGTTCCTAATCATTAAATAACTTATAATTAACTAACTGATTACTAAGCTGTTATAAGATTTTGTAGATACTTATAATTGAATTCAGCTTGTCCTGTTTTTTGTGTGTGTGTGTGTGTGTGTTACAGGTATTCGGTCATGGTAAAGCAAATGGGGAACCCACCTGGGCTCTTCTTCTGACTGCCTGCATCTGTGAGAGTGGAATCCTTATCGCTTCCCTGGACTCAGTCGCTCCGATCCTCTCAATGTAAACATCACTCATTTAAATTCCACACTGCAGCTGTACCATCATTCAGTCCATTCAGAATTGAGTGATTTTGTAATTGCAGAAATTATTGCAGCATTATGGCAGCAACAATCACAAAAATCTTTTCTGCAGGTTCTTCTTGATGTGCTACATGTTTGTGAACTTGGCCTGTGCGGTTCAGACTCTGTTACGAACTCCTAACTGGAGACCTCGCTTTAAATACTACCACTGGTATAACATACAGACACACACACACACACACACACACACATATACACACACACAGGGCGAACAGATTGTGGACTGATTTATATCAGTTAGCTGGAATAGTTTGCTTAGAGAAACACAGCTATGACTTGGCCATCACTCAACAGTTACTGCTAAATTTATTTTTTTTTATCATTAGATTTTAGACTATGTGGGTAAATACATGCCATCGCCAATGCAAACCTTGACTTCTAAAGCTTCCGTCTGTTTCAGACAAATATTAAATATGTCTCGCTTTCTTTTCTCTTCCATCTCTGCAGGGCTCTGTCATTCCTGGGCATGAGCCTGTGTCTCTCGCTCATGTTCATCTGCTCTTGGTACTATGCCATTGTTGCTATGGCAATCGCCGGCTGTATCTACAAGTATATTGAGTTCCGGGGGTAAGTGGAACGTGAATGTGACCTGATGGAGGGAGGGGGCAGGATAGGGCGACAAGTTTTTTTTTAACTTGATGAGGCAGCTTTAGTTTAATCCTTGCAGTAAGAATGTGGTCTGATGTATTTAGTGACCTGATGATAGGGGTTTCGAACACAAGGGGGGGCCCTTGAGGATTACCACATTGTGTGTGTGGCTGTGTGTTTAGGGTTGCTAATTTGGGTTGCACTTGATTGTTGACAGGGCAGAGAAGGAGTGGGGTGATGGGATAAGGGGGCTGTCCCTAAGCGCAGCACGCTACGCACTTATGAGGCTGGAAGAAGGGCCACCGCACACCAAAAACTGGAGGTAAGCGTTAAAATACAGGTTCAAGCACAACACTACTGGGTAATCTTCTCGTTTGTAAGTAGAAGCTAATATTTGTTTTACATATTTTTAGCTATTTGTTTTACAATGATATGCAATATGTGTTGTATTGTGAGGCTGTTGCCAATACACAGTTCTAACAGATAGATTCTAGACTATTCTATTCATTCTGTTTCTCTTTTCTTCTATTACTTTGTTTCTATTTTCCTTCTCTCTCCTACTTTCCATCTGTCTGTCTGTCTGTCCAGGCCTCAGATCTTGGTGCTGGTCAGTGTGGATGCTGAGCAGAATGTTGAACAGCCTCGTCTGCTGTCTCTGACTAGTCAACTGAAAGCAGGGAAAGGACTCACCATTGTGGGCACTGCACTAACTGGGACCTTTCTAGATGATCACCCTCTGGCGCAACAAGCTGAACAGGTAACACACACACACACACTAGTGGTGGGGGAAAAAAAATAGATTCATCGATGTATCGCAATTCTTTCTCTAACGATTCTCAAATTTCAGAATTGATTCTGAATTTAAATTAGCACTGATGGATGCAAGTAAGCAAAGGTGTTGTTTTAAAAAGCCGTACTGTGTGCAAAGTTTGTGGCACCAAATTCGAATATTTCAGGAACACGACTAACATGGAAAAACATATCGATTCCACTGAGAGCTGGAGAAACCAAATCATCTTTTTTAAGATGGATGATATTGTCAGACATAAATTCCAACTATAAACACAAAGCATAGAAACTCCAATTCTGGGTAAAATGTCAAGATGTCCCCTCCTTCCTTTCACCCTTTTAAGGAAAGCTGGGATAGTTTTCGGCAGATCCCTGTGACCCTCAATTAGGGAATAAGAGGATATAGAAGATTTCAAAAAAAAGGGTACATTAAGAATCCTTCTGGAAATCGAATTGGATCATAAAGTACCTAAAGATTTCCACCCCTAGTACACACACACACACACACACACATATATACATATACAGAATTGTTATCCCTTCTATACATTCAGAGCATGGGGTAATTGAAATTAAAAAATGGCAGTTAAATTGCCTGAATGAACTTTTTAGGTTGTGTTTTAATAAGTGATGAAATCAGGAGCATGTTTTTTATCAAACATTAACAAGTAATTAACAGGTAATTATCAACTATTCATTACTTTTTATCTATTTTCTAATAGAATTATTATGCCCGTCCCTAGTTTTCATCCTCTTTTCCTCACAGTCTCTGAAGAAGTTGATGGAAACAGAGAAAGTGAAGGGATTCTGCCAGGTGGTGGTTTCCTCCAACATCCGCGATGCCACCTCACACCTGGTGCAGGTCAGTGGTCTCGGGGGGCTCCAGCACAACACCGTACTCCTCAGCTGGCCACGTAACTGGAAGCAGGCTGAAGATCATCAGCTCTGGAGGAACTTTATCGGTGAGTCTCTGCAGCCCAGGTCCACTTTACATTTCATCATGTGTTCTTCTGCTTTAGAAAATCACAGATTTAGATAATCACACATTAATCACATCACAGTGGGAGTAAAACTAATGGTAAAATAAGTAAAATGCAGAAAAAAATGTTGTTGTCAGTATAATAAAATAATCAGTAAAATAATAAAAATGCAAATGTATTTTTTTAATCTTTATATAGGTATGTAAAAGATTTTTTTTTTTTTTAAGATAAAATATATGAGCTGAGTATCCATTAATATATCACAGAACTCAGCAAATGACAAAGCAATACATCCAGTTAACCAATCAAATAATTAAATAATGCATTAACACTGCATTATTACTCCACACTGATTGGTCAAATTTTACAGCGCTACATATACAAGCTAATTTAATTGCCTTACTGAATATAAAAATAAATTTTTTTATACCCATCATATACACCCTAATCAACAATCAATGTTTTTATTTGATCAAATCAGAGCTTAACCCTCAGCCCGACTAATAATCTGTGTTGACCTGGCACAGGAGTTGGAGTTTAATAGATCCAGATGATTTGAAGCGAAAATAATTAGGGAAATATATCCAAATCAAAAAATATTGCAGCATCAATTAATGTGGTGTAAAAGAATCAAAGGTTATTTCGATAAATTATTAGTACCCAGTCACATAACTATGTTATTTTTAAACATTTACTGCTTTTTTATTGGTAATTATGTTGTAATTTTTATCCTGAATGTAGAAAAATTTTAGACTTGACTTATTTTGCAAAACAGGTCATTTAACGGGGCTTTAAAGACTTTTTTATGCCTACTGAACAACGTCTGCTCTGTTTTGTAGAATTGGTCAGAGAGACCACCGCCGCAAGTAAAGCCCTGCTGGTGGCTAAGAATATTGCAGCTTTCCCATCCAACGGGGAGCGCTTCAGTGAGGGTTACATCGATGTGTGGTGGATTGTTCATGATGGCGGCATGCTCATGCTCCTGCCCTTCCTCCTGCGCCATCACAAGGTTAGCATGCTGACTTCTAGACTATTCTATGCTTTCCCTGCTTTCCCTGCTTTCAGTTGACTATCATATGCTTTTGGGTCCAGCATTTTAGTGTTGTTTTTATATTAATTTAATAATACTGAACTCCTACAACATACAGCTACAAACAAATGTGTACAGTAAAACATATCCACAAGGTACATGGGAATATTGATGCGTATAATATTTACTAAAGTCGGTTATAAATACAGCCAGGAGAAAAACAGGGTTCCACTGGGGTTTGTTAAATAGTTAATGCGTTCTGCTTTCAAAAGGGATTTCGCCTACAACTTCTTTAATCATCTGTGGTAGAGTTCTACTTAGAAAGTTCTAATTTAGAGAGGGTAGAATAATAATAATGTTACCTGCTTATTATATTACTAAATTAAGCAGATGATGAAATAGAAGTGAAAGATAGACAAATTCTTTTCTACGCATTCACCAGCTAAAGATGTTGGGGTTAGAACACAGGGGTAGTAATGATACGGCACCCCTAAAGCAGAAGAAGGTTAGGGGCCTTGCTCAGGGGCCCAGGAATGACAGCTTGGCAGTCATGAGACTTCAACCCTGATTCTTTATTCAACAACCTATTGAGCCACTACTGTTTTCTAGTCTGTGTATGTGCTATATACTATAAAGTCACGTATGCTGTGTGTGTGTGTGTGTGTGTGTGTGTGTGTGTGTGTGTGTGTGTGTGTGTGTGAAGGTGTGGAGAAAGTGCAGAATGCGCATTTTCACTGTAGCTCAGATGAACGATAACTCGATTCAGATGAAGAAAGACTTGACCACCTTCCTCTACCACTTGCGTATTGATGCCCAGGTGGAAGTAGTGGAAATGGTATGTGTGTCTCTTTCTCTTTCTCTCTCTCTCTCTCTCTCTCTCTCTCTCTCTCTCTCTCTCATCTTTTCATTTTTAAAATTAAGATTAAGTTTCCTTCGTACTAATGATCTTGATTTTTTTTATTTTCCTTTGTTCTTCTTCTCAGCATGACAGCGACATTTCAGCCTACACCTATGAGAAGACCCTGATGATGGAACAGCGCTCTCAGATCCTTAAGCAGATTAATCTCACCAAGACAGAGCGTGAGCGTGAGGCAAGCCCACACACACTTTTGTTTTGAGGCACACAAACACACAGACTAAAGAATAAATTGTCTTAGCAACATAAAGTGCATGTGTGCAACCTGGCGCAAACCTCTCCGTTGACATTAGGTCGATGTTTGAATATAATAATTAAGCTTTTATATTTAAGTAATTGCTAAAAAATGAACATGGTAAAACTCAGAATTAATTAATAATGTTCTATTTTATGCATTTAAATCAGACAGGATTAATGCTGCATAGTCAATAGGAAGACAATATGTGCGTTAATTGATATTATTAAATTAATTAATATGTTTTGTAATAATCATCCTTGTCGAGGATAATTTTTTTGCCAGTCATAAAGATTCACACAAAAGTCCTGATTTTTTTTTTTGCATTTCTACTTCTATAATTCTGAAATCAGTGGATTTGTATAATGGTTTTTTAATTAAAATAAAAAGGTTTTCCAAAGATGTTACATATTTATAGCTACTATCCAATAGGCGGTAATGGGCAGTAGCGTCGCTACTAGTTTAACTATATTTCTCAGTAGCATAGTGGTGGTAGTGTTGTTGTTTTCTTAATTAATTAGCTTTGCAGTTCCAAAGCTCTTTTGTTGATCAAGTAGTTCAGCAGCGTCCACACAAGCTACATTTACAAATCCTGGATCAGTAAGGGCCGCCACTGCCAATCACAAAGCTGTGTGACCAACAAAAGTACTAAAGTACTAAAATTCGGCAAACCCGACTGTGACCTGCTTATTGTTTAGGGCCTATTGTTATTGGTGAACTGAAATGTACATTGTTTTTTTTATTTTATTATCCTGATTGTATGATTAATTGGTCTTTTGTATATAAAATATAATCACAAATTACACAATTAACTGTAAAACGATAAACAGGTCCCAGCCAGGTCTGTCAATTTTTTTGGGGGACCCTTAGAAAAAATTTTATATTCTGTTTTTGGTTGTGTTATAAGAATTTGTTGTTGTTCAACACACACATTTTTGTCCGATTTGCACGTGATATTTGTTAAAAGAAAATATTTTTAACATTTTTTGCAAAAAAAAAAAAAAAATACACATTGAAAGCTTATTTATAGGCTGATTATATAAGCAGCTATCCAGGGTTTCTCCTGCGGCTTTGACTCTAGCTGAGTTTTTATTTTTTTAATTTTATAGATTCAAAGCATTACTGACAGTTCACGTGGCTCGATTCGTCGCAAGAACCCAGCGACAGTCAACACCCATCTGAGCGTGACTGAAGAAGCCGCATCCAGCAGCAAGGAGGATAAACCAGAGGAAGAGGTATAGATTTGATCAAAAGCTTAGTTTCATGTCAATCGTTTACATGCTATTTGTATTGCTTTTTAACACATGCAAATCACACAGAAAAATATGGAAGTCGACTTTCTAGATATTTTATTAGTATAACAACATATGTACCTCTGGATAACCTTACACATGCAAATCCTATTTCCAGAAAAGTAGACAGGCATCAGAAGCTAATCACTAATTTTTTTTAAATTCCTGGACTAGCTAAATTGCAATAATTCAAACAAGTCTCTATTTCCAAAATGAATAAAAAGTGCAATTAATAAAAGGTGATATTAAACATGCCTCTGTCCCACCTTTTATATGCTTTGCAATTTTTATAGATGATAAAACGGTCCATATGAAATGAATTAGTTTTTTTTTGTGCTGCACTGCAATTCTTAGTGCTCAGATCAGTTTATTTGTATAGCTGTTTAAATTGTTGTTATAGATGCGGCCAGTATTAGATTACCAGTGTGAACTGTTTTTGATTTTCAAACTGACTGAGCAAATGAAAAAATTCTCATGCAGTGTCCTCTCATTGAAGACATGTAAGCTGCTTACATTTATAAGTTGATGTGCAGCGGACAGCAGTGAACTAATGAGCAGTCATTAAGGATGAAAAAGAAGTTCAAGTTCAAGGAGCTTTATTGTCATTTCAACCACATATAGCAGATGCAGTACACAGTGAGATGAAATAACATTTCTCCAGGACCACCTGGTGCTATACAAAACATAGAATTCCACAAAACAACAAAGAGCCACTAAACAGGATAGACATAAAGTGCATGTGTGCAACCTAGTGCAGACAGTGCAGAAACAGACAGTGCAATAAACAATACAAACATTACAAGGACAGTGCAAAAAATACAATAAAGGACGGAACATCACGCAATAGCGCCAACCATATTGTAGGATATGCATGCCATATTTGTAATATTTGTAATAATTGCATTTTGTGGAGCATTAATTGCTTCTTCAGGATGAAGGTATGTGTAGATGCAAAGCTGGAGTCAGAAGAGGTGAGATACTGACGTAAATGCCTTAAATTGATTATATATCAACCTGTTTGTAGTTTCATGCCAGTGCAGAACGATGACGCAATGATTACATAAAGGTCGCATCAATTCCTAGATTGCGGTCGCATTGCAAAACATCTGATCTATGTCGGATTTAATACTGCATATGGAAGCGGCACAAATCGGAATTTAAACAATCATATTCCAGACGGTTTGTGCTGTTCACACTCTCATGGGAAAAACAGACCTGAGTCACATGTGGGCACAAAATCAGATTTGGGCAACATTTGTCTGCAGTGTGAACTTAGAGACATGAGAACTTCAGATGCAAATTCCAGTTTAAAAAAAAGGGCAATAAATGTGTATTTTGGGTCTATCGTAGCTAATTAGCTAATTTTGTGGCACTGTTAGTAGCCAAAGTGTACCGATTTCCTACTCATTTTCTCACTTATTATTATATTTCTATCTCATATATACTATAACATTTATTTGTCTACATCTTCCTTCCTTGCCCTTAAACTGCCCATGTGTACATGTTGTGCCTTGCCCTGCCTCTACAGTGTATCACTGTATCCCAACCTCCACAGGAGCAGCTCATCCACGATAAGAGCACCAACCCGCCAACACCCGCCACCCCGCAGTCCCCTGCGACTGAGGCCGTGACTCCCAGCACAGCTGTCCAGATGACCTGGACCGAGACCAAATGTGATGGAGAGCAGCCCAAACCTCAAGAAGCCAGCACACCTGGGGCCATCAAAGACCTTTTCAGTATGAAACCGTGAGTGTCGACACTCTGTCCATTTTTGTTTTTAGAGTAGAGATGGAAAATCAGCAGCAGGTTCTTGGATAGAAAATGGCCACTCAGTCTTACAGTCATCCAACGAGTAGCGTATCACTAGCGTAGAGCTACAGTGCCATCTCCTGGAGAATAGCAGCAAAATTGGATTGATTTTCAATCAACTTTTCTGGTTAACATAGAAAAAGAGTTAAAAAATGATTTCCCTTGATGTCTTCGTAATGTAATCGCTCTATAGATGTAATTTGTAATTGCTATTTTTAAACTTTTTTTTTTTTTTTTTTTTGTCTATCATGCATCAGAGAATGGGAAAATCTGTAAGTATTGTATTTTCACGTCTCCGATTGTCTCCCCACACACACACCGACCAATAATTGCAACAGCTGACATTCTTTCCATTCGTTATACAGAAACCAGTCCAACGTCAGACGCATGCACACCGCTCTCAGACTTAATGGGGAAATCGTGAAGAAATCTGGGGAAGCCAAACTGGTCCTTCTCAACATGCCTGGCCCACCCAAGAACAGAACTGGAGATGAGAACTGTATCCTTTGGCTTGTTTTGTATGAAATCTGTTTTTGAAAAGTAACACATCTGGAATTTATTCCAGCAATAATGAGTTTGAGGCTGGAACACAGACTCAACGGCACACCAGTCAATCACAGGACATCATTCACACACAACTGGTTCACACTAATCCACTGGCATAAAGTTAAAAGGAAGGAAAGAAACTGGAGAATCAGAAGGGTAGAAACATAAACTGCTGCACCACTTTGCTTCAGCATACTGTAAATTCAATGCTAAATATGGGCACCATATTTCATTTTTGGCCTCTGGTTAGGGTATCCTTACCAGGAATCTCTCTATAAAAAGCTACCCTAAAGCAATTAAATTATAGTTTTAATATTGCAATATTGATGTTATAAGAATAGACATTTTACCTCTTGTGATTTGCAGGTCTTATAGGTTTAAGATGCTGTTGAAAAGGATGAAATCTTGTTGTAAAATATATTGTCCTCAAACACACTAAAAAGTTTAGGATTCAATATTAATCCTATCCATCATTTTTCAGACCTGTTGACTCCTGTAGTCTACTCCAGCCTGGAAACACAACATCGATGTTCATTTGAGTTTTCACTGTTTTAAGAACATGCTGACGATATATCCTGCCTGCGCTAATAGGGTGCACAGAGGTTTGCACATACACACGTTGACATGCAGGTAGGAAACCCACATAATGTTCAAACCGAACCTATTGATTGGACGGACATTTTTTGGTTTCACACCTTCCATAAAATGTATATGTGTGAGTGGTGTCTCAAATGGTTAATGCACTGAATTGTTGTTTAGAAACCAATTGGGTTCGGTAGGTTAACCGCCAGTCTGCCACCGTTGGGTCCTTGAGCAAGACCCTTAACTCTTCCAGCTCAGAGGGCGCTGTATCATAGCTTCTAAGCTGGGATATACAAGAAGACAGAAATTTCACTTGTCTGTAAAGTATATGTGACAAATAAATGCAATAAAAGCAAATAAATACATCTACACTTAATAATTGCTTTTGGTATGTAAAGAGACTTTAAAAAAACCAAAAATATTTCAGAAGATAATCACCTATTGTTCCTTTAACATAATTCTTTACTTTTAAAGTTGACATCCTTTCGCACAGCAAAATTATTCTTATTTTTGCAGCTGTGAGAGTTATCGGTCTCTTATGTACAATGGCAGCAACTCATGACCCCCTGACCACTGAGTTACACACGAAACCTTTGTATGTACAATTTTGTGTTCAATCACATAAAACATGTTTCCTTAAATCTTCTTCTCAGACATGGAGTTCCTTGAAGTTCTCACCGAGGGTCTTAACCGGGTCCTCCTGGTGCGTGGTGGAGGCCGTGAAGTCATCACCATTTACTCCTGAAAGAACAGCTTATATCAGCCCAACCCCAGCCTCAACCCTCCCAAATGTCTCATTCACATAGCAAACCCCAACACATTTCCTTATCATACCCAAGCAATATCCCAGCATTCCCTGAGCTTATCCAACCTTCACCCTAAAATGGAACAGAGCCTTTGATTGCTCATTGTCCCAATTTATTGAGCCCTCATTATAAAGCCCCTTTTACTCATTATTTCATAAGGTTTTCTCACTGACCACCGAAAAAATTTTTTGGCCTTCTGGGATTCTTGTTCGTTTGTGATCCAATGATCTATGATTTGGCCAGCGGAGCTCAGTGCCACATTTGATATGAGGAAAACTATTGATGTCAGTACGTTTTCTGCTGCATTCCCCTACTTTTCCCATCCAATCAGGAGACGTTGGAGGCTTGCAGAATTAGAAAGCATTTGGAAGCTCTCTTCTTCTTCCCTTATTTGATGATCTATTTATTCAACAATCCGAACATGCCAGAAAGACAACAGAAGCCAGACAAGCTGAGGATCCGTCAGTCGTTAAATCACTGTGATGAAACGATGAATTTTTGTGATGGACTCGAATCAAGGAGCTGACCGAGATGATTTTGGCACAGCACTATTTCTGCCATGCAATAGGCTGATTTTCCAGAAGTCATCTGTCATGAATAGGACTGACAGTCACGGAAAGAGACTCTCACGCTGTGATGTTTCTATTCGATGTGGCAGCTTTCAGTGCTAGGAAAAATTGAAGGTGGAAACACTGAGATCCCCAGTCTACACTGGAAAAATCTTATATATCTGTGCTCTGTTTTCTTGGCACAGTTCCGTCACTTTTTTTTTCAATTCACGTTTTTTCAGGTCTAATCGTTATCCTCCATGTACACCATGCCAATTTTTACTTCTCCTGGTTGGATGTGGATAGCTGTTCCCTGCCAACCACAATATGTGCCAAAACAATAGTGGGAAGATCTGTGATTTTCTGTCTTAAATGACAAAACAAAAAAAATCGGACTTATCTGTAACATTTGAGTGTTATAACTGAGAGAAAAGGGTAATGAGCAGAATGTTAAAAGAAGAGGAAGAGGATAAGTGGCTAAAGGTCTACACAGTCTCGGGAAAGGGATGGAGAAATGTCGGTTCTCCGGTATTCGCTGGTGAGGAAGTTACTGTATGTTCCAGGCTTGACTCTAGGAGTCTTTAGGATGGCTTTGGGCTTCTCACTGTGGCATTAGGAAGTGTACCGTACTGTACTGTAGCCCCCTTCATGAGATTTCAACCTGCACTGGCAGCCACTGTGTAACAAGTGATTTGATGAGTCTGTGGATTCATTGTGTGTGTGTGTGTGTGTGTGCGTGTGTGTGTGTGTGTGTGTGTTTGTATAATCCATCTGTGAGAACTTGAAGATTTTTTCGCTTTTTACATATAGGAAAACACATTACATTTACAGAAAACTCTATATAAAGTATCTTTAATATTATTCTATATAATCTGTATTGGACCAAACCCGAAATATCTTTTAAAAAATTATATATATATATATATATATATATATATATATATATATTATATCTATATATATATATATATATATATATACAAATGTTAACTGTGCCATATAACTGACCATACATATCAGTTAATATACTATTAGTTCGAGTTTAGGAACAAATAAAAATACAGAGGAAGTAAAGAAACTCTATTTAAAGAGAATGCAGTAGGAATCATATGCAAATCGGTTGAGGCGAGTTCCTGATTAAAGAACAGAAGAACTTTACGATCGAGTAGTTTAAAATTGTAATGAATGTTAGAGACAAAAACTTATTTGAAAAGTTTATACAGAGCCGGTGGTGCAATAGCTAAAATTGGGAAAGTCATATCATCATTGCATTGTTTATTTTTGTATGCAGATACTTTTATAGATGAGGGTTTATTTGGGGGCGTTTGCACCAAAAAAAAGCAGTCCGAGTTGAATTTTTGTTTTAGCAAAGATTTTTAAAAAAGCGAATACAGTACATACACTGATCAGCCATAACATTAAAATAAATGCTGCTACATAGTTTTTTATTATGGCACCAAGACCTTTCAAAGGTGTGCTGTGGGATCTGGCACCAGGATGTTAGTAGAAGGTCCTGTTAGTCAGCATGGTTCTCACATATTTTTCCGGCACCAATTCTTGATCAAATTCACATATCATCTCTATATCTAAAGCTTTTTTTTAATAATTTCAACATACACACATAGTCATGGATATATACGCGTCTACTTGCACTCGTTATGTGTTTGTTTTCCTTCTATGGAAAAGCTTAACCAGTCTCACCAGAGTCGTCTGATTATGTCCCATGTAAAGGTCACTCATTTGTCCTGCTTTCAACATAGCAACTTACTTGCTGCCTGATAAATAGATCCCATCCCTTGACAGGTACCCACGGTAACAAGATCAATCAATCAGTCAACGGTATAAATGTTCTCTTTACCTGGCAGTGATTATAATGTTTTGGCTGATCAACATATACATTTATATACACTACATGGACAAAATATAGTGGACACCTTACCTGCACGCCTATAACCGTTGTGTAAAAAGTTGTATGAAGATTTATGTCCACTAGAACAAAAATCTTGTTTTATGGTTGAGGTGGAAGCTCGAATGAACCACAGACCTTCTCACTAAAAGGTGAGTGGATTTTCAAACCTCTCCTGTTCCACTGCGACAAACTAAATTTTATCTGAATATCCCGTTTAACAAATGACCGAAAAACCCATCCCAATCCTGTGATTAATCATGATTTATTTCCCAGTGACCCTGAAAAAATAAATCCCAGTGGCCTTCTAGTACTCATGTCTGCCTCCAGTTTGATTAGGATTTTTCCAGCTACAAAGTACACAGGAAGCCGCCTTCTTTTTTTATATTATTGTTATATTCTTTCAGAGCCGGAGCGTGATATTTACTTAACCAGACACACCAAAGCAAACAGGAGGAGAGCAGAAAGAGACAGGGCAACTAGAATTGAGTTAAAACATAGAGTTTATTCAGATAAAAGATTATATGTGTATAAAGTTGGGTCTCATAGTGTTTTTACAATTCCCAGTTCTGCCCACTCCTGCTGACATTTTACCCTGTTTTATCCCAATCACATGATTAATAATGTTTTTGTTTGCCATCCTGGGGAAAAATATTTCTCACCTCACCTCATTCACTATTAGTAATTCGTTAAATATGCAAATCTCTAGAGCCACAATTAACAATCTAGTGGAAAGTCTTTCCAAATGGGTGGAGGTAAGACTATATCTGAAATTTATTTACATTTACAACATTTGGTAGACGTCCTTATCCAGAGTGAGTTACATTTATCTTTCAAACAGCTGAGCAATTAAAGGTTAAGGGTCTTGCTCAGGTGCCCAACAGTGGCAGCTTGGTGGGGCTGGGAATCAAACCTTGATCAGTCCAACACCTTAACCACTGCGCTACTACTTCTCTATAGAATGGTCAGGTGTCCCAATACTTTTGTCCAGTAGTGTACAAACAGTACCTTTTTTATCATCAGTTACTTATACATTTATACACAAAACATTGTGTGAATGTGATATGTCTGAATAAATATGTATTGTATGTATATAAGAAATATTAATCTATAGTACCAAGGAGACGCAGACAAACAAAAATACATATCGGTGCTGTGATTATTGTATTTTAAAAATTCTGCCCATCTGTGTGAATCTAAACTCACAGAAATTTAGTGAAGCATGTGAGAAAATGGCTGCTTGCCGGTCCATCATGAAACCAACTGAAAGAGAAAATAATTCAATCTGAGCCACTGCATGCACTATTCTCTGATTTTAGTATTAACCACACAATATAAAATCTTAGCTGGTGTCACCTGCGTAGACTGAGCCTAGCTTTTTAAACCGTGTCCCGAAACTGATCACAAGCTTATTCGAAAAGCTTGTTTTGATGATTGATGATTTTTTAAATCCCTGTTTGCATGTTTCAATTAGTTACGATGGTTTTATAATGTGTATTCTATGTAGAAGGCGGAAAGAAGAAAAGTGGAAGGGAATCCGTTAGCGCTTGTGTTGCCGAGAGCCTTGTTGCTAATCGTAACACTAGCCTGCTCGAGGGAGGGATCGTTTTTCATGAGCGATTATGGTTGGTTGTGGCTTTGGGTGCATTATATAGCTGAAATGTTGTGTTTTGAGATTTCTGTAGTTAGATTAGCAGGAACTAGACTCAGAATGTGGTATAACCTTGTCCTTTTTGTGTGTGTGTGTGTGTGTGTGTGTTTTTGCTTTACACATTGTATGAAATATGACAGAGATATGACGTTATGTGCAATACTGTTGTTTTTTAAGGGTTGACGTCCGTGTGTATGCATGTGAGCCTTATTTCTCCGTCTGCTTTATTCATGGTCTCATAAGGTCATGATGTTCATGAGCGCTCTTTGTGTGCACGAGAAGTGTACGTCACATCTGTTCTATGGTGGCTGAGACAGAAATGCACTTTATACAGAGATGATGTTATTTCCAGCGATGATGATGATGATGATGATGATGGTGTCATTCAGGGCACCTTCGCTGTCTGAGCCTACTGGATCCTGTCAGGGTTTTCAGCTTCCTTTAGTGGCAAAAGAGTGCAAAGTGCAGTCATGAGGAAGCGACATTATTTCACGGTGTCATGGTTGCAGAACCCCGAACACGTCCTTTGCGAGTTACAGACCACCTGAATTCACTTCGCTGCATGAATCTAGGTATAGAGATTATTTTTTGCATGCATGGTTTGGATTCGTTACACTATAAGACACATTGGGAAAATTTATTTCCTAGACAAAATCAATGCAGTGACTCCCTGACATGCCTCACCTGCTGTCGTAGCAGACACTCATTCACACACTCTCTCTCTCTTTCTCTTTCCCACAGCATCACCTGCCATTTGATCTCCCCTAGCACTGTATTCAAATGTGATCGCAGTAGACATGTGATTATCGATCAAAGACTATAAACAAGCGCTTCCACTACTGGGTCTGGCTCTGTTGAAATAGACAACTGACAACATCTCCTTCTCTATGAATATTCTTAAATATTAAATATATGATTTTGTCAACTTAGAAACATAAAAAAGCGCTCCAGATACGAAATAATACATTTTTGGTTTCAAAACATGACCACAGTACAGCATTTCCACTCGCACTATTGGCCATTAATCTTCATATGACACCACACCCATTGACTTGGGTCCTATGTAGTGGACTTTATGGCTTCATGAAGAGTTTTTTAAGCTATTACTGTGCTGTACAGAGGACATCCTGGGCTTCCTAGTGGTGTCATGTGATTAAATTAAATGCTAGGAACTAGTTCTTACACCGCATCCAGATTTTACGGAAAGGACCATCTTTGAAACCAAAATGGTTATGTGATCCGCTAAAATTAAAAATAATAATAAAGTTTCAAAACTTCAAATTGTTAAATGTTTTATGGTTTTCAAACTAACTAAATGTGATAACATCAATATGCCGTGATCAGATCTTTTGGAAATGTCATACCAATATGGACACATAATTGTCATTTATTGGTATATTGGTTCTATACAGGGGCACCCTGAGAGGGGTGTTTATAATGTTTAGGATTATAGCAGTTAATAGCAGTGTTGTATTGTAATAGTACGTTTGGTGTGGAATGGGTGCAGTAGGAGGCCCAAAATTTGCTAATGCCACTCCTGGTTACAAAATAGAAAAGGTCTGTTTTAAATTATATTATAAAATCCAAATTGGTTTTATAATCTGTATTTGATTTGATTAGCAGGGCTTTGCGGTATATTCCAGCTTTAAGCGTTTATTTCAACACAAAACTTGAATTATTAAAAAAAAAGTGTCCACAAAGCTACAGTCATTAAATTTCAGCGTTGTAGATGTTGTGATGTCTAGTTACAGCTGTTCTAACAGAGTCAGAGCCCAGCTTCGTTGTCTTACTCAACGCATGCACATTATCCTGAACAAGTTAATATAACTCTCTCTCTCTCTCTCTCTCTCTCTCTCTCTCTCTCTCTCTCTATATATATATATATATATATATATACATATATATATATATATATATATATATATATATATTAAATGTTTTGTGATTCTCAGTATTACATTTACTTGGTTTATTATTTCGAATTTGTTTAATTGCCTATCCGTTATCTATTTTTACAAGTTGTGTGGTGTAATATATTGTATACATAAATGCTTTATTCGGCTATATCAGTAGGCTATGTAAAAGTGAACGAGTGTATATCGGTTGTAAAGTCTATTTTTTTATTATAGTTTTCAATATAGTAACAGTTAGTTTAATTTATTACTATGAATACAGAGATAAGATAACTTATCAGCAGAAAAAAAAAAAACTAATTACCAAAGTATATAAGTTAACTTAGACATATATTATCCATATATATATATATATATATTGTTTTGAATTGAAAAATAAGCTTGACAGGCCAAGTCAGGACTCACGTCGACTTAATTCTATACATTTCTACTTATGCCTTAAACAGATACACAAGTTGTCAGCTAAACAACCCAAAATAAACATTTAGTGTGTATATAATGTGTGCAACACACTGCCGGGAAGATCAGCTTGGAATGGTAGATTAAATGTTAGGACCCTTTCCAAACTCGTGTTCGAACTTGTGTTCTAGTTGTTCATCCAACAATTCAGAACTGGATCAGTTTACCGTTGATGCAGGAACATATTCTAATTTACCATTAACTAGTAAGCAAATATGCAAATCATTTTAGCTCTTTAAAAGGCTGATTACAATTTGGTGGGGTTTTTTTTCCTGTAGTAAGCAGCTACATGATTAAAACAAGCACGTTCTAAAAAGTGCAGACAGAATAAATCAGGAGCCCATGACATGAGCAGACGTGGTTCTTCAAGCTTGTTTTTTAATTCCTGAATGATGTGCAAATCATTTTGTGTAAATGTTTGGAAGAGAATGGATATCGAAAAAAAAAATACAGAAGTATAAAACAGTTTTACCGAATTTTTCCTTGTTAAAAATTGACAAACTGTGTTCCATTGTTTCTCATTTGTGTGTGCGTGTATGCATGCGTGCAGAGATGTACGTCTGCACTAGAAGCATTAGGGACCATGGGCCAGGGTGGAAAGGGGTTCTGTACATAAAGATATAATTAGTGTTGAAGTGTTTATTTTTTGTGTATGTATTCAATATTTTAAAGAAATAAATATTATATATTGTGTTTCATGGTACAAAAAAAACCACGCAAATGTAGTTTTACATTTTAAATGCTTTATCTCTATGGCTTCTGGCAGTTTCCCCCATTCCATTTTATAGATTTGTCAGCACAAAATGCAATAAACTAATACCATTTTATTACTGATTTGTACAATTTTTTTATGGCACTCACACAAACAATGTTGAACAAAAACTATTAAACGTTTATTGAATATGTACACACAAGACTTCAGATAAAACAAACATTCGAAACGGTCTGGTGAGACCAGCAGAATTTACATGTCACTATTTCTAGTGCAAAAATAAAAGTCATGGACTTCGTATCCAAACAGTAACCATAATATCAAGTAAGAAATAAAACGCTGATATTTAGAAATTGTTTTTCAAAAAAAGGAAAATTCGAAGATTAAAAAAAAAAGAAACTTTTAAAGAGGTCTAACTGAACATGTTTTAATAATTATGTTGGAAGTGAGAGGACCCCATCCCCTGTCCCACCCCTTGATTTATTAACTGTCCTATTCCTTGACTTAGTCCCTGTCCCCGTCCTTGGCCTAATCCCTGGTTATAACCTTGGCCTAATCCTTGCCCAAGACCCTGGTTTAAACCTTGTTTCATTCCCTGGTTCATTTCTTGGCCCACCCCCTGGCCTGATCTGGTCGATAGGTTTGCTGAACTGACCAGCTGGTTAATGGTAGGTCCGCTCTGGATAAGCGTGTCCAGGGCTTTCTTAACGCTAGGGTTGTCAAAGTTAATCCCGGTTCCTCCTCTCTGGAGCCCTTGGGGTGCTGCTGCTCCATGGTTGTTAGCAGAGGGCCTGATGGCCATGCGATGACTTATGTCCTGAGAGTCATGAGCAGGTATGGCCAAAGTGGACAGAGTGGAGGAGGAGAGGTTGGAGGCTTGTGTGTGTCCGTAGCCTTGAGTCTGGGACACGGTTGCTTGGCTCTGAGACACTGAGGAGCCTGAGCCACTGTTGAAAAGGCTAAGAATTTTAGCCTGCAGCTCTTGCTGCTGTTTCGTGGTGGCAGCAGCAGCAGCAGGAAGATGAGTGCTGTGTACAGAGAGTGTGGATGGGTGTGTCGGGTGGGAAACCGTGGCGAGAGGCTGGGTGGCCTGAGGGGTCTCATGAGGGACTACTGCAGTAGACTGACGGGACCCTGCACAAAAACAAAAGAAATATAAATGCTTTGCATCCAATTGCCGATAAGAAAACATGCTGTTATTGTGAAAATTCAAAAGAAACAGCATGTTTTGTATTAGATCAATAAATAAAGGTAAAAATAAAATATTTAACCATTTCCTGTCAGTTCTAAAAGATTTTACATCCAGCTAATGAGCATACACTTTTATATAGTATACGCTCTATCCGTTTAATTAGGAACAGCTGTACATTACGCAAATATTTGCTTAACTAATCAACAGCATACAAAAGAGTGTTTAGGTTCACATCAAAATATTTTTAAGTTTTTACATAGAGAATTGCAAAAACAACCTTTGTGAAGCTCTTGCCCTGTATTAGCATAATTACAGGTAATTAACAAACCTACCAAGAAGAGAATCTGTGCTACCTCGAACCAGACGATCACGTCTATCCTGCAGATAGTTGATGAGGGCGGTTAGCTCTTGAGGAGTCAGGAACCTTGGGCAAGTTAAATGCAACACAGGTTATTACACATTTGTTTAAACAAAAAGAATCTATGCTTGCATTGCAGCCTGTGCATATTTACTGGTAGGTATGGGCACGATTAATCAATAATCAGTTATTGATCATTAAAAATCTTGTCTATCTTAATTAATTAAATTGATTATTTTTAATCAAGGAGAACCCAGAGGTTTGAGTGTGTGAACATAAGCTGTTTTGTGTATTTAAATATTCAATGGTGCCTCATTTCTCTTTAGATCAGAGGACAATTTAATGGAATATGTTTTTCCTCTTTGAATTATCATTCCATTAGAAGGTTTGTAACGTTTGACCAATCCCGTATGCATTTTGGGCAATTATATGCATTAACAGTGTCTTTGTTGATCAATTACCATAAAGCACCACCCAAAATATAACAAATACATCACCAAGCACCGTTTATTATTTACAAATTAAAATTACTGCAAGAGAGCGGGTGAACCATCTTCTGTGATCATTTTTATAAAAGCGGAGGAAAACCGTTTTACAATTTATTTTAGCCTATAATCACAAAAAAACCTGCAAAATCCTAAAAGGACTAAATAAAGGCTTTCATTGTGGAAAACGATTGATTATTAATTCAAATCAAATGCCCATCCCGGTTTACTGGGACGAATCAGAAATGCATTTGTGTGACCATACCTGCCCTCTGACAGCAGTGTGATGGCAGTCAGCACAGAGACTGGATGGGGCTGTCTGTCATGCTCTCTCATCAACACTTCATCTGCCATCTTTGCAGCTTTTCTTGAAATCTCATCCCGCTCCTTGGTGCGGTTCTCTACCTTAAAGGTGTCAAAGTTGTGAGCCACTAAAACCATAGCATCTTGCATGGGCATGTTTCGGTGTTCTTGAAAAGAATAGCAAAGAAGAAATTCCAAGTCATTTAATGACTGCATTAAATAAAAAAGGAAATTTCATTGAAAACTATGTGGGCTTTTTCTTCTTCTGAAAGCTAGGGTTCAACTTGTACATTATAAATAGTTGTTTTTTTTTAACTCGTAAAATTTTACTATTGTCTCTAGTCTAATTAACTGGCATTATCGGCAATCTAAACAACCAGTCTCACGTACCCTGTGGTGTGCCAAAGAGAATGTTGACCGTGCAGGAGCGATGTACTTCATGCTGCTGGGTGATGATGATGGCGAAGGGTGTATGCGCCCGGCTCACGTCCTCCAGAGCCTGGGTCAGGGACACCTCCGTGTTGAGGAAGATGAGGTCCACCACCATGCCCTGATCTCGCACCTTCCTACCTACCATTTCTGCATACTCTCTACAGAAAGTCAAACAAGAAAGGTTTACCACCATTACTCTGTCTAAAAAAAAGTCAATAAAATCCAAGGTATGCTTTACAATCACAGAACTCACTTCTGCTGCTTGTTGACTACAATTACTGAGCAGTCTACAGGTCTCTCAGCATCGTAACGTCTCTGCAGCTCTTCATAGTACTGACGATACAGCTCATTCCTCCTGCGCTCCTCAGGCCGCAGTCGCTCCTCTACACATCCACAATCATAAAATAGATAGGAAAAGACTGTTTTATAAAGACCCCACAGTGTAATAATACACCACAAAGGAAAAGGACGGGGCAGTTTTAAGATGGTTTTGAATAGACAGACCTTCTGATTCTCTCCTGCCAGCCCAGTTCTCTCTGTAGCGGTCAGGGTAAGGATCAACTTTCTTGCGGTACGGCTCATATTCTCCATGGTGAAGGCGGTCGTAACTATCATTTCTGAAGCAAAGAATACGTTGGGTTTATAACTGCACAGTCAAACACAATATAGGCTTGTTTTTACTCACTAAATATATGAAAGTTTGAAATGTAACAATTAAGAAGTTTTAGACTTCATAAACTGGAAAATAGTGTATTCAATGAAAATGTTAACCACCAACACGCATCATAACAACACCATGGTGTACATAATATACACTTACTGAACATGGCGTTATGGCTAAACTAAATAGTGTTTGATTAATTATAGTATGGGAGAAGCAGTGGAACATCAAGAGCCATTGCTGATCAATTATGTCAGCAGTGAACATGATTATCAATTATAGTAAACGCCGGCCCTCTGTGTACTTTACAGCTGTAACAATACTCACAATGTGATTAATGTGGTTGCTATTTACAGATATTTACTATAAATAATAATCATGTTCATTACTGACATGAATGATCAGCAATGGCTTTTGATGTTTTACTGCTTCTCCCTCACAATAATTAATCAAACACTATTTAGTTTAGCCATAACGGAATTGAGCTTGCTTTGACACACATCTTCATGTGGAAACTGATTCGGGCAGTCTGTAGTTGCTCACAGTTTCAGATCTAGTTCATGTTCATATAACTATTTTCTCTTATGGTTATTTCACAAAATGTGGACATGACAGGTGGATCTTCTTTAATTTATGGGTTTTAACACGCGGTGAAAATAAAAGTAGCTGTATGTTTATATATGGGCTTTTATGGGCGAGACAAAATTTGAATACTGCTGGCGAGAAAGGGAAAAAAAATTTTTTTGGGGGGGGGGGGGGGGGGTGGGGGGGGGGGGGGGGGGGGGGGGGGGGGACACTTTTGTCTGGTACATTTTTGTACCAGACAAAAGTGTAGACACATAAATAGGAAGTGTGTTCAAACTTTTGACTGCTAGTGTATTATGATAACGAATATCCGTCAATATATCAAGAACAGATTTTTGGTTCCCAATATCGGTTTGGCCCTTAAAAAAACCACACTGGTCAGGCTCTAATATTCAGTCACCTAATCCTAATTTTTTTCAGAAATGACAGGATTCAAGGTAAAAGATCACCTACCTATAAGCAGCATCTCGAGAGTCTTTAACCCTTCCATCTGTACCCCTGTACCGCACGTCATCCTGATCTCGTGGTGGTCCGGGCCGGGGTTCTCGACTTGGTTCCCTTATGTCTCGGCCATCTCTGCTATCTCTGCTATCTCTGCCATCCCTGCTGTCCCTACCGTCCCTGCTGTCGCGGGACTCTCGACTCTGTACTGGGGACCGAGAACGGAGTCGGGGCTCCCTGCTGTCCCCATAACCAGCAGGCCTAAGCAGATAAAATGACCGGTCAGAAACTTGATTTAAATAAACTAGTCCGAATCAGTAACTCACACTGACCGTCTGCAATTTTCAACAATTCTTATTTCAAAATGTATTCATTACTAAGGCTTATATATTTTATTAAAACCGACTGCCAAAATAAAGCTTGCAGAAACTTTAGGAGTGTCTCATTTTTGGTGTGGATGAAAATTAAAGAATGTTTTGTCCAAACCCAGTTAGTGTGCAAAGAAAAATTTTAAGTTGTCTTATGTTGTCCAAACAGAAAATATTTTTGTCTGCTATTTTAATTCTGCACGTTTTTAAAGAAACAATTTGTATTGTAAGATTTGCTTATTTTACAGGGCTTTTACATATTTTACAAAATGAACAGTGACAAGAGGAATTCAACAAATTTGTTAAAAAAGTAAAATTAAAAAGGCTAAAACGCGTTTATGCCGATGTTCCAAAAAAGGTGCCACACAAATTAGTTTTATTTAAAAAAAAAAATCACAATGCATAGTTTTGATGCTAAATAGGCCGATCCCAAAGCGAGTCCAACCTGATAGCAGACCTGTATTTATTTGCATCCGAGGTCAGTTTGATTCAGGATTTAACGGATGAACCAGTGAAGACAGTTGCAAGTTGAAGACAACTTTTGAAATGCAGTCTTAAAAGAAATAACACACTGTTAAGACACAAGGACACCACGGAAAATAGTTTAAGATTGGCCTTTCACTTTATTTCAACAAACTAAATACCCGTGAATAAAAGATCACCCTCTGAGGAGAAACACCAAAAATTTTTCGGTTGTCTAAAAATTCTCGACGCCGTTGTCCCAAAATGCAAATGCGTTTGAAGGAGGCGATAAAACGAGTTTACCGGAAACCTTTGTGGTAGACTCCTGACAATACTTTACCTGCGCGGAGGACTTGACCTGGATTTCTGCCGTCTTTCTGCAGCCATATTTACATCTGAAAACAAACCAATCCGAAGGTTCATCATCAAATTTTTGAGAAAAGCTAGGCCATGGCTCACTCATTTCTAAAGCACTTATGCTCAAAACACTTTTTAAAAAAAGACAGCAAAAATAATCTTTTGTTACAATAATGAACCAAAAATGGCATCTAATTAAACATCTAAATAAATAACAGAAAAAAAACTTAAACAAGACAAAATAAAATGGAAATCATGTAAAAAAAAAAATTGATTTACGATAGAACAGGTGTTGTTTACACTATATGGTTTTGGGGTAGCAGGTATATTTTACTCACACAATTACACATATTTGAATAGTCACTCAACCATGCTTCCTGATAGTTAATATTTCTGTACTGATTCACTATATAGGCAATACACAATATACACACTTTCCTGGGATTTAAAATACACGTCCTATCATTTTAAGGTCGATTACAAACACCTGAAGGGAATTAGTATTCTTGGGCAACTGGGACTAAATTCTCCTTGGAAACTTGCCTTAGTTTATGATAAACAATGGTTGCCACAGACCATACATCTGTGGCCTGCTCTGACTGCTGATAAAAGTATATTATCCTAAAGAAATTAAGGCAATTACAGCTAGTAATCGGAAATAAAATATTACATACAACTTATACTACACATTTTAGATGCAAAAGTTTTTGTTCTTTAAGATTATCGAATTTGAGACATTGGCCCAACATGTTAACTTTAAAGTAAAGGGCCAATGTAAGTTTTAAGTAAAGTTTCCATTAAATCAGAAGATTGCTTTACTATTCCTGGTGCCCTGTCCGATTTACATCTTTTCTGCCCTAACGTAACCACTGTAGAAGGACAGTTAGCTGGAATGCTTATGAGTTACCAACTACACTAACTACTTAAATTCCACACATTATCACACGACAGTAACAAGCCCCTTTATAACCTCATATTCTGTCTTGTCCACCTTGCAGACTGAAAACTTTAAAAACTAAAATGTACTGCATTCTTAAACTTTACAAAACGTTGCTTAGAGTTACCATGAAATCACAGCCTGTCATCTTTTACTAAAGAAATCCCAGCGAGTCAACAAGCAACATATAATCTTACCTATTTTATAACCTCTATAAATCCGACCGTTTTGTCCCGCTTTAGCTGCCTCAGCATCTTCTGTCCTTTCAAACTGCACAAATCCATACCCACGAAACAGGGACACAGCTGCAAAAAGGAACAGGTTTGCGCAGGAAAATATGATTCTGCTTGTTATTGAGGGTTTTTGACAAGTCTTCAGTCATACCGTTGAGCCTGTATTTTGTTCAATTGCTATTTTTAATGACATTTCAGATGTCCACCTTTATACGAAAGGTATAAATTCAAATAAACTCCATTATTCCTCAATTTAGCTAGTTATTACTTTAGAGATGACAACAGCTACTAACCCTGTATTTTTCCATATGGCTTGAACAGGTCTTCCATATCCTTTTTCGCCATGTGTGCAGTAGGCAAATTGCCGACAAAAATCCTCCTCTCGAGATCACGAGGGTCATTGCTGTTGGTGCCGTAAGATGTCGGCGAACCACTTCGGCTTCTTCTGTGTGACATGATGTTATACACTTGCCTGGGACGAATATGGAGATGATGTGTATACAAGCGTGTATACACTTTCGTGTTTTTTTTTTTGTTTTGTTTGTTTGTTTTTTTTCCCCTAATTTATTTTTCACCCAAGGTCCTGAAAAAGCCAGGGCGACAACATGGGAAAGAAAAGAGAGATTTCACAGATAAAGAGTACTGAATATACAGTGCAACATTTAGGGAGAAATTTAACAAAACATCAATGTGGAACATCAAGTATAAAAGTCCAGATGTTGTTTTAACAGATTAACTGCATCATTGGGTTTATTTCACAATTCACAGACCAAAATTTGGATAACCAAAGCTGTCTCGGCCGAACATCCATCCTAAGTCATTTGAAGAGTTTGTGTGAAAATTTCCGAAACGTGCTCATTCCTCGGGTTACTTTTGCAATCACAGCTTAACATCCACAGGACGAAATAACGGCAGACAATCGGATCTGAAAGCAAGCACGGTTCAAAATGCCATGCAGAAAACTGTAAATGGCGGTGGGGGAAATTTTGAAAATGCTCCCCTAATAATCCCAAGAGATCAAGTCCATTTCTAAAATCAGGAGTTGATTGCAGAGAAGGTCGTTTAATTGCGCAAATTTGTCTCATGATCATCACAATTGCCCACAATTACTCAATGACGAGTAGTTTGGCTGAAAATTATTAGCGATGTGTCTTACACCAATCAGTCGCAATATAAGGAAAACACAGCATAAGACGCATTATTCAATTCTGTGCTTTGGCAGAAAACTCCATTGTTCGGTATGCACCTCATTTACAAAATCCTGTTTTATCCCAATCACATGATTATTAACGATTTTGTTTTTCCATCACGCCGGAAAACGTCAGCCTTTACTTCTCACCTCGCCTCACTTACTATGACTATTTTTGAGAAAAAAGCAAATCTAGTGGCTTATCTAGAGACTATATCTGGAATACATTTACACATTTGGCAGACGCCAACATTTAAAGTGACTTACATTTATAAAACAGGGCAATTTAGGATTAAGGGCCTTGCTCAAAGGCCCAACAGTAGCAACTAGGTGGTATTAGGAATCGAACCCACCGGTTTGGCAGTCCGAATACCTTAACCACTCAGCTACCACTTCCCAAATTGAGAGTTTGTTCAAACTACTTTTGTGCTAACTATCTTATCACAGCCCCGCGGTCACCAGGCGTGTATGTCTGTGCAAGTTTTCGTAAAACAAGTAGGAGGAATAGGTTTTAAGCTGCTTGGTGTAAATGAGTGAGTGTGTAAGATGATCTGGTGTCTCAACCTTTGACCAAAAGGTGTAAATGATCAACTAACAGGTGTTTATGGGTTTTTACCAAAGTAATGACTTATATATTGACCCGTAAAATAGGCATTTAACTTTTTGACGCACATTTTAGTAAAATATTTTTTACTGTAGCGAATTATTTGCCGTCGCGGGATAAAATCTCAAAATCCACGTAAGGTCCAAAGCATCACGACGCAAAAAAATAAGGCGCTCGAAAAAATGTCTTGATGTGAAAAAGACATGACCAAAAAGGTGATCGCGCGTCATTCATTCATTCATTCATTCATTCATTCATTCATTCTTGATCACTGGTGTGTCCCCTCCAGCAAATGGTCAGCCATTTTGTCTCACAAAAGCATTGCTGTTGTGGTGCAAGCTCAGTCCGGTGCACAACACAAATTCGGCTAACATAAATAATCGCCCAAAATGCAGTAGTTTAAATAAATGCGCAACACCGGTAGAACCAAGTAGACGCGAAACGTGCACGCGCACCTGGCCGGTAAAACCAAACCGCGAAAGGACGCCATATTGTTTAACCGTATAACTGAAAAAATACAGGTTTCTGCGTACTGTTTACTGGTATAAAAGGTTTTTTTAACGCTAAATAAAGTTGCATACTTATAGTTCCACAGAATTAAATTAAAGTGGTCGTTATTAGCATTGTTTACATAGTGTAAAATGACACCACGTAGGCAAGCTAGGTACGTAGGTAGCGTAGCTCCTGCTAGCCGTTTAAAATTAAAATTTAAACGTTTTGAATTCTTCTGTGAAATATTAAAACGCAGTCTTTACCTTGTTTAGGAGTTGTTGATGAACTTTCATGCCAAAGGAAGTCAGAACCACTCTGTGCAGGTTAGGTCCAAACACAGAGACGAGACCGCAGCGGTGCCACTCGGGTTTAGAGCCACAAGCGGAGCATCACGTTTGGCTTGTAGAGCTACTGTATGTAATGGACGCATGCGCAGTGAATATTAGCCACATATAGGGTCGTGGTTAAAATAAAATCTGGTATATAATAAACCAATGAATTATACACTGAAATACATTTAGAGAAATGTAAATAGACATAATAATATGTCATTTCAAGATAAAAGAGTTAACTAATTATATACAATAAAATAAAATGTTATTAATAAAGCTCTAACAATCAATATATGAATGAGTTATAGTGTATAAGTTTATATAATGTAATTATTTAATGACAGGTATGCATATTTATGTATTTAATATTAATTTATAGTGTATAAGTTTATATAATGTAATTATTTAATGACAGGTATGCATATTTATGTATTTAATGTTAATTTTTTTTTCACCACTGTATGTCTCAAACGTTTATTCTAAATAAATACATTTTAAAAATTCCCAAATGAGGTAGTGCACTTTCTATTGAATATGAAGTGATTTGAAATTCAACCAGTGGTAAAAGCTTATAAATGGAGCAAATATACATCATGTCTTAAAAATCGTAATGAAGTTTATTTTTATTAATAAAAATATCATTCATTGTAACACATTTTATAGTTAGCGATTCCATTGTTAAAGCACATATAAATACACATAACTTTATATCTGCATCATTTTACTGTTATTAACAAAGTCATCCAAATTCGAGGAAAACCCATAGTGTAAAATATAACAGCACTAAATAAAGTAGTGAACTTAGGAGTAAAGTGGATATACGCATAATGTGTGAAGATTGCAAAATACAATACAATAAATACACGAGACAATGAATACACAATGAAAGTGTACACTATTTAAGCTGGACAAGTGTTTACAGTTGATATTTATATAGATCATAGTTTGCATTTTCTCTTCTTATTATACTACAACGAGGATCTGTATGTAGTGACAACATTTGGGTTGACTTGTCTTAACTTGTGGCGTTACAAAAAAAAACACCCCGTTTTTACTTCCGGTCTCCCAGCAACGTGACTTGATCACGAGTTTGATATCACGTGATATCGCGGCTGTACTTATGCGACAGTGTAAACGAAAGTTACAGCAAACGGGTGTAAAGGTAGGAGAGAGTTACACATTCTGGTGACTTTTGGGCTCGAATTACACGCCTTTTAGCTGCTTTAGTTTATAGAAAATTTAGTTTCAATGGCAGTTTTATTTCTAGTTAAAATCTGCTGAATGAGTTTGGCGGTCCGTGCTGTCGGCGTGTTTCGAGTGAATTAACATGGCAGTGTTTTTTGTGTTCCAGATGTACGCGGTGTTGTTTGTGTTACTGGTTGAAGCACTGGGAGTGTTGGGAGCTCCAGCTGCGGATGAGATCATGTCTCTCCCCGGGCTTTCCAAACAGCCGAGCTTTAAACAGTATTCAGGCTACTTCACCGTGGCTGGCAACAAACACCTCCACTACTGGTGCGTTTCTTCTTTTACTTCCGGTTTGTATTGTAATTTCCGGGTACCAGCCAAATTTTAGTGCTTTGTTAAAAACAAACAAAAAAAGGGCTTATTTTAGGATTTACAGTTGTTTTACCAGCTAGTGGCAGCCTAGTGGAGATATTGTTGGACTGCTGAGTAAAAGATCATAAATTCAATCAAGGATCATAAACTCCAATCAAGGCACTCTGGATAATGCCTGAAATGTAAATGTGGTGTAGGTTTGTGGAATCGCAACATGATCCGGCGAACAGCCCTGTGGTGCTGTGGCTAAACGGAGGACCAGGATGTAGCTCACTGGACGGCCTACTTACTGAACACGGCCCTTTTCTGGTAAGATCAAAATCTTTGGAAATTTAATAAAAGCGCCAAATTGTGAGTTTCCTTAAATCTGTTACCACTTCCTGTATCTGTTAAATATCCATTGCTTTTAATCTGCTTGATCCAAAAGTTGCCATCAGTTATAGTCCCATTAGTGTGCAGCATCATGTTACATTGTTTTGTTTTTTCTCCAGGTCCAGGATGATGGTGCTACTCTACAGTACAACCCTAATTCATGGAATATGGTATGCATTAGGTTTTGTACTGGATTATAATGTGTTTCAAGAATATGACTACATTTACATTGTTTTGGAACATGCATGAGAATTTGGGTCCTGTTATAGCAGCTAGAAACGTCTGTAACTTGTCCTATTGTAGGGAAACTGAAAAACTTCAACACCACAAAATCGCTTGCTGTTACAAAGTTTATACGATGAAAACTCATTCAATGCATATTTAGATCAATTCAGGATCAAATATTTTTACAAACATGGTTTTAATTTGTTTATTAGTGTCAAGTTATGTAGATCTGCACATCAGTCACCTTGGATTAGATGTTCTACAGGCCAGCAAGCATACATTTAATTTAAAGCAGTTATATGTAAGGCTTTTACATGGTGGTTATGTAAAGAAGCGTTTTGCTCGCTTTTTTTGGCGTTTGATTGATAAATCTATGGTGCTTTACAATATGATGTAACAACTTGTGGGGAAAAGGGAAATTCAGTGGGTATTTACCCTCTACGATAAATTTCTAGAGCAGGATGAACAGCCCATTTTTCCTAAAATGATTGCATGGATTTTGTTTACATAGAAATCTGTCTAATGAGCTCTTCATAATTTGTAGATTGCTAACGTGTTATACCTGGAGTCACCAGCAGGTGTCGGCTTTTCCTATTCTGATGACAAGATGTACAAGACCAACGATACTGAGGTGTGTGAAAATGGATAGGCTTTAAGCAAAAAAGCCTTGTCTCCTAATCCAAAATCTGAATGCTGTGAATTGGTTGTATAGTTGTGTCTGGTTTTTATTGACACACCCTCTCCCCAACATGTTGTTTTTTAGGTATCTGTGAACAACTACTTGGCCCTCAAGGAATTTTTTCGCCTTTTCCCAGAGTATAGCAAGAACGAGCTTTATCTCACTGGCGAGAGTTACGCAGGCATTTACATTCCTACACTAGCTGAGCGAGTTCTGGAGGACGATAGCCTCAACCTGAAGGTTGATTCCTTTCACATATGTGGATTATGTGTTTTGAGGGGTGATGGTGTTTTAACCTGTTTTTTTTTTCCCCATCATTTAATTTTTTAGGGTATAGCTGTTGGAAATGGCTTGTCCAGCTATGAACTGAATGACAACTCTCTTGTCTATTTTGCGTACTACCATGGACTGCTTGGAGAGAGGTTCAATTCCCTCTTATGCTTTTTTCAAATTCTTTCAAATATTTCTAGACGATAGTTTAGTTTTCTTTCAGTTAAAACTAAAGCACTGATTTCAGTTATGACTCATTTGGCTGACTTAATCACATGAATAGTCACATGCTTGTTCAGAATACCTAAAGAGGAAGTATTCCTTACCCATCCCCCCCCCTGCAGCTAGTTATTAATTATTATTTATTTTTTTTTAGGTTATAAATTGTCTTGGGTCTTCAGATTTCACTGGCATTCCAACCGTGTCAGCAACCGTAATAATAAACCATTGTGTAGATGTTGTGGATGCAACTTTTTAAAATGCTCTGTTTGAACAAATGCTCTGTTTGCTTTCTCTCAGTTTATGGGCAGCGCTGCAGAAATATTGCTGTAAAGAAGGACAGTGTAACTTCCATAACAATCCTGATACTTCCTGCTCTGCTCCAGTAAGTGTGTCCCTAAACTGCTTCGATTTATGTGGTTTAAAAAATCATTTAAGCATTTGTTTGATTTCCGCATAGGTATCGCAAGCCCAGCAGATCATCTACAATTCTGGACTTAACATTTATAATCTGTATGCTGATTGTGCTGGTGGTGTTGCTTACAGTACTAGGTGAGAGTCTGGGTCTAGTCTGATTATGGGGCACTTTCTAAAGAATAATACTTTTTGAGCCCGTCTTCCGTGAGAGGGAGTCCAACATGATCTAATTCTGTGTAAATTTTATATATATGGTGTTAGAATTAAATGCTTGGGGGGGGATTTTATTGTCCCGTTTGACAGCGCACTGAATCGCAGTCTTTAAAACTTTATTTGGGGAAATTAAATTCTAAAGATTTATTGGTTTCTCAATCTAGGAAACTTAAAAAAAAATTCCCTGGGTAAAATTCCTGCTCCATAAGGGGAACATGGTCTGCTGCTGTTCTTTATTAGAGCTTTTTTTTGTATTAACTTTGGATTTTTTCATTTTATTTTATTATTTTTTTTACAATTAAATTTGAGGATGGTGCTATAGAATAACTTGATGAATTGCTAACTTTTTTTGCTTCTTTTTCCAGCGTTGAAAATGGACGGGTTGTTATTCGTGACCTGGGGAATAATTTCATTAACCTAAAGTGGTCTAACTTATGGAACCAGGTAACCAAGCACACTAAATACTGTAAAAATACATTCAGACTTTGTGGGGAGTAAAAAAAAAACTCTGGCATTTAAACCTTTAACTACAACCCTTAAATTGAAACAAATCGCCTCACGAATATGCTTGTGGCTCATTAAGTCTAAATTTGTACAGGTGCACCCTAAAATCTAGTAGAATTATAGTATTCTAATAGCCAACAGAAAAAAATGTTCAGAAAGCACATATGCATGTTACTGTCAGGTGTCCACATTATTTTAGCAATAAAAAAACTTTTACAATGGTGACTTTCGGTCCAAATCTTATACTAGAGTATACACTATGTTTAGGTAAGGTAATACTTCATGGTCTGTCTAGTATGGTTGTGTAGTATAAATGTAATAAGTATAAAAGTAGTAGTATATTTAGGACTGAGCCCTTTGTCTATGCCAACTCTGTGGTCATGAGTAACTGTGACAAAAGTCCAATTAAAAATCTTTGTAAAACTGTTAGTTGCTCCAAACTACAGTTTATGAACAATTTCCTTACTCTAATTTATAGTACTCTGATGATAAACCTAACACGTTTGCTTGTTCAGATAGATTTGATACTGACTTGATTTATGACTTTGTCTCTTGCAGAAATTGCGAGCACTGGGCTCCGTTTTTAAATCGCTAAAGCTTGATCCTCCCTGCGTTAACTCTACTCCATCTGCCTTATACCTAAACAACCCGTATGTCAAATCGGCTCTCCACATCTCTCCTGACGCACTTGAATGGGAAATCTGCAGGTGATTGTTCCGCATTATCTTTAATGTTTATTATGAAACTACTGAAAACAAACGCTTTATTTGCAAGGATATCCTTTGGACGTTGTAATGGTCAAATGAATGTTGCTAATAAGGTTTATGCTTTTATTGTGGTGTCCACAGTGCTGAGGTCAACCTTAACTATAGACGCCTTTTCATGGATGTGAAAAAGCAGTACCTGAAGATACTCGGTGCACTGGTGAGTTGGCTGGAATTGCATCAGTACACATACTTCTATACAGTTTTATCTATAGGAAGTACAACTAAAGAATCTCGACGAATCAAAAAAATACATCAATGTCAGATACATATTGTTGAGGAAAAGAAAGATGAATGCGTCCAGAATTTCAGCTTTACTAATATTCCATAACTACATCCTATATAGTCAGAATTATTAGGAAACCTTTATTCTGAACTAGTCTCACTTAAACTTCTGCAATAACTTTCATACAGCCGCAAACAGCTTTTTACTAGATTTTAAAATGTGACTGGAAATTTTCCCATATAAACATGATGATGATGATGATGATGGTGAGTTCCGGCACTAATGTTGGGTGAGGAGGATCAGGTTGCAGTTGGTGTTTTGGTTCATCCTAAAGGTATTCCGTGGGGTTGAGATCCAGGCTCTGTACTGAACACTTAAATTCTTTCACTTTAGGCAGAACACCCCTTCATGTTGCTATGACGCTCAGAGGCTTTGTGCAGAGGGGCATGTCATGCTGGAACACTTTAAATCATGTGTGCCCAAGTTTCTGGAAACAGTATGATGAACTCATTTGTGTTGCTGGATTAGATATAAACCGGGAGGAGTTAGCTCGGTGTTTAACGGAAGACGGTTCTAACCGGAAGATTGTGGGTTCGATTTCCAGTACCACCAAGTTACCACTGCTGGGCCTCTGAGCAAGGCGCGTAACCCCCACTTGCTTAATTGTAAGCCGCTCTGGATAAGAGTGTTTGCCTAAAGCCCTAAATGTGTAGAACATGGCACATTTTCATCAGGTCCCAAAGTTACTGTAATGCATGTTGACAGGTTTTGTTATCAATGTATTTCCTGTTAGATTGTTTAAACAATAAAGAACTCTTTATAATTTTAGTCTACATTTATATTTAGGTTAACATGTTGAAGTGTTAAATGAATAAGCCAACAGGAAAATCCTATTTTGAAACCAATGCTTTGCACAAACACTTGGCATAGCCAATACAACAAATTGGAAGGTCCTAACCCAGAAAGAACCCCCTGGTGTACTGAGCAGCAGGCATCAAACCCTTCAGCCAAGTCAAACAACAGCTGATGACATTGTGAGAGCAGTACACTGAGGCGGGAAAATATTTAATTTCTTTTATGATTATTCTAACAGAATACCAAAAACGTATTTAAAATGTTAAAATAAAAAGTTAATTTGCATTGAATTGAGTGAAATAAGTATTTAATTCTTTATCAGCAAGATCTCTGGCTCCTATGTGTCTTATATACAGGTGGGTTTTTTTTTTGTTTGTTTGTTTTTTTTTTTTTTTTGAAGGGACAAAACACCTGTCCACAGAATCAATCCAACAGATTCCAAACTCTCCATAGTTCTGCTCATGATCCAAAACATGCACTCGAGTAAATGTACATGCTTAAACGAGGGCTTATGCAACGAAATATTAAGAACTATTTACTTCACGACTTTATTGGAGAATTTAAAACAAAAGGTTGTATATTGGTTGTACGTCTCACATGAATGAGTTGTCATTACTGTCACTCATTTAACTGGTAAAGAGCTGCCATTGTTTGGGAAGCATATTGATATTGACTATTTAAATTCTTTATTTATTGTGCTTTTCTTTTACATACAATGCGTAACTGCAAAACTCTTATCTTATAGAAATACCGCGTGCTGGTGTACAACGGGGACGTGGATATGGCCTGCAATTTCCTCGGTGACGAGTGGTTTGTTGAATCCCTGAACCAAGAGGTAAGATTGCTACTCTAAACACTTGTTTTTATGCTGAAACCACAGAGACTGTAATTGTTGGTGAATATCCTTGCAGGTCACAGTGCAGCGCAGGCCATGGCTCTTTTTCAACGGTGAGACACAGCAGATTGGTGGATTTGTCAAAGAGTTCTCAAACCTGACATTTCTTACAGTCAAGGTAAAATTAAATGGAGCTGCTTGCTGGTGTTATCCTTTTTCCAGTGATATTTATTTTAAAAAGAAGTATTAACATTAACAAAAAAATATTTTTTCCCCCCACCTTTTTGTTCTTTAGGGTTCTGGTCACATGGTCCCCACTGATAAACCAATAGCAGCCTTCACAATGTTTAAACGCTTCATCACCAAACAGCCGTACTAATGTTTTACACGTTCTACACTGCTGCGATGGAGTTTACACTGAATCACTGTGAAGCACTCAAATGTGTGTTCCAGATTAATCAAGTTTTGGTGGCGATGTTTAGTAGCTGATTGCATTCACTGTGGGGTTTTTTTTGTTTGTTTTTTTTTAAATTAACAAATTGTGGTCAAACGCCAAGGGATCAGGATCATTTTGTTCCGGTTGCTGCATAATTCTGACCCATGGGGTTAAACTGTAGTAGCTGATCAAGTCTGGTTTGTCAAGTCTGGTTTTTTTTAATGTTTCAACTGTTAAGATGATTCGCTGTCTCTCACAAGTGGATACAGTTGAATCTTTACAAGGGTAAAAGGGATTAGGGCTTGATTTGATGAGAAGAAATGCATGACCAAAAAAAAAACAAACAAACTAGGAATCTTGTGGACCCGTAGCTCAGGGTTACTTTAAATTGCTTGAAGAAGGGTATCTGTCATTACAATCAGTGTTTTCTCCTTCTGTGTTCTATATTGTTCGATTGAGTGATGGACAAAATGATAAACAAACATTTTCTGAAGTGATTTAATTATTTTTTTTTTTGTTTGTCTAATAATTCCAGTCTCCAGTAGTGGAAAAAAAATGGCTAATTCAAGTAAAATGTTGTTTGGTACTATGGTAGTGTCGCAGTACGGTTAAAAACAACTCTCCAACCCGCTATAGAGTCACCGTCACTTGTTGAATAGGATGTTCAGTAGACTTTAAAGACTAAGCCAAAATTAGTGTCATCATAACATTCTTCACCTGTTTCTATTTTACATTGTTTTTATTACATGTAATAAAATTTTGGAGAAATAAATGCTTATTATTATTATTATTATTCTTTTGTTAAGTTGTTAAGCACCGTTTGCTCCAGTACAATAATTTCATTAACAATAGCTACTACAGTACTAAAAAAAAATGCTCATCTAGAGCAGATGCAGATTTCTGAGTAATACAGTAAGGATTTATAAGGAACACTACATGTGCATAAGTTTTTGGGCCTCTGACCATCACATTGTCGGGTGTTGTCTAAACATCTTATTCCCGATTTATTCTTCCCTCTATAATAATCTCCACACTTCTAGAAAGGTTTCCCACCAGATTGTGGAAGCTGACAGATTTTCTCATTCAACCATAATTATCTTACTGATTGTAGGCACTGAGGTTTGAGGGTCAGTCATGTTTCAGTTTAGCTTGAATGTATTCAGTAGAGTTGGAGTCAGGATGCTTGAGTTCTTTCACTCCAACCATAACACACCATGTCTTTATGGAGCTCAGTGCTAGAACAGTGTTTGGGCTTCAGCGAAAGAATGATGTAATGCTACAAAATAATGTACTGTATAAAGACAAGCTTCTAGATGAGTGTGTGCCTTTAGGGAAACAGTGGTGTGATGGAACAGTGTCCAAAAACTTTTGATCATATAGTGTACACATCTAACATATACACACAACATATCCATGTTCATATCTGGTGCAGACAATAAAATCTTCAGGTGAAGTTAATTATGTAGCAAGCATGTGTTTTAAAGTAACTTAAATGTGCAAGTAAGCTAAGAATATGCAAATAGTAGCGAAGAAACTATATCGGTGATAAATGTTGGTCAGGTTCTTAAGACGACGACTTTTCAATCAGTTCCTTCAGACCACTCCGGAACTGGAGATTGGCTCCGATAGTGAGGTAACCCTGGAAAGTCAAAAAAATCAAATAGCAACTTAGATTTTTTAGTGATGTTTGGGTTTAAGGGAAAAGGCCAGATTTATTATTACTCACATCATGATACTCAACCACATCCTCGACAAGGTCGATTCCATTCGGCAGAGGGATCTGTACGCCTTTCTTAGTGTAATCTTGCATTGCAAGTGAGAGAGAAAAATAAAGCACAGATGTTTAGATGTAGAAACTAAAAAATGAAAGAAACCCATTTGACATTTGACACGTTCTGACATGGATACAGGAATGTAAGCGAAGATGACTTTGAATTTAAAAGAACAAACAAAAATAAAAGTGGAATAAAGATTAATACTGAAATGCGTTACTGTTTAACATGAATAATAAGCTCAAAATGTGTAGAACAAATGGAGCCAGAATCCAGAAAAACATGCTGACAATATATAATTTAGATATAAATGCTGACTTAAGGATAGTTCTGAACACTGCTGAAAAAATTGAACACTTTAAAAAACCACTTCAGATCTCAATGGGGGAAAAAAAATCATATAGAATACCCAGTGGCGGGCGCTGCATTTGGTACCTGGGCCTTAAGTGGGGATTGACCTGACTGCTACACCACTTAATACCACCACCATCACATCGCAATTAACCATCAATACTACACAAAAACACAATATAACACATCGTGGCATTACAGAGAGAGAGACACCTTTGCGCATTGAGGATAAATATCAATTTTATTATTATTTTATTAGCAAGAAACCCTGTTAGGACTCCAAACTGCTACTGTACAAACGCAACTGTGCCACATACATTATCTGAAGCAGTTCAGAATTAATATTTATGTAATAGCCTGGCAAAAACAAACAATTTAAATAAAATATATATCATACATTTATAGACAGTAAGCCAGTGTTACCGGTCTGGTCTGGAAGTGGCTATTAAACACTTTCCCGGGCTGAGACAAGCTAGTTATCTTCAGGGTTAGCCGATCTCTCCTCTCGATGTCTAACTTTTCTGGAATAATCTGCCTTAAAAACCAATTAGCAATCTGCCACTGCTAATATAGTTTAAATTACATCAGCCAGCACTACTGATTCTGGAGGCTTTGGCAGATAAGATTACCATGGCAGCACACAGAAACTGAAATTTGATTGGACAAAAAATCGAACATCAACATCCGACTGGAAGCAGTGCAGCCGAGAGAAACACTACAAAGCAGTGTACTAAGCAGAGAATAAACTGTTGGAAATAAATTAATACAATGTAATTGGAACTAATATTAGAATTTAGGTTGTAAATTTAGGTCAGTTTCTGATATCGTTTTGGCCAGCAGAGAAGACCTTGCTGGCCCTGACTGCACACCACTGTGAATACCTATACTGATACAGACCCGGATAAGAGGTTACTAAGTAGTTTGTATGGCTCCCTCGTGCTTATATGTATGTCTGACTATATCAGAGCATGCTCCTAATGAGATGACAGGTGGGTGTTCTGGTGTATCTCCTCCCAGATCTGGACCAAGAGCATCACAAAATGTACTAATTTATCACAAAACTTTTGTGTGTGTGTGTGTATATACACACACCACACACAAAGTTTTAGCTCACATCCTAGATCTGAATGAATGAAATATTCTTATTAAATATACTTTGTTCTTTACATAGTTGAATGTGCTGACAACAAAATCACACAAATATTATCAATGAAATGAAATCAAATTTATTAACCCATGGAGGTCTGGATTTGGAGTCACACTCAAAATTGAAGTGGAAAAAAAACACACTACACAGGCTGATCCAACTTTGATGTAATGTCCTTAAAACAAGTCAAAATGAGGCTCAGTAGTGTGTGTGGCCTCCACGTGCCTGTATGACCTCCCTACAACGCCTGGGCATGCTCCTGATGAGGTGGCGGATGGTCTCCTGAGGGATCTCCTCCCAGAACTGGACTAAAGCGAGACATGATGTCCCAGATGTGCTCAATTGCATTCAGGTCTGGGGAACGGGCGGGCCAGTCCATAGCATCAATGCATTCTTCTTGCAGGAACTGCTGACACACTCTAGCCACATGAGGTCTAGCATTGTCTTGCATTAGGAGGAACCCAGGGGCAACCTCACCGGCATATGGTCTCACAAGGGGTCTGAGGATCTCATCTCGGTACCTAATGGCAGTCAGGCTACCTCTGGCGAGCACATGGAGAAAAGAAATGCCACCCCACACCATTACTGACCCACTGCCACTCTGGAGGACGTTGCAGGCAGCAGAACGTTCTCCACGGCGTCTCCAGACTCTGTCACGTCTGTCACATGTGCTCAGTGTGAACCTGCTTTCATCTGTGAAGAGCACAGGGCGCCAGTCTTGGTGTTCTCTGGCAAACACCAAACGTCCTGCACAGTGTTGGGCTGTAAGTACCCCCCACCTGTGGACGTCGGGCCCTCATACCACCCTCATGGAGTCTGTTTCTGACCGTTAGAGCAGACACATGCACATTTGTGGCCTGCTGGAGGTCATTTTGCAGGGCTCTGGCAGTGCTCCTCCTGTTCCTCCTTGCACAAAGGCGGAGGTAGCGGTGCTGCTGCTGGGTTGTTGCCCTCCTACGGTCTCCTTCACGTCTCCTGATGTACGGGCCTGTCTCCTGGTAGCGCCTCCATGCTCTGGACACTGTGCTGACAGACACAGCAAACCTTCTTGCCACAGCTCGCATTGATGTGCCATCCTGGATGAACTGCACTACCTGAGCCACTTGTGTGGGTTGTAGACTCCGTCTCATGCTACCACTAGAGTGAAAGCACCACCAGCATTCAAAAGTGACCAAAACATTAGCCAGAAAGCATAGGAACTGAGAAGTGGTCTGTGGTCACCACCTGCAGAACCACTCCTTTATTGGGGGTGTCTTGCTAATTGTCTATAATTTCCACCTGTTGTCTATTCCATTTGCACAACAGCATGTGAAAAAGATTGTCAATCAGTGTTGCTTCCTAAGTGGGCAGTTTGATTTCACAGAAGTGTGATTGACTTGGAGTTATATTGTGTTGTTTAAGTGTTCCCTTTATTTTTTCAGTATATAGTTGTATAGGGCTAGGGTTAGGAGTGCCCAAACAAAAGAAGCAACTTAAAGACAGGGCAGTATTTTGGTTTAAAAAAAAGATGACAACATGCACATTGAAGTTCTATGTAGAACATGCAAATCTCAAGTGGCAACAAAGGGGAAAGGGGGCTAGGGGTGCACCAGTCGGGCCAAAAAATGAGCTCATGTACCCCTACCTGTCAAAACACTCTGATACCAAAAACCAATACTTCTAGTGACGCTACTGACAAAACTTTCCGTGCACATAGACTGCGCAAAAGTATTATCAAAGCAAATATCAAGAGATATAAAAATGAATACTTATGCATTCTAAAGTTAAAAGTAAGCAGAAAGAAGCAACGCTGCAGCAAACCCTTGCAACATAAAAGCCATACAAATATCCCACATCCCAAAAACGTACAGGTATCGATATTGGCGAGTACTAGGAAAAAAGTAACGATACTTGTACATTTTAAAAAAACATCCCTAGTCAAAAGAAAGCCTAATATGTATCAGTTATGCTCTGGAAAAAGCCTAAACACAGGTCAAACCATATGTCGGTTATATCATTCATTTATTGATTCATCTTCTATACCCGCTTATTCCCTAATTCGGGTCACAGGGATCTGCTGGAGTCTATCCCAGGCGTCTCTGAAAGGGCAAAAGGCGGAAGGGGTACACCCTGGAAAGGTTGCCAGTCTATCGCAGGGCTACACACCCACTTACACTCACTCCTAGGTGCAATTTAGAATCACCAATCAACCTAACATACATGTTTTTAGACTGTGGGAGGAAGAGGAGTACCAGAGAACATGCAAACTACACAGAAAGGCCTGTGCCCGGGACTTAAACCCGGGTCTACGTGCTATGAAGCAACAGTGTTAACTACTAAGCCATTAGCCTGCTTTTGGTTACATAATTTTTTTAAAATATCGTCTTGCACATCAAATATCGCATTATTTTATTGCATATCAAACGTCACAAATTTCCTTGATATCGCACAGCCTTCATTTACAAATGTTGCTCAAACGTTTTTGAGGAGTGTGTATATTTACTTTATAGGTTGTGTAGCACTTACTGTTCAACAGAGGCACGATGGTCATTTGCAGCAAAGCCTTTAGCGGTCCCTGCAGTGGAATCAGCTGCACACAGTGTCGAGTCAGAGAGTAGCCATCGAACATGGAATCTTATTCTTAAGTTCTAATGCAGCAGTAACTTAAATTAAAAGTAGGCTAATTATCAAACAATGTCTTACCGCTAACGATTCCAAAGCAGACTGATTAGAGAAGATTTTAAACCTGAAAACAGAAAACGTGTTCTGTATCATGTGTGATTCACAATCACGATCAAATGCAAAAACTTCAGAGGTATGAATATTTATCTGTGTATGCAATGTTTACAGTCTAATGTATATGAGACTCAAGACTCAAGGAAGATGGCAGAACGGTTTAATTTCATGTACCTCCTCAGGTCCAGCTGGATAGCCAGTTTCTTCTCCTTCATGTACACCTTGGCGTTGAATTTCGACTCCTACTCAAATTCAAATTTGATTGTCACAAACAAAACCATACACAGTACGACATGTAGTGAAACATACAGACAAAAGTTGGTCTTTACTCTGGATTCAGATATGGAGAAGATTCTGTGATAGAAAAACAGCGACACAGGGGTCATAGCCATAGCCAGGATTTGTGAGGTCCAGGGGATCATTGAGAAATGTTCAATAATAATGACTGCTTCTCTATGTTGCTTTCATCTGTCTCCTTCTAATCTCTGTCCCTCTCTTTGTCCTCTTATCTGTCTTCCTGATCTTTGCATTGACTAAGTGCAGTGGTTAAGATGTTGGACTGCTAATTGGAAGACTAGAGTTTGATTCCCAGATTCCATTGCCCAGGCCCTTAACCCCTAATTGCTCTGTTGAATAAAATATAAAAAAAATATGATAAATATGATAAAAGTCCTCCTGGATAAGGGCATCTGCCAAATGCTGTAAATGTTAATGTGTATAAATGATGAATACGATTTTATGAATGTTTAACCAGTGTTTATGATTTTGTAGCACGACTTTGTGAATAGTTAACTAACTACTAAACTTTAGGAAATAGCATAGCCTTCCTGACCATTTCTGTTGTACCATTGAGGGTTATTATGCTACTGTTTTGATATCGTTGTTTAACGTTGATAAAATGAAATTCATTGTGTTTGTCCTAACAAATGTGGTGCCCTCAGCAATAAAATATCCGTGCACTTCTTTCTGCTTCCCCGTGGGTTCACAAAGAGCCAAAGCGTTGCCAGATGTTGATAAAACGAACAAATGCATTTTCAGATCTTCCTACTTTCTTATTAAATTAGTAAAATATACTGTAACATTTAGTATTAAAACAAGTCCAACGCTTAGAACAACTAAATCTGGCAACAGGACAGAGATGAGGCTGTACTCTTGCCCTTACAACCGCGTTTACTCAGCCTGCGTCTCACAGCTACTCGAGACAAGAATTTATTAAACAACATTTAAAATAGTTTTAAATTCATAAACTTTTATTTTATTTTTTAAACATGAAAAGTCTGAAGCTCTGTGACCTCATAACTGGTTGAAGGCCTGCACGGGTGCAAATTTCCAAATTATAGCATTTAACTGTGATTAATGAAAATAGCGTCATACTGAAATGCAATCGCAGCTCAGTCGTCTCCCGAGACGTTTTTACAGATAAATTGAAGAGTTACCGCATGGATTTTTATCTGACATGGAATTCCTATGAAGTCTAAGCTCTTTATTTAAGATCACTGGTTTGTATTAGAGAAAAGTCCCTACCATGGTCATGCTGCTGAGCTGAACAGGTGACCTTCCCACAGGTAGAACCAGCACTCGGACGCCAGCATGTACAGCCACTGTCGCCCCTGACGGTTTAATGGTAGACTTCGGAGCTGATGTCACTTCCATTTCTAATGAGAGAGGCGCATCTATCATAGCAGGGTTCTGGAGGGAAACACAAACAGCTGATACACTACATGATGTTCTGGCTTTCTAGATGCTTGTTGTACACCAAACACATTTATTTACAACCTACTAACAAATTACAAGACTCTGCAGTACTAGGTCACCACACTCTTTCCACACCTCATCTAACATGGTGATTAACTTAAGTTTTAAGTGCAATGACATCCTCGAGGATATATTTTGTCAGTACATACACACTGTTTTTGACTGAATAATATGATGTAGGATCGAGGAGCTTTTCAGCATCTATAATTTCTTTTGCCTAAGCAAGACAGCTAACAGACCTATATTAAAATTCCCATACAGCTGGTATTAAAAATGAAATAATAATCTGTCTACAATGTAAATGTTCATACAGACACTTCACCATTTGCACTTGGTGATAATCATGGACTTTTCACCGAATGTCGTATGCCATCAATCCCTAAAAAAATAATCCTAATGTTTGCTGTAATGTAATTCATATTTGTGACTTCTGAGAAAAGGACCCGATTCCTTTTCATATCCAAACATGGGATGCTCAGTAATGAAAATTAGTTTTCCAATTTTTCTATAAAATTTAGTTTAAATCTAAAAATGCCCAGATTAAACTTTCACTCTGGGTAAAAGAAGGGGAATAAAGATTTTCACAATTCGATTACCTCTATATAAGTGACTTATTCTAGTTACTTTAGACATGTACATCCTTTCAGGCATACCTGGTCTTGACATCGTTTCTCAGAAAATGATAACACTGACCAGTCCTTACTATGGGCTTTTATTGACATATTTCTGCTCGTCTGAGGGGTGAGGGGCAAAAAAAATTGATGGCTCGTAGTGAAGCACTGCTACAGAAAATCTTCACTTCTTACTCACACACTTACATGCTTAGGAGCAGCACAATGCCTAAAACAATCGCAATTAAGCCACGCGGCTCATCTTTACAGAAATAAAAATACTAATAAAATTCATGGAGTGACTGATAAGCTGTACACATATAACAACATTTTGAAAGCATCGGCACGTCTAATATAAACTAGAATATTTCAAACGGAAATGATTTTAGACAAAATGACAAAAAAAAGTGTGCATCTTCAGACAGCTGTAAAGAACATTTCAACTTTGAAATACTTATGATTAAACAATTTATTTAAAAAAAATTAAGTTAATTTTATAATTGAATTAATACATATTAAACATTTGTGTAAAATTTGGGGTTTTGGAATTATTCTAGAAGAACATTGCCTTCAGTAATGTAGGTAGAAACAGAAATACTTACGGATCAATAAGTAACCCTGGGTGTTCACTTCATGAGCCATTCATTATGTTACAGTATCAAGAGTGACATGACAAAAATGCAATTGAATATAAAAACCAACTAAACAAGTGGCAAGTCTATTTTTGCCCCAAATTCTAAATTATCAGGAAAAACATATGGAAAAAAGATCTTACCAGTAACATGATTGCTCCAAAGTAGGTGGTTCTAAGAAGCATCTCCAAATCTTTGGGCATCTGAAATAATTTCAACAGATTAATCAAAGTCTTTTTTTCGCTAGTATAAAAAAAAAGAAATGCTTGGGAACCGTCTCTTACTCGTTCATTCGCTATGCGCATTCTAAAAACTCCTCCTTTGAAGTATGAGTAGAGTCCACTGTCGAAGAAGAACTCTGAGAGAGCCATGTAGATCATGCGGTTGTACTCGTTTAACACTGGAGTTGCAGAATAATTCTCCAGGATGTCGTTCTCATTTTTTAAGTTATAGAACATCCCCTACAAAGAGAAAGATACATTCCAGCACGGAAAAAAACGTATTAACCCAAAACAATCCTTAATAACTACAAAGTATAAAGCACTTACCCTGAAATCCATATCAAGACTGGTTCCAGAAACCACCGGGTCACTCAAAAGTGAGTAATCAATTCCGACGTAACTGTCCACTTCCGCACGCACTGCACGAGCATAAACAATCGTGCTTACATTTGCTAATCTTTTCCAGCACATTTCCACACTGATCACACACATGCGTGACACGACAAATAAATAAATACAATAAAATGCCAGTGTGACCTGGAATCGTCTCCAGCAGTTGGTTGATTAGCACAAGACCAGCATGATCCAGAGCAGGGCAAATCTAAAAAAAAAAAGGAATGGCTTATATTAATATTATTGTTTTTCTTTAAAAAAAATATTTAGAAATTAGAGATCGAACGATAATCAGTTTTACCGGTATTTTTCCACAATAGTTAAGGTTTTGTTTTTTAAATTATCGAATATCGCTTTTTGTTATTTCAGGCCCATCGATATGTATGCAAAGTTTATCTTGTGGCCGCTTTAAAAACAGACAAAGTTACTTAAAGTTGCTTTAATGGATATAATTTATTTAACATGTCAGCAAATCATGCACCACAATACATTACAACCTCACTAGGCTACACTAAAGTAGGAAAGAGTTTTTAAATTCAATTAATTTGGCCTTTTTTTCTTCTTCGTTACATGTTTACCCGATTAAAGCTTTTATTCAACAGAAACCTTATTGACTGTAAAATTTATTTTTCCTTTTCTTTAATTCCTTTTAACCCTTTATAAAAATATCGATGTAGAAATGAAAGTTGATTTGTTTCATTTGCAAGAAAGTAAAATACAGTTCAGTACTATTGTTATTATTAGGTCAAAAACAGAAGTAAACAATGAATTATTATCGATCTACATATCGGTTATCAATTACATAAACATACAAATAATGTGTGTTGGTATATTGTTCTAAAAATTCTATATCACTCGACCTCTACTAGAAATTGACAACTTGATGTTTAGCATGAAAACAAACCTGCCGGTTTAATACGAAGCGCATTCCTGTGGACAGGAAAGTGGCGACAAAGTCGTAAACCCTCCTGTAAACATAAAGGTACGTGTTATAATGCCTTAAAAAACGTCTGATATTTTAAACTTTAATAGAAATAATACCACATGTCCAAATGCCAGAATGTCAATTTTATTTTCTGGAGCAGCTGCTCTGGCATTAGTGTCAGCTACAAGGTAAATAACCAAATCTTAGTGCATCTTCTACAGTTCATTTACATTAGATGTAATAAAAAAAAGTTCTTATTTAAGAAAAATGTTAAACAAAATAACTGACATACTTATAGTTTCTGTCATAGGAAAAATATTTAGGACAAAGAAAATAGAAATAAAGACAGAAAAGTGAAAAGGGTATCTAATGATTTACTATATGGCCTAAGGTTTTTGCACCATTTACCAGCAAACCCATAACTGTGACTTCGATAACTATAACTGTTGCTATACAATTGGAAACACACAATCGATAAGATGTTTTATATGCTGTGGCAATAGGATTTTCCTTTAGACTGTTCCACTATGAGACGTCTCGCAGTGTTAGGATTGAACTACAGTAGAGGAACTTGTGTGCTCTGCACAGAACCTGGCCTCAACCACACTGAACACCAACAGTACACCAAACCTCAGACTGAACTCGCTAAGACTATTGTAGCTGAATAAGAAAATCCTCAAAGTCTAATATGGAAATTCCCCAAATTCCCTATTCTGTTAGAGTATCCAGCAAGTGAGGTGGTACTGTGGCGGAATACATTTTCTAGAACAGCTCAACATGAACATCCTGCTAATGCTACAGCAATAAAACTTTATAACCAGGAAACGAAAAAAAGTAATTTAATATGTAGTCAGTACCCAAAGGTCCCGCCAAACTTGGCCTTCATCTTAGCGATGGATGCATCACAGCTGACGTTGGCGATCTTGAGTCGGCCCTCGTCGTCCTTGGCAAGATGGAGAGTGGTGTTAATGTAAACGCCTTCTGCGGAGGCGTTGATGGCACCCTGGTCCTGTCTAATAGAAATAACAGAGGTCTGTCAGCTGATGTTTGCATCTTATTCTCTGCAGATTTGTGAGATGATCCTTTTCCACACCATATTTCCTAATATTTTTTAAAAATAAAGCATGAGCTAACAAATAACCAATATGCCTACAGCACTAGTTAGACAAAAGAGTTACCTAAAGCTGATACAAGCATAATTACAAACTTACAACAACCAGTAGATCACACGTCTCTGGAAGTTGAGTGTAATCGAGGAGTTCTGCACATCGAAGAGCAGGCCATCTACAGGGTGGAAACTCAGATCTGCAGTCAGGTTCAACTCTGCAATCTTTATACTGGTGGAGAGAGATTTTAAAGGGGTTAATTATCTGCAATAGACAAAATAGGGATGTGGTGGTTCAACAGTTATGGCTCTGGTTCACTAATCAAAGGGTCAGGGTTCAAGACTCTTGCTAACCTTGTTGAGAACGGCTCTTAATCCCAGTTGCTCCACATGCTCTGGCTGACCCTAAATAAGATGGGTTATGCAAAAACTGGGGCAGTAGCACCTTGAAATAGTTATGGCTTAGGACCATTAATTGGAGACTCAGGGTTCTAGCCTCAGCATTGCCAAGCAACCACCGTTATTTACAGCATCTCGCAGAAGTGAGTCCACTCCTCTAATTTCAGCAAATATTGTAGTATATCTTCTTAAAGGACAATACTATAGAAATAAAACTTGTATAACAGTATGGATTTACTGTTCTCTGAAAATAACTCAACATACAGACATTATTGCCAAAATAGCTGCCAACAAAAGCAAGTACACCCTCACTGATAACATCTATACATCGTTTAACCATGCACATGTCCTATTTATCATCTTTATGTGTTTGTCAGCTTAATAGGACCATTGCAAATTTGTGTATCTTATATTTGAGTACAATTTACTCATATTGACCAATGGATGAAACTCTTCAAAGTTGCAGAGGACAGTAAATCTATATTATTATACAAGCTGCACTTTGACTACTCTAAAATATATCCAAGTTTTATTTCTATAGTATTATCCTTTGAGAAGATATACTAAAACATTTGCTGAAATTAGAGGGGTGTACTTACTTTTGTGAGATAGATTAGGGTTGGAGTTTTACTGTTGTTGTAAATGTACACAAAAACAAGTGTACATTTATTTTGGGACAAATTTGCAACAAGTATCCGAAGCCATGTTTAACAAAGAAACTTCTATAAAATGGTGACAGGTGTGCTGAGTGAATGGTAACACTGATGTCTTGCTGCAGAGAACTAAAACCAAGGACCAACAGTGAAAGTTAAGGTAATGTGCTGATCTGCATATTAATGTCAGATATCAAAATTCAGTCTCCTCTTTGAGATATGTATTATGACCATGGGCTAAGAATGAATGAGAGAAAGTGCTGCTGCGTGTGTTTAGTAGTGCACAGTAATTGAAAAAAGGTGTAACTAACTCTGTAATGGAATACTGAAGAGTCCCCTTTTTGCCATGCATCTCTGGCATGGTGATCCCTCCCAGCTCTTGCTCCACAAACTTCTGCGTCTCAAGTTTCACTAAAGAACGTTGACAAAAAGTCATTTGGTATAAATGTTAAATATTTTCTGGTAAATCCGGATGATCAGTTCGAATATGAACGCTGGATATCTTACACAACTCTAGTCCTTTGGACGTGATGCGGATTTTAAACCCAGAAGGAACTTCTGTCATCTGTGCCATGTGCGGGAGAAGGAAGAGGAAGACGGCCATTCTGTAAAGCCCCATGGTACCTTATTGGACAATGGGATGATAAAGAGAAAACACAGCGAGACCAAGAAATCAATGCAGATATTCATTGGCAAAGGCCTCACAATACGATATATATCACTTCACATGGGTCACGATATATTGCTATACAATACTACTAATACTAGCTAAAAAAGACGACAAATATGAAGTCAAAGGGGGTCTTACTTTTTTCCGCCATGCTTGCTTCTGGGACAATCGCCGTATGTCAGCGACAACTACAGGAGCAGAGAAGAAAGCCGTTTGACACGAACTGACGGTTCTAAAACAATATTAACGTTAACAAGAATCTGTTACTTAAATACAGGACTTGCAATATTTTAAAATTCCTGGTAGCCATTAGGGCAGGTACTCTTTGGTTTTTTGGTAGCCCAAAATTAATTCAAGTAGCCCAAATAAAAAAGCCATTAGTAAAGGAGACAAAACGTCAATCAAAACAAAATCGAGTCAAAAAATATCAGAATATTTTCACTAATAACAACTGCAGTTTATAAAAAAATCAAAATACAATCATCAATACAAATATTTGGTTTTTAACCCAACATCCTATTCCAGATGTCAGTGAATTTCGCAGTTCTCTTAACTGCAAATACATGTATTTCCATCACATGTTTAGGCTTGATTTCGCTTGACGAGGCAATAGTCATGACCGACAGGACGATGTAGGAGGAATTGGTGTGCAACAGATCCGGAACATCACTGACGAATATCGAGTAAAATTAGTGGAGGAGAATGCGGTAAGTTGAGCATAAGGGTAAGATGAGTCATCCCTTGTTTCAAAAAAGGGTAAAAAAAATGATTTATGTAAAAGCATTTAAAGAAAGAAGGAACCATTTTTTGGCTAACTTTTCTTACACAAAGGCACATTTTACCTCACACATGGGGCAGGTTGTACCAAAAGACCACCTATTTTGCAAAAATTATATCTTTACCCATATAATTTATCAAAGAGCCATTGATTATGGATTCGATGCAACTCTTTACTTTTGTTTGGTGTCAGGATTGTGAGACGAAAACTCTCAAATATGTTACAATGATGAAAGTAAAAAAAAAGGCCGTTTTTGACAACTGCTACTTCTTATACACAGTTCACAAGAGTGTATTAACAGTAATCACGCGCACATTAACTGCTCATTTAGGGGATCCCCAGTGTCCGATAAATACAGACAACAAAATTACCCAGATATATTTGTGAGATTTGAGATGAGATAGCTCAATGGGCAGAGCAGGGACACATTTTGGTAGCCCTTCTAAAACACAATTGCCCTGGGACGTCGATTTTGCAAGCCCTGAAAAATGTATTGATATTGGAGGTTAGAATATAGAGACAATATAATAAAAAAATATATATTGCAATAGTTGGCTGTATTGATATTTATACACAGCCTTATTAGATAATACTGTTTACTCAATACACCCACATTATCTTTAGAAAAAAACAATACAAATGTATGTGTTTGTCTATCCTAATTAAACATCTTCCAAGAACCAGGAACGGCAATGTGCCTTTTCGGATTCTCTACATGTTCAAGTTCGACATTCACAAGGTTTTATCACCACAGGGCTGGTTACTTAAAATCATGTGAAATGCAGTATCAAAATTTAGCCTAAAATCACTCCTAGATATAAGATGTGATTTTATAGATTAGCTTCATGCACACAGACTGTCCTATAATAACCAATGATATCAAAGCCCTTTCAGTCGTCTGTCTAAAAGAAAAGTCTTTAGGGAATCTTTTATTTTTTACAAAAGTACTGGAAATTGCATACTAGAACGATTAAAACAGACTCATGTAAGGGGTTTTTTTACTGTTTAGTTCAGCACTTAATGTCTAAAACCTTTCTTTCTTCCCCTGTAGCTGCATTTACATATATAGTGTGCGTGTGGGGGAGAGAGAGATACAGAGAGACACAGAGAGACACAGAGAGAGAGAGAGAGAACAATTTTTCTTATGCAACATGAAGTAAAATCTCTACAAAGAAAAATCAGGGGCGGGTACAATTTTATTTCATAGAATTAGTTTTTGTTATTATTGAAAATAAAAAAAATTCTGGGATTTTTTTTTTCTTGATTATTTTCAATAGTGCAATGTCCAAAAATGTGCCTATGGTTTCTTTTGTTGAGGTTTAACTGGAATATCCTAGTTCATCCGTTCAGTTCATTTTATTTATGTAGCACATTTAAATGTCCTTAATAATGTCCAGGAAAATTACACAAAAACAAGACAAATACTGTAAAAACATCACAACGTCTCAGCCAAAAAATACATGTATGTCTTATATAATGACTTCAAAATGTCAACAGTCTGAGTGAATCCAATGTATTCAGGAAAACTATCCCATAATTTAGGTGCCACCACTGTCGAAGCTTGGTCACCTTTATTTTTTGATCTGGCTCTCGGAATATCGAGACGCACCTGATTGGATGACCTCAGTGCTTTAACAGGAGTGTGAACATGTTAAATCTCAGATAATAATAAATAAGCAGGTGCTAACATATTTAAAATCTTAAAACCAAATCAACCAATCAACTCTTGAAATCAATCCTGAAGCGGACAGGGAGGTGTACTAAAACTAAGACTAGGCGTACTTTTAGTCCCAGTTAGAAGCCAAGATGCTGCATTTTGAACCGACTGTTATAGTTGAAGGGGTAACTGATCCAAACCAACATATATGGAGTTGCAGTAGTTTACTGTACATCTCAAGGAAGCAGTGATTACATGTTTAAAACCCCTTACGCAGCAGGTAGAGCTTGACTTCAGCCAACAGTCTTAGCGTTAGAAAGGTCGGAGGTCATATAGTGCTAGCCTTTCGTTGATTGTGTCTGATTTTTAAGTATTAGTGACATAATTGTTTCAGATTTTGAAGTTCAGTGACAGCCCACCCTAGAGACGTGCCTAGAGACCCCCAGCCTTCGCCAGGAAAAGTAAATGATAGCCACAGTTACTGCCACCGCTACACCAGATATCGTTGTCCATTCACTGAAAATGCATTTTTTTATGCTGCACTTGTAAAAGAAGGACCTACACCCATACTGGATTCACTATTAAAGGCCAGAAAAGGTTATATGTTTATTAGTATTAGTTTTTACCCCTCTTTACCCCCAACCCCATGATGATAAACCATCAGTATAGAACAATGCATGTTTGTGGCTCAAGGTTTAACAGAAAACTGCAAAATTGCCACTCTTGGGTCCTTAGACAAAAATTGAGCAAATAAGTCTAAGTGTGTTATGGCTGATTCTGTGCTCTGACCCCTGATTGCAAACAAACTGGGCATGTGAGAGAATATAGGCTCGCGTCACTTGTGTAGTGTTTTCAGAATGATAATGAAACATGGCACTTAGTGTCCAAATACCTTCAGACCAAAACAATGACTTGACTGTGGTTGTCCTGACATTTCATGGTGGATACATTTCCAGAACTTTGTCCTGGATGTGTATTTTATAGATCATTGGTCTTTGTAATGACGTCTGTTTGTTCTCTACCAAACGGCATTCCAGGAAACCATGAGAGTTGTATTTATATTGGGATGACATAACACTTGTGCTGTGCAAAAGTGGACTTCATTCAAATAATTCTGTGACTGAACCAGAACCAGTTCAGACGAGGGTTTAAATGTATTTTTTTTATGTATCATTTTTCTTGCCAATGATAATTTTTTTAACCATTATATTTATTTTCCTTTTATATTAATTGAAACTCCTTTACAAAATGATATAAATGCCAACAGGCAACCTTTGTCTACCTTTTACATTGTCTACGTGTGTCCAAAATGCTATTTTATTATTAAAAACTGGTTCTTAGAACATATTTAGTGGCGTTTTCGTGTGTAGTACCTTGCCGCCAACTGTCTTCTGCCACTTGGATGTAACTAGATGAATAGGCAGAATGAAAACAAAGTGTTTAGCAGGGAGATTTATGAGGTTGCTGCCCAGCTCAACCCACCCCCCACCCCCCGGGCTAACGAGAAAGGGTCCATATGAAAGAGAGGTTACACAATTTTACTTCCTAAAGTCTTCAGGGGAGCTAAATTACAGTACTTGTAAATGGAAATCCATTAGAAATTCTTGGAAATTTTAGACAAAACTTCTTTGAGTGTCCTCTGATTTACAGGGATAAACTCAAAATAGGGCACTTAATGCTACCTGGTTCCAGATGTAGGTAAACATTCTTTTATTTATAAAGATCAAAGTTGGACAACAGCTTTTTCCCATGTTCCTCTGCAGTAATGTTATTGTGAATCATGTCCTTAGTCCACTTAGTGGTTATGTCTGATATGCTCCCATGCTAGGCTTTGAGCTTGTTAAAAAGTGTTTGTAGCAGATGTGGCAGGGGGTTCTGCACTTCACAAACAACTGCGCTGTTATTCGGGTCAGTGCCCGGGAATAGAACTATAAACCCCCACCCCCCGGCTTGGGGGTGTAGACAGAATTTTAATTTCAATTTAAGAAAGAAAAATACCAAAAGCCTGATTTAACAAATAAAAAATAATAAAAAATAATTAATAACTCCATGAAAAACATAAAAAGCTCTTTTAATAAAGGAATTAACAATATTTAATAAGTTTAAATATTTATAAACATGAATATTTAATATCACATTGTTTATGTAAAGCATCAGTGCTTTCAGTAAGCATCCCCTGCTACTTTTATGTACTGCTGCATATTTTGGGTTTGCTTGGGTAATTTTTGCTGTTTATTTAAAAAATCAATACATACACACACACACACACACACACACACAATTATATATATTACATACATCATATATATATATATATATATATATATATATATATATAATATCTAATATTAGATATATATATATATATATATATATATATATGTATGTATATATATATATCTATATATGTCTATATATATATATATATATATATATATATATATATATATATGTATGTATATATATATATATATATAATATATATATATATATATATATATATATGTATATATATAATATGTGTATATGTATATATATATATATATATATAAATATATATGTGTGAGATATATATATATATATATAAAATATATGTGTGAGATATATATATATATATATATATATAGATATATATATATATATATATATATATATATATATATATAAACACACATATATATACAAACATATATATATATACACATATATATATATAAAATTATTTTTTTAAATAAACAATTGCATTGAATGTATGATGTAAAACATTAAGCTTTTATTAAAAAAGAAACATTAACGACATTCATATTTTACTGATCTCTACTGGTACTTCTACAGAAATTACAGCTAAGCCTTAAAACTGCCTCTATTATATTCCTCAGGGCATTGGTTATTCCGCCCAGTACTTACAGAAAGGTGGAACCGCTGTCTGGTGCTCTGGATGGAGACACGTTTTGTGTTTGTCTTCCCTCGGGAATTCAGCAGTGGCTTGTCAAGTGTTTTCTAATCCTGTTTCTCTCCGTCTGAATCTTTCCTCTTTCTGTTGACCCTTTTGATGCCTGACCAGTTTATATAGGGAAGTTCAGGGAAAAAGGGTGGTCCCATGCTTGCCTGATGTCGTACCACTTTGTGGTTACAAATAATGATAGTAATTTAAAAAAAAAAAAAAAAACACACACACAAACAGCAGTACAAGAGCATTCGGGGCATTCAATAGAGCATATAGCGCTTACAGTATAGATTTTTATTTAGTTTTCACATCACCGGGCAATCACTGTTCCCTTTTTAAAAAAAAAAGGTTCTATGCACAATTTATAAAATAACATTTTTGCTTGAATGACTTAACTTTATCTTTAACACACATATATAAATATATACCTATAGTAACTAAAGAGCATTTGGCAATTACATATATATATCCTGACTTTTTTGTACACAGTGCCAATTTTAGCTGCTCTTTAATCACAACGCTGACCCTATAATCAGTCCTGGACTTCTTGGAAGCATCACTGATAGCTGGTGCAATGATATAAATGTAATTGCATGTTTTCATTATACGGTTAAGGTTTTTTTAAAAAAAAATTTCGTTTGTTACTGATTATACTGTGTTTTATCTGAGGATGTACACAGAAACTGGATGAATAAAAAGTACAGTGGTTTAGGTGTTGGACTGCTAACTGGAAGATTTGATTCCCAGCACAACCAAGTTGCTGCTGTTGGGCCCCTGAGCAAAGCCTGTAATTTATACAACTGCTCGGTTGTATAAATGGCACCGTGGCACTGATTGTATCACATGCTTTATACCCCTCGAATGTTAAGTGAAGAAAAGAACAATTATTTTACTAACCATAAAATGTACGAAATGGACTGAAGAGTATGAGGGACAGGAGCAGGAGGCGTATCGGGGAAAAAAATGAAAGTAGCAACCTGTTGTATTTGCTTATAATTTATAAGAGACAGAGACGAGAGAGAGAGAGAGAGAGAGAGAGAGAGAGAGAGAGAGAGAGAGAGAGAGAGAGATGAAGAAAAGGCAAAGAGAGCAAGATGAGGAGAGAGACAGAGAGGGAGTTGAAGAGAAAGAAAGAGAGACAGACAGAGGGAGATGAAAAGAAAGAGAGAGAGAGAGGGAGATGAAATGAAGGAAAGAGAGGCAGAGAGAGGGAGATAAAGAGAAAGAGAGAGCGAGATGAAAAGAGAGCCAGAGAGAGCAAGATGAGCAAAACGTAAGGAAGAGAATGAGATGAAGAAAGAGAAAAAGATGAAGAGACAGATACAGTGAAAGCGAGATGAAGAGAAAGAGAGACACAGGGAGAGAGTGAAATAAAGAGAAAGAGAGACAGAGAGCGAGATAAAAAGAATAAGTGTGTGTGAGGGAGAGATAGAGGGTTAGAGCGAGATGAAGAGAAAGAAAGAGACAGAGAGCGACATGAACAGAAAGAGAGAGTTAGACAGAGAATCGCCGACAGAATAAAACAGCACAAAAAAAAACATTGTGTTGAGTTTGAGTGCTTTATTAAACACTAAACACGCGTGTATTAAAACACACATTATACATTAATATTTAGTTGCTTAATATGTTCGTTTAAAAAAACAACAACAATAGAACATTCTAGATAGATAGATTTAAAGCACATTTGTCTCTTCAGCCTACCGTGGCAGGTGTGCAGCTCCTTTCTTAAATGTCATTTCCTTTATTTAATGCAGAAACAACACAGCAGCCGCATTTCATTTATAAAGAAAATCCGTACATCATCATTAAACAATAAAATAAACTGTAAGGGCGACACTACACACTGCCCTTCTGCAAATGGCTCCGCGCTGCTGACATGTGGCGGACTGCGAAGCGATTGAACTCGCGCATGCGCACTACCCAGGTCTGAGTGGCCGATACAAGATGGCGGAGTCGGTGGGGAGGGAGAGGCGGAGGCGGGTCCGGATCGAATAGAGCAAAACCTATACAGGACTCCTAGAAAATATCTCCAAGGTAAGGAATCTAGCGCTTTAAACGGGACACTGCAGCTACAGACATGTGGCGGAATATCCCGGGCATACGAATGTCTAGAAAATCTTCGCATATAAGCGTTAATGCACGAAATAAATCAGAAATACTGTACGGCGGCTCGCACTGGAGCGGGCGCGCCATCTTGTCTTGATCCAAAGTGCGCGCCTAAAATTGGGGCTGTCATGGACGAAGATCCGCACGGTTTAAGTGGCACATTTTTCCATTTTAACCACACGTACACATGTCCGGATCTATCCTCGTGCGTTTTATGCATAACATGTACCGTGTGATCTGGTATTCGCTTGTATTTTACCTGGTTTTGGCACGCATCGTCTGGCCGAGTCGCTCGGTGCTGCTGTTGTCTTTGTTGTGCAGCGCGCGCGGCTGGCCGGTGTTTCCCCTCCTCCTCCTGCGGGTTTGTTTTCGGGCGGCTCGCTCTCTGTGTGGGCGGTGTAGCAGGCGCATGCGTGCCCCTCATAGCGAGCATTTCAGCTCAGAACGGCTTTATAACACGGTGCACATAAATCACGCCGTTTATACAGTCACACACACTGTCGTTATATACTTTAAATAATAATAATTATTAATATTATAGCCTAATAATGTAGAAAAACTCCTTCTTTGCTAACTAAGTGACGAGCTAATTCACCGAGTTTTGTAATATTCGTTTCTGTGTATGTTCATGTATATTTTTTGTTAAACCGCTGTTAATTTTAATAACTAAAATATAAACAATGATATAAAAACCTTTATATAACTATTAATAACCGAAACACGTCAGTTTAGTGTTAAATAGTACAACACAAGCTGGTTGTTTTTGTTGACGCGCCCCCTTCATGTCTTGGCGCCGTAAATCCTGTTTAACACTGGAATAATTATTTTTTTTTTAAACCAGGTTAAAAATGATAAATAAACCCATTGTTTATTTTAAATGGAGATAAAAGTCGCTGAAATCGAATTGAAAGTGTATTTTTCATGCGGTGACGTAGACCGAGAGGTTCCCCCTGTTCAGAGCTGCTGCTTGTATCAATGGGAGACTGAACTGAAGCTGCAGCAAAGCATCATGGAAATAATCGACTAATCCACGACTATTCGAACGTTTAATCGACTCATCTGCAATCGTCTCATGATCTGCGACTAGTTAAATAATCAATGAACTCATGCCTGTTGTAGGAAACTGAAGCAACGAAACATTTTAGAACTGTCTTCCTAATTGGGGTGTAATTATTTTATTCGCAGATAAAAAGATTTTTAAAAAAAAATAATAAAGAATTTAACGGGATAATTTGTATGTAGTTTTGCTGAAAATTTAAACATTTCGTAAGCAAAATTTTTTTTGTCGACGAGTCATTTTCTTATCAAATCAAACTCAAAGCATTGATCAATGAATCAAAAGATGTAATTACATCATTTGTACAGGTTTTTTATTCATTTAGTCCATTCCTTTCACACCAGCCCACATTGCTTTAATAATGGATTAATATATTATTTTTATATTTTCTGTTTCACGTAAAGACAGGACAAATGAGGAGCTATGACGAGTGAAAACCATAGTACCATAAAGGGAGACTCGGGCATGATCATGTCCCCAACTGGGTCCTCAGCCCAAGTGCAACCCCTCACACCCTCCACCAGCAAAGCCATCCACGATCTGCCAGGTGTGTGTGTGTGTGTGTGTTTACGCGCATGTGGGTGTGTATGTTTGTGTATATAGTATCGTGTTTCTGTCCTTCATTTGCCAACAGTGTAGTATTGTCTGTAATGACCGAGAAGCAGCTTTTAGTGATAATAGAAAAGACAGTATACAGCCTGCAGCGTAATATCCACACTGACTGATTTAAATATGTTTTCATTTGCTTACTGGCTTCCAGTAATTTCCAACACATTTAATACACACATTTTATGTGTCCAGTATTTGTATGTCACACCACAACATTTGGTCAGTGTTCAAGTGTCTCGTAGGATTAGAACTGTGTAACACAATGTAATAAAAAATATTTCAAATAAGTTCCTTGTACTGTGCGAAAGCTGTAATGTCCGCTTGTCTAATTCTCATTGTAGATGAACTGATTCAGGCTGGTTGGGCGAAATGCTGGAGCAAGAGGGAGAATCGACCATACTATTTCAACCGTTTTACCAACCAGTCACTTTGGGAGATGCCGGTCCTAGGGCAGCATGATGTCATCGTAAGTATAGCAGAAAAATCCGATCTGGTCAATTGTTTATCTTTAAGCCCAGATGTTTGTAACAATCAGCTTTAGTACTTCAACAAAGTTGGATCACTGTAAAAGCTGAACAAAATGCAGTTCAAATTAAAGACTATCACATGATCTGATGGAATGTACTTAATCATGACTCATTGAGTATTTGGAGGATTGCCTTGTAATTCGGGATGCTTTACATGCAAGTGTAATCGTCTGTCCTGCTGCTTAGCAGTCTGAAGTCTGAAACTGATCTTCTTGGTCTGGATTTTAGTCTGATCCGCTGGGCCTCAATGCAGCTCCTGCCTCAGGTGATGGCACAGGGGAAGCCGGACTGGGGAACGGGCAACGGAAGAGACGCCCTTCAGAGGATACCACCCCAGGAGGTCCTAACAGCTTCAAAAGGCCAAAGGTCAGTGTTTGAGGTGGTTAGGGATAAACGATTATGGAAAATAATCTAATTGCGATTTTCGCTTAATTAGTATTGCAATTGCAGAAATAGTTTTGTATTATTTAACAAATACGAGTCTTAAACGACCAAACCAATATTAGATTGAATATAACATTTACATTTGGCAAAGGGCGTTCGTTTAGTCCATTCCTTTCACACCAGCCCACATTGCTTTAATAATGGATTAATATATGATTATTATATTTTCTGTGATATAATTATCCAGAGCGAATTACATTTTTCCCTGTTATACAACTGAGCAATTGGGGGTTAAGGGTCTTGCTCAGGTCCCCAACAGTGATCGCTTGGTGGTCCTGGGAATCGAACCCGGGTCTTCAAGTTGGTAGTTCAACACCTTAAGCACTGAGCTACCTCTTACCTATAAGTCAGGCCTACATGTTAGGAAAAATTTATATAAATGACCTTTCTTTTCAACTACTTTAAGCAAAAAGTCTATTCCTTTACTTGTTGAACCTCCAGCTTTGTAAACATGTAATAATAGTCATTAAGTAACAACAGAAACAAATCACACAAACCAAAGTGCAGAAATACCAAAACACATCCGTGGCTTTACCACTCAGTATTTAGATACTTCAGTCATTGTAATGAATGTGATGCATGTGGGGTGCGGTTTTTTTTTGTTTTTTTTTTAAACACTGTGAACTTCTTTAAATAAAAAAGTCCCACTGATCTTTAGTCATACACATACAACACAAAATGCAAAAATGGAAAGCAGAACAAATATCTGTCTGTACGCATTTAATTGTATTTGTTGGTAACTAGCTTTGATTTCGAAGATTTTAGACTCATTGATAGCGCCGCATTGACCACATGTTAGTGTTAGCCCAAAACTCCACTGTTATTTTCTCTGTTCGCATTTCTTGTGTAGTTTTGAACAGGAGTTTATGCTGTACTGCTAATTCTATATGTTTACCAACACATTAAACCAAGGTTTGGTCACCGTACCAAGAGGCATCATATTCTTCCCTGAGTAAATTCCACCTGCCACTTTAAGTAATACTTTCAAACATTTTAGCCAGTGATCCTTGTCATGTGCTTACCGGACAGACTGTTAGTCTGCATTTTAGCCATGCGACTATTGCACGAGGCTTTCTGTGGTTGGTTAGTAGGCCAAAATAATTCTACACAGATGACATACTGTTTCTGTTCGACACGTGTCTGGTCTGTTGTCTGTAGTCGAGCGTAAGGCCATTTTACAGCAGGTAAAATATTACTGTTTGTGTTCCATATTATGGCTTCCTTTACCATTTGCTTTACTCTCCATGGGTCACATTACTAGAGTTTAATCGTCTTTTGCAATTTAAAAAAAATTGGAAAGATGGAAATAAACAAATGGAATGAATCATTTAGCCCCAACAGTGGTGGATTAACTATATTTATAACTATGTGTTTTTTTTTACCTTATATTAATTCTGATGAAAGGTTGGCTGACAAATATGTATGATGACCTGCTCGTTCTTTTTAGTAGATAATGAAGGCATGTTTTGCTGACTGTTTTTAATTTATTTCCTTTTCCTTTCCTCCGGTATGTTAAGGTTGAGATTCCTGTTACCCCAACCACCCCAACAGTCCCGATATCACCAAGCACCCCTGGCGCAAAGCCCTGGAACTCCACCTCAGACGAGAAGCAAGCCCAGCCTAGCACCCCTGCCCCTGCTCCTGCCCCATACCGGCCCTCTGTGTGAGTAACCCCACATGCTGCTTTCCTTACCAGCCTTATCAGATTATTATTAGTAGTAGTGGTAGTGATAGTAGTAGAAATGCTTTAACTATTAGTGGTGGTGCGGTGGTTAAGGTGTTGCACTGCTAACCGCAGGATTGTGTGTTTCATTCCCAGCACCACTAACTTACCACTTCTGGGCCCCTGAGAAAGGCCCCTAACCCCCAATTGCTCAGTTGTATACAAGAAAAATGTAAATCACTCTGTATAAGGACGTCGGCCAAACGCCGTAAATGTAAATTAGCAAATCTAATCATTAGCACAATAAAAAGAAATCATGTTTACTCTGGTTGTCATTTTTTAAAAAGTATTTAAATAGAGTTATGTCTTTTGAGTGTTTTTATATTACGAGCTCACAGATAATTAAAAAAAACAAACATCTAAAGTATGGCAACATTTCGTTAAGAATTAAAAAATTGATATTGAAGAAAATGGCAAACTAAACACATTTGTTCCTTATTTTTAACAAATACAACAAAATACAACTTTTTTGACAATCCCAAAATTCATAAGATTTGTATAGCAAAATGTAGAATATCAACCCCGCCAAAGATTGTAGAAGATTAGGGTTCGATTCCCAGCACCCCCAAGTTGCCACTGCTGGGCCCCTGAGCAAGGCCCTTAACCCTGAATTGCTTAGTTGTATAGAGGAGATGAATGTAAGTCACTCTGGATGAAGCCATTAATGCCAGAAATGTAAATGTAATTGGCAGCAAATTGTCTTTTAGACTCCAAAAACCTTGTTGCGGTAGACATTTAGAAATATTCCAAATCAGACAGAAATAGTTGTTAAAGTGTAGACAGATGATTGTTTATTTTCAGGAAAATTTCAGGGTTTGGGCCAGGTAGACAATATTATGCTGACATAATAATTTTTGCAAAAATCCTTTTTTTTTTTACCTTTTGGTCCAAAAACTGGTTGCCTCAGCTGAGAAATCTAAAAAAAGATATTGATTCCCATTTCGTACGGAACACCTGCACACGCAGCAAACAGCTGTCAGCAGCATAATGTATATGTCAGGCAAATATAAGTGTCATTGCAGTGACGTCACCGGTGGCAAGGCTGTTGGTCTAGAAGGACAGGTTCTGAGTATGTCAGAATCAGTTGATCTTCTGGAGATTACACTACACCCCAGTCTTTAGCATTTACAGGAAAAGGTGTGGGGAAACAATAATGAAAAAAAGACTGGATGATGTTCAGAGGTTGGTAGTAACAAATTACTTTTACTTCGTTACATTTAATTTACTTAATTTTTGGGGTATTTTTTTTTTTTTTGAAGCTGCTATGTATCTCCCGCTTTAGTTTAGCGCATGTTTAATTGAAAGATGAAGTCTGTGTGTTATCAGAGATACATCAGCAGTGTCCTCAAGTGAAGTCTATATATTTACTCAAAGACGTCGAAAAGAATAGTTTTATAATGCGTTTAACGCCGTGTGACCAAACCTGACATCACAGGCTACAAGAATTCTAGCTCCATCCTGAAAAAACACGTAGCCTCAAAATGACGCAAATTTGAACCCTATTAACAATCATTTGGTGTCTATTGGCACTTTATTTTATCTTATTGCGAAACCACATTTCACACACTGTCCGAATAGTTTTCCTCATACGCGCTCTCGTGCACGCAATGACAAATATCTTATAAACCCTACAAACAAACACATTCATGAACAAATGTTCGTTCTAAACATCTGCACATTTTTATATCCATTTAACACAAAACTAAATAAACTCTACAGCGAATTGACGACCTGTATTTATACAAGAATCAGTAACTTTTTTTTTGACACCTGACTAAAGTGTTGAACATACAAAATCCAAAACAGAATTGGAATTGATTTTTTTCCCCACATAATTAGTGCATGTGAATATAAAGTGTAAAAATAAAGTATATTTTTAAAGGAACCTGCTCATAAATGATAGTACTTACCTGAGTAACTATTTACTATTTGTTACTTTTACTCTTACTTGAGTACATTTTTTGAGTACAGATTTTGGATACTCTACCCACCTCTGGTGATGTTTAGTATGATTTTTATCTCTATAATTTTTTTTTTTTATTATTTTTCTGCTACTACATGACTGAATAATTAGATACCTACAGAAATCCACAGGGGTTCCTAATAGAGTAGACTAGGAAAATAAGTTGTCAAGCAAGTGAACTATAAAGCTATAATATATTGTTTATTTTTGTACATAGGGCACCAATATTTCTCTTTTTTTTTCCTGTCACGTAGCAGATTTTTGGAAATGAAATAGATGTGTATATTGTGTCTATGCCATATTTTATTTCAGAATCTACTGGGATCTGGACATTCAGACCAATGCAGTGATTAAGGAGCGGGCTCCATTCAACTACCTCCCTCCACATCCCGAGATTGAGCTACAGCGCGCCCAGCTCACTACCAAACTCCGCCAACACTACCACGAGCTGTGTTACCAGCGTGAAGGTATTGCCTCACTTTTATTTCGACCTTATGGAATTCTGCAGGAGTCTGTAAACCATTTAACACTTCCACGTTTATCATTCTCAGGTTAATGGATTTGTTGAATGTGTTTTTTTGTTTTTTTTTAATAAAAAGTCTGAAATAAGGTTTGCGAATAGCATAAGCTAAAGATGTTTTAGTTCCTAAGTCGTGTACAGTGTATTGTGTACTTGGTTATTTGGCTTGTGCTTTTTAATTTTAGTTTCATTAAAAAAATGTTAATTAAATTAAAAAGTTACTGAATTACTATATTATTTAAGAAAATAAGCAGTTTTGGTTTCATTTTCAGCCCAGAATTATGCATTAGTAATTTTTTATGTAAAAAGAAACATCTTCAGGGTGATGCAGAACCCCATTGTAAAATAACATTTTAAATGATACTGCAATTGCCACATATGTAAATTGAATACAAAATATAAATTACATCATAGGGTTCTCGGCATTTGCCCACCATGTCCAAATCTGTGGGCGTCATTAGACTGTGGTGTTGACGTCATACAGTAGAACATTCCAGAATCTGTCATTTTAACCAACTGCCTTTAGTATAAACAACAAAGGTTTGAGTTCCGAACCTTACTGGATGCTTTTATAGCACAATGTCCTCTAATATGTCAAAAAAAAGCTCAGATTTTTCAGTTCATGACTCCTTTGAACTGTTCTGTTTTGTGCCATCACACATCCGCCACAAGTTTTCTTCCCTGTTGAACTTTTAAATCACATCGAATCTGACATAGACAAACACAGTAAGCTGTTGATTTGCATGTTGCAGGGATTGAGCCTCCACGGGAGTCATTTAACCGATGGCTGTTGGAAAGGAAAGTGATCGATAAAGGAGTGGATCCGTTACTGCCAAGCGAGTGTGAGCCTGTCATCTCACCCTCCATGTTCCGAGAGGTCATGAAACGACATTCCCATCAGGTCCAAATCCAATTCCTAACTTTACTGTGAGTGCATAATCTCACGTCAATGCTTTCAAAAAATATTATATTGCTTTCTTCTGGAATTTTAGGCTCTCGCGCATTAAATACAAGGAAGAGGCCAGAAAGTTGTTGTTCAAGTACGCAGAGGCAGCCAAGAAAATGATCGATTCCAGGTGAACAGTCGTCACCATATTATAGTTCTTGAAAATATTTAAGATGACACTTGTGATAGATTAACACTTAAGTCATGTGTCAACAGAAACGCCACACCCGACAGTAGAAAAGTTGTGAAGTGGAACGTTGAAGATACAATGAACTGGCTGAGGAGAGACCACTCTGCTAGTAAAGAAGACTACATGGTACATTACCATGACAGTTTCCACATTGTTATCTTTATTGTCTTTTTTTTTTTCTTTTTTTTATTTTTTTTTATAACCCCTAATTGATCTTCACTTTCTCCCAGGATCGTCTGGAACACTTACGGAAGCAGTGTGGTCCTCACGTGACGGCTGTAGCCAAGGACTCGGTGGAGGGGATTTGCACAAAAATCTACCATATCTCAGCCGAATATGTTCGCCGAATCCGACAGACGCATCTCAACCTGCTAAAAGAGTGCAACATCACGGGTAAGAAGAAAGCATGGGGAAAACGATTACTCGCCATAACAAGTCGCACAATCAAATCAAAAAATGGCCTATTCCTTTTATAGGCTAACCTACCTAACTAGTAATGATTATTGTTATTATTATCTGATGATTGTCCGTGTGCTATAGTTGATGGATCAGAGACTGCAGAAGTGCAGGACCGCTTGGTGTATTGCTATCCAGTTCGACTGGCCATTCCATCGCCACCGCAGCCCCGCGTCGAGCTTCACTTCGAAAACGATATCGCCTGCCTGCGCTTCAAAGGAGAAATGGTGAAGGTCAACCGTGGCCACTTCAGTAAACTGGTAGGATTAACGCTATCAAACATGTAGAACACTTTGTAAAGCTTTGTTCACCAGTGATGTGACTACAATCAAATCAATAATAATAATAATACAATATTTTTATAAGCTTAAGAGATATATATATATATATATATATATATATATATATATATATATATATATATATATATAATATATATATATATATATATGTGTACACACATACATCTTGAGCTTATAGAAGTATTGTATTATTATTATTATTGATTATTTGAGATTTGATTTTAGTCAAATATATATATATATATATATATATATCTATATAATATTTAATACTATAGGAAATCAAATGTATGAAAGAGAGATGTGTGATCTTTATTTATTTATTTTTTTCATGTATAAACAGGAGCTGCTTTACCGGTACAGCTGTATTGATGACCCGCGGTTTGAAAAGTTTCTGTCACGTGTGTGGTGCCTTGTAAAGAGATACCAGGTGAACAGATACAGTAAAACATCAGTAGTTCCTATTTATTTATGATTTAAAGAATGCTAAATAATTTCTATATAACATTTTTTCCCTAGGTGATGTTTGGATCTGGTGTGAATGAAGGCAGCGGTCTACAGGGAGCGCTGCCTGTGCCGGTGTTCGAGGCTCTTAACAAGCAGTTCGGAGTCAGTTTCGAGTGCTTTGCCTCACCGCTCAACTGCTACTTCAAGCAGTTCTGCTCAGCCTTTCCTGACATTGACGGTTTCTTCGGCTCTCGAGGGTGCGTCGAGTATACTACGCTATATGGACAAAAGTATTGGGACAGATGACTGTCACACCCATATCTGTGTGACTTTAGGGAATTTGCTCATTTAGCCACAGTAGTATCCATAAGATCAAGCACTATTAGTTGAGTGAAAAGGTTTTGGGTGCAGTCAGTGTTTTAGTTCAACCTTAAAATGTTCAGTGGGGTTAAGGTCTGGTATTGAGGCATTTCTAATCTAATGATACAACACGCCATGTCTTCATAGAACTCATTGTAATGCTAAGCAGGGGGTGCTGCTACGGGGGAAGTTAGGACGATTCTAATGGCCAATGCACCTTTGCGCCCCTGGAGGTCTGTTTTATTAGTAGTAACAGTGCGGAATAGGGGTGTGGTATTGGACCCAACCTTATTCTTTCATTGTGCCTAAAATTGCCAGCAGCACCCATGAAGCAAAGTCTTAATAGAATATAGTGTTTGACTGATCAATAAGAATGCAGCAGGTTTGATGTGCTTTGGTTCTAATTTAGATATTGTTTTTGTTCTCTCTCTCTCTCAGGCCATTTCTCAGCTTTGCACCTGTCAGTGGCTCATTCGAAGCTAATCCTCCATTTTGTGAGGAGTTCATGGATGCCATGGTCACACATTTTGAAGTAAGCGATATTTGAATAAAATCCCACCTGGTTGTGTTTTTAACTGTGTAAAATTGCATTGTGACACTTGTTTGCTTCATCAATTATCTCTAGGAGCTACTAGAAATGTCGAGCGAGCCCCTGTCATTCATTATTTTTGTTCCCGAATGGCGTGACCCTCCGACCCCAGCCTTGACACGGATGGAGACAAGTCGTTTCCGCAGGCACCAAATGTCAGTGCCAGCCTTTGAGCACGAATACCGCAGTGGCTCTCAGCATATCTGCAAAAGGTCAGCGTCCCTATTTTCCTGTATGTCACTAAATAAATGCTTAACCCTCTTACTCCCTTAAAGAGCACGGTTATTTATTGCACAGAAACGGGCAAACATTGTTTACTGAAATCTATTTGGGTGCACATTTATGTCCTTTATTGCACCTTTTCTGTAGTATCAACAGTGCACCTCAAATTTATAATACTAATGTAGGCCAATAATACCAATGTAGGCTACCTGGAGCTGACAATCTGTTGGACAAGACATCTTGCACATATTTTAAAGTATTCTATGTTGGCGGGGTTAATTTTACAAGATGCAAAAAAAATTAACATATTCTGCTAAAGCCAGGAATGCAACATTCCTTTTGCTATTGTTTCTTAAATATGTCAGGTCCTTTGCTAGATTCTACCAGAAAATGACAAGTACACTTTACATATTCCAGATTACCAAATGACAGAATCGTTCATGATCTTTTACCCCTAAAGCAGGGACAGGTTTAATGCTTTGTTCACATTAATCAAGAATTAAATTATTTGTGTAAGTAGATTACATACAAACTCAGTGCGAAAACAAAAAAAGATGGTTTATGAACAGATGTGTAAAATGTGCAACACGTCATTCGAAATTTTAACTTGAGCGTGAGAAAAAAACGAGCCAATCAGTAAAGAGCTTATTGACACATCTGATCAATCAGAAAATAAAAAACAGTATTTCTGTAGCCATGTCAAAATTTATTATTCAACACATTGCATGAGTGACATAAAAATGATCCTGCAAGTAGTCGAGAGTGAGTGACAAGATGCCCAAAATGGCATAAGGGCCTTGCTCGATGGCCCCGAACAGCTTTTAGGTGCCGAGGCTTAAACCCCATACTAAACACACTTCCTTGTTTATTATTTCCCAGTGGTAATTATTGAAAAAAAAATACAGAACAATTCCCTTATGTTCTTCACAAAATTGTTTTTTTTTGTTTTGTTTTTTTATTTAGAGAGGAAATGTACTACAAAGCAATCCACGGAACAGCAGTCATCTTCCTGCAGAACAACGCCGGCTTTGCTAAATGGGAACCAACTAGCGAGAGAATTCAGGAGCTGCTGGCGGCGTATAAGGTCTCAGGACGCGCACTGTCCTCTCCTGGTCCTTCTTCCTCTTCTTCGTCCTCTAGTAGTGGAGACAGAGACTCTAAACCGAGCTATGAGCGATCAGCAAGCGTGGAAGCACCCGGAGGTCATGAAAGTAGCAGCCCTGCACCTGAAACAGCAAACATTTAAGAGTGTGGGTGTGTGTGTGCGTTTGTAAGTGTGTGGAGAAAGAGAGTGTGTCTGACTGCATGTTAAGTCAGTTTGTGGGAGAAAACGAATCAAGAGCTAAAGAGAAAAGAATCTTTTTCTTATCTCGGTCTCTAATATTTAAAGAAATATTATAGGTTTTTTTTAAATTACTGTTGTCATCGTTAAGTTTTGTTTTTTGTTTTTTTTTACTGATGTAATTATATGGTCACTAATTGCATTTATAGTTGCTGTCGTCATTCAAGACATAGTGATTCTATTCAGGTCCTGTTTGATTTGGGTGTTTTTTAAACTTTGTGCTTGGCTCCTTGGCAGGTTTGTTTATCTTTTAGATTGAGAATTAGAAACACTTTGGACGATAGTGTCTCTGTTGTGCTCTTCCTGTTCTGGTCTTTTTTTTTTTTTTGACTTTTCTGGAACAGATGGGGCTGTGATCCATAAGGGCGTAGCTATGTTCCATATGTCTCCTACCTTCTGCATACAGGTTCAATGTGCCAGTTTATTGAGTGCTGGAGGGACTATTTGAAGTTGAACCCTTTGCCTGCCTTAGTGGTCCGTTTTCTGGAAGAAAGCACTGAAAATGATAAATAACTCATCTGGGAGTTTGATTGAAGCAGTAGCTTTTTAAGGTAAGGTTCAAGATGCAAAAGGTTAAACTAGCAAAATTAGGATGACTTTACATTTTCATTCAAACCAAATCTGTAAAATATCTAGAAATTGATTTCAGCACATTATAGTTTACACAGTAGTTAAAGCAGAACAGAGGACAAAGATGACTCCAGCTGACTTTGTTTACTTGTACACCTTCAATAGTAACAAAACTGACTAAGACATGCTTGTCAATTGATCAAATTGGTCCAGTCTGTTGTAAATGCTCTGTTCCGATTGGATAATACAGAATAATGTCCCTCGAAAGCAATAGATGAACTTAAAAGCTTACACGTGACGTGTATATTGTGATATCGCGTTTACTGGTTGTCCTATCATCTATCCGTCCTCTAGAATTAATCCTACTGTCTCAGTTAGAGCCTAAGTAATAATATTATATTACTAATAGCCTCGGTTTGCTTTTATTTCTGTGATGTTCTAAATATATTTAGAATTTGTGTTTTTACTCCAGAACGAAATTGCACCCGATCACTGGGCAGCATAATGAATGTAAATTAACACAAACTCATTGTACAAAAAAAAAAAAGAAAAGGGGCTTAAAAACGTGTCCCAATGTTTTTTGGACAAAGGATCAGATCCAATCTCCACTACTCCTAACATTGGTCAAACATTATGCTGGAATTCTGGCAGGTAGTGACGTGATCCGATTCATGCTTTCTTATAAATTTTCGGTTGTGTTTTCTCACCTATCTGTGTAAATACCTGTCGTTCTCTTCAAGTCAAATGAATTGTAATCGTTTCGAGCGTGACACTTAAAGAGCGTCTCACGCACTCTCGCCATTATAGCAGTATACAAATTTTTGGCAGCTTTCTGATCGTTGCAAACATCCGACTTCCCCGAAAGTAGTTTCTCACCTTTATGAAGTCTTTCTCATTCCTGGGGTGTTTCCCATCACCAGCAGAACTGTAGATATTGTACAGAAAAGCATAATGAAGTATGTTTTTTTTTTTTTTTTGTAGAGTGAGCTCTTTTGGGGGGGGAAAAAAGAGTATTTTATGTCTTTTGCTCCATGCTTTTTTTTTATTTGTTTTAATTCAACAAATCTGTATATGAATTCTAGGATTTAATGAATAGAAGTCATTTTAAACTAAACCAAAGTGATAACGGATTAAGAGGAAAAGTCGATCCTGTATGTAACAGTAGAACTGTGGATGAACAGTACTGCATAGTGTAACCAGCAAAAATGATTTGTTATTTTTATATTTCAATGTTGTACGTGTTACATTTTGGTTCTTTTGCTTGACCCCATTTGTCACAATCACAAAAGAGATAATTAAATGTATAGTGCTCACTTCCTTGTTTTTAGGTGTGTTTCCACTGATGCTTTTGTGACGTATTTGGACGTTTTTATGTGTGTCTTATTCCAGATTTGGTCTTATACGAATCTATTTACTTTTGGAAAAGCCTTTTATGACGTGTTTAAGTTCTTTTCAACCATATATATATAGCAGTACACAGTGAAATGAACCAACGTTTCTCCAGGGCTAATGGTGCTAGAGAAAACAACACAGAATTACACAAAACAATAACAACAAAAAGCCACTTAACAGAACAACACAGAGCTAGAGACTAAAAGTGAAAAAAAAAAATTTTTAAAAATTAAAAAGTTGTCTTAGCAACATGAAGTGCAACCTGGTGCAAACATTGCTAAACAGACAATAAACAGGATGCAATAAACAGGATGCTGTACGGAATGTTAAACAACGCCGGCCAGATTATAAAAATGTGCAAGTAAAAAAAAGCAAGGTTAATGTGCAAACTGCATATAAGACAAGTTCACACTGTGAGTTAAGACACCACTGTGAGGTGAGGACAACTGAGGGGTACTTAATGTTCCGTTTTTCAGTTCCTTAAAGGTGTTCAGTTGGGTTGAGGTCAGGGCTCTGTGCAGGACACTTCAATTCTTCCGCTCCAACCAGAACACACCATGTTCGTAACACTTTATAAAGCACAGGAGCTTCGTTCATAGGGACATATTGTTGTCATGCTGGAACAGTTTTTGGCTTTCCTGATTCAAGTAAAGGCAACTGTGTGACATGGCAACATGTTGGGGGAAACACACTTATGTGTGTGTGCTGGTGAGATTTTGGCCATGTAGTGTATTTTGAATTTGAGTTCCTTCTATTCAGTCATAGAATATCCAACAAGTTGACTATGAAATAATTTAAATATGTCTGACAGCTTTCTGTTTTTGTTTTTTAATCTTGTGAGTCCTGTGAATCAGTTTAATGATCAGGTTTTACCTTTTTACCTAGTAAATGCTGTTGAAACAGGCTAAAAAATGTGTATGATATCCAAACCTTACTTTTTTCATAAATTCCTTAAATGTACACCTCCTAAAGGTATTTTATGCTATATATTTATTAACATTGCATCATCAGAATGCATTATTATGATTTTGCTGATCTACACTAGATAGACAAAAGTATTGGGACACTTTACAATTGAAGCCCAGTTTATCTCTCGTAATAAGCTTCACACCTCTGGAATCGTTATACACTAGCTCTCTAGACGGGGAAGTGGTTAAGGTGTTGGACCGATACCAGAAAGGCAAGGGTTTGATTCCCAGCACCACCAAGCCACCACTGTGGGCACCTGAGCAGGGCCCTTATTGCCCCCAATTGCTCAGTTGCATTAACAAAGATAAATTAAGTGGCTCCGGATAAGAGCATCTGCCAAATGATGTAAATGTCGATCTCGTGTTGTGGCTGTGAGAATGTTCTGGTTGAGACACAATAGTATTAGTAAGTTTAGGCATTATAGCTGTTTATTGGGGTTGGGGTCAGGACTTTTGTTTAAAAAAAAAACAAAACAAAAAAAAAACACCTGGTTAATGTACTGTAATCATACCACACCAAGTCTTCATGGAGCTTAGGGGTTTTGTGAACAGGGACATTGTCTTGCTGGGACATGTTTGTGTCTATTAGTTCCACTGAAGGAATAATGCAATTATTTTCTTGAAATTGTGTGTACAAACTTTTAGCCAAATGTAATAGTTTTTATTATAAAGGTAATTTTTATTATAGATTATATTCAATTAAATTTACTACCTAAGGCTGAAGAATTCTCTCTTTTTTTTTTTTTAATTACATTTTTAACGGTGCAGTCGAAATACCTCTACTGTAATGGCGGAATTGCTGGTACAAATAACGTCCTCGTTTAAGCCCCGCCTAGACATAAAGGCGCATGCGCAGGCTCTTATTTTGAAAGGCACGACCATGTAACCGGAAGTTGAGGATTGAAGTCATTTTTACTACAGACGAGTGGTTTTTGGAATTCGTCCGAGAAAAGACATACTGTTTGTTTCTTTGCCTAACATCGATTTAATTAGTAATGGAGTGTATTTGAACCATGTGTCATATTAGATGCCATTACATCGTAAAATAGCCACAAAGGATTTGTTCAGAAGATAAACTGGGTCTTTCTCCCTATCAGCTCGTATGAAAGTAGTTACGTGGGTGTGAATCAAATCGAAAGAGTCTGAAGTCGCTTTGTTTCGGCGCAGAAAGAAAAATAAAAATAAAGGTGTTGAGTCGAGTTAAATTAGTGGAGGGTGTAGTAATGGGAGCGCACAGGGGTGATCGGGGCAGAGAATGGCTTCAGCAGGACGCTGGAGAGCAGCAGCAGCAGGTTCAGTCCATGGTGAGTCACTCCGGGGGAGGAAGCTGTATTTTCTCTCTCTCTTTCTCTCAGTCTGTCGTTCTCTATGTCTCTCTCTCTCTTGTCTCTTCAACTGTTGTTTAGCCATTAAACCACCTTTTGATTATTTTTAATAATTTTATTGCTTACGTGTAAAAAGAACTAGTTTAAATCTTGGTTTCGTCCAAACTCTGCACACTTGATACTAAACTAGTGAATCCTAACGCGCACTGTGGGTTAGGATAGTTTAGCAGATTATTATTACAGGTTATAACCCTCCTTTTTTATGGAATATTATATTAAACTAGGGAAATTAGGGAAGAAATATTCTCCTAGGCTTCTGATTATTATTAATAATAATAATATTAGAATTAGAATTCCAAGCAAACTTGGTTTAGGCCACTCGAACCGCTTTCTTAAATTTAATCCAAACCTCATCTAAAAAACACAAATTAACTTTAAAACAAAAATTTTCATATTTCTCACATTATTTATAAAATAGTAGCGGTTAAAACTACTTATAGTTACAAAAACGTAATAGTTTAGTTTTAGGTCACTTGTACAATATATGACAAAAAACATTTGTGTACTCGAGTATTTCTTCCCCAAACTGTTGCCACATGTTTTGTATATTGTAGCAATGACATTTTTCTTTACAACTAAGCGACCCAAACACTGTTCTAGCAAAACAAAGTCCCTGAGGAGGAACGATGTGCTACGGTTGAGGGTAAAGAAGTGTGTGTTCTGCATCGAACGCTGACCTCAACCCCACGGAACACCTTTAGACAAACTGGAACACAGACTGTACCTCACTAACATTATTGCCTAAACTCACTAATACTATAATGACTAAATAACTTAGCTAAAATCTAGTGGAAAGCATTTCCAGACATGTGGAGGAACTGAAATCTAATGTTTAACTAACGAACAAACATATGGACATTTACAGCATTTGACACCCTTATTCACAGGGACTTACCTTTATCTCTTATATATAACTAGGCAATTGGGGGGGCCTGACTGTGGTACTGGAAATTAAAACCTGATTTTCCAATTAGCAGTCCAACACCTTAACCACTGCACCGCCAAATCCCCCATGGTGGTCCGGTGTCCAAATACTTTTTTCTATCTAGTGTTTTTTTCAATGATAGCATCTTAAATTTGCTGTCTTTGTCCATTGATTTTTCTAGAACCCCTGGAACATCATGATTAAGCACAGACAGGTTCAACGCAGGGGCAGACGCTCGCAGATGGCTGTGAGGTAACGCCGAACCTCCCTATTTATGCTTATTGATTGCTGTGTTTTTCTCTGTAAGGGGTCGGTATGTCTAGCTGGAAGTTGGACATTGTAAAATATCTGGTGTGTGTAATGCTTTAGTCACTGACAGCGGTTATATCTGTGATACTGCTAGTTATACAGATCCTGTCATTTCGATGGACCTCCTGCGGACTGTGCTGCAACCCAGCTTTAACGATGACATTTTGGCAGTCTTTAAAAAATACATGAAGGTAAGTAAGCAATCTGAGCTGAAATCAGGATGTGGGGGGGGGGAAGATAAAACGGTAGTGACGCTGCTTTTTCTGCACAGTTTTTCGAGAAGGCAGCAAGCAACGTGAAGGAGAATGTGGGGGAGGACGTACAGACGGATCAGCTCATCAAAGACGCATGTCGAAACTGCCTTGAGCATGTGAGTGAAGTGCACTGCATCCTAAAACATCCTATATTTCAGACCTAAGGAAATAATGAATTAATGCACTGGGAAATCTGTTCACATAGGCCAAACGGCTGTTTCCTGATGCAGAGAAAACTGTGCAAAGACCCGTCTTCGATTCCTCTATGAAGGTAAGGATCGTTTAGTTGTGTCTGAAAGAATGTGTGGTGGCCTGAAATAAAAAAAACAGACACTAGAATTTATGCAGCACCTTCTAGTAACTGCGGGGTTTCCTGAACAGGAAGTACAGTGGGTTTATATGTACAAGACAGTTGTCTTGGTGTGCTGGTGTTTAAGGATGGCAGGAAGGTTAAAGTTAAAATTAAATACAAACAAATTTTTAACAAAAAATGTAGATTAAACTAAGAATAATAGCCTGGAAATTTAGTTATAAAATGCAAATAGGGGTCTGTGCACAGAGCAAGCGGTTGAAAATACAGTGCAAAATAGCAGAGGAGGCTTGGTAAGTTTCAGAATGCTGTCTGAAGGGAGCGTCTTGACGAGACTACGTCCTAGGGCGAACGGAAAGAAGTGAAGCAATTTTTAGTTAAAACTTGAGTAAAAAATCGCTTTGGAAATTAAAATAAATTGAATTGAATTAAAGCAAATAATAGTTTCAGATTTGACAAAATGAAGCTTCTCATTTAAAATTGAGGTCCGGAGTTTTGTTAGTTTCGGGGATAGTAGAAAGGGTAAATATAGAAAAAAATATAATCATATATAGAACTTACAATAGAAAAATGTATCGCTTTGATGACCATCATACACATTAGCCTTATGACCTGAGATACAGGACATTATGAGCCTTATTAAAGTCACGCTAACATATTTTATAGATGGTTATCAGGTAATTTAAACATGTAAGACATTTTGTCTGTTAATATCTGCAGTGTGTGTGTGTGTGTGTGTGTGTGTGTGTGTGTGTGTNGTGTGTGTGAGTGTGTGTGTGTGTGTGTGTGTGTGTGTGTGTGTGTGTGTGTGTGTGTGTGTGTAAGAGTCTATTTTTAAAGCTGATGTAACAGCACAGAAGTCTTTAGTTTATTTATATAGAGCTTTTTAACAATAGAGATTGTGTCAAAGCAGCTTTACAGAATCAAATCAAAAAAGACAAAACAGTAAACACTCACTAAAACACTCAGTTCAGTTTAATTAATATCTGTAAATTAAGCGTCCCCAATTAAACAAGCCAGAGGGGACAGCGGCAAGAAACCCAAACTTCCATCTGGTGACAAAATGGAGAAAACAACCCTGGGAGAAACAAGTCGGAGGTTCAGTTGTCCTCTGATCAAACAACCAGCAGGTTATTCCATACTGCATACATGCAGAAGTTCCCATGGTCTTGTCCGGATGGTCATCTAGAAGACAACGTCATCACTGGGGAAACTTGTCTCTACTGATATTTTTTTTGATGAAGATGATTCCCTCTGCATTTCTTGCTGCAGGAAATTAAAAAAAAGAACTGAAATAAAATCATTTGAGGCTGTTTTTTAGAATTCAACTACAGCAACAACAAACAGAATATATATTTTGTACTATATACATATATACTATATACAAATATATATATATATATACATATATATGTATATATATATATATATATATATATATATATATATATATATATATATATATATATATATATACATACTATATATATATGTATATATATGTATATATATGTGATATATATGTGTATATATATGTATGTATGTGTGTGTGTAAATCACAGAATATATTTATATGCAGAAGTATAATAACAGTGTAATAACATACATTTGATTGTCAACCAAGCTTGGAATGTAAGGCTCCATGTGTTTTGGTCTATAGTCACGAAAAATTTTTATTCTGCAGCGTTCACGGCAGATGGATGATGATTCCAGCCAAAGAGGAAGCCCAATTCCTAAAAAGGTATGTTAAAGTTCCATTTGCTCATAAACTCCATCGGTAGCAGGAAATTACTTTGGTATAGATACTTTGTTACAAGTATAGTATTCTTATGTAAGTAAATATTGTCATATAATTTGTTAGTTTTTGTTATTTGAATATATTTTAATTATATTTATTAAACTGTGTTTAGAGGAAGGGACGTCCCCCTTTGCCTACCTTAGCTTATGACAGAAATGTATCATACAGCGCTCCGTAAGTATTCTATATAATCATACGAACTGTGAGGTTTTTTGTTGTTGTTTTTTTACTACTTTTTCCTGACTTTATTGTCTGTAGGATCAAGCCTAAAGTAGCTGAACCCATAAAAAGAGAAGGACCAAAGGTAAAATGATTTCAGATTAATCCCTGTTATGTTCCATAGCTTTAGTCAGTCTCTCCAAAATTTGGCAAATTCACTCAATCTTAATGCATTTTGCATGACTGTGCAGTTTTTTCAAATCAGCATAACGTGTCCCGCACAATACGGAATCAATACATCACCAAACACACTTCCATGTTTCTTATGATGAAGCCATGTGTTGGCGCTAAACCAACAAAAATTGCAGAAAAAGACGATGCAAAATGATGTTTCACACCTCGTTCAGTTTTTACTTACTCGGGTAATTTTCAGTTAACATTGGTTATTGGCACCCTAATAGAAATAAGCGAAAAATTGCTATATCAAAAGAGTAACAGTTACACGCTTTAAGCACTGTCGGAATTATCGTAAGCACCCCTTGCCGCAATTACGACTAGGAAACTTCGTAAAATTTTGATATGATTGAGGAGAGCACAAATTTTGTACTAAATAACTTTATTATTTTAGTACTAATAAGTGGGATGCAGGTACAGTCTTGCACAAGTAGTCTTTATTTTTATTTTGGTCTGTTTTTCCTTAATCCTTTAAGTTTATTACACTGCATGCATCACATTTTTAGAAAGCAGGTATTTAACCCTAAGACCAGGGGGTGGGCAATCTCGGTCCTGGAGGGCCGATGTCCTGCAGAGGCTAGCTCCAACTTGCCTCAACACACCTACCTAATTTTTAAGTGTACCTAGCAAGATCTTGATTAGTTGGTTCAAGTGTGTTTGATTAGGGTTGAAGCTAAACTCTGCAGGACACCGGCACCCCAGGATCGAGATTGCCCACCCCTGGTTTAGACTGTGTTTTTTCGAATGAGTGACACTTTGGAAATTTGTACTTTGCTTTTGCAGTGGGATCCCATCCGTCTGAATGAGAAAAGCACATTTGTTTTAGGATCCAGGGCGAACAAGTGAGTATTCTGTTCTGATGATTGAAACCGAATATTGACAAAGGGAAAAATATATTTTAGCCAGATTGGTTTGTTCTATGGTAAAAAAAAAAAAAAAAAAAACTCTACCTGATCAGTCCGCCTACAGAGGTTTAAACCCTTACCGGATGTGAGGGTTTGCTTAAGGCAGTGGTTCCCAATTTTTGGAGGAGCGGAAAGACTAGTGTGTAGTTAACAGATTTTTATAGGGATGAACCAAAATTTTGAAAGAGAGAAACAGCATATAAGTTGAATATATATGCCATGCTGCACTACACCACCTGGCGGTGTTCAATCTGCAGGCTTTACTCTCTGTCTAACTGTGTGGTGTGATGCCTGTATCAGTAATCCACTCTGTTTGTTCCGTCCAGTTGCTTATGTCCTATACAAACTCTGTACTCGTGTCCTGCTTGTGTTAAACATTTAAAAGCAGCTCAAATAACACAGCAACAGGAAATTTCATGTTTCTGTTTGGAAATGCGCTACTTAGAAACCTAAGTTTCTAAGGAACAATAAATGCTCTTACATAGTAGACAGTGTAGAAGCTGCAGGCTTTACTGTTAATACTTTTACTTTAAAAGGGACTTGTTCCGGCCAGCGCCGTGGTGTAGTTGGTTAAGACGCCGGCACCCTCATGTGCAGTTCCAACGACCCGGGTTCAATTTTGTTTGTTTTAGCAAGTTGTTACACACTGAATTTGTTGTTAATTACTGTAAATCAATTAAAATGTTTCAAATAAAAGGGGAAATTGGTAGTGCAGTGGTTAAGGTGTTGGACTGCTAATTGGAGTTTGATGCCCAGCATCACTTAGTACATCACCACTGCTGGACCCCTGATCAAGACCCTTAACCCCTAATTGCTCAGTCATATAAAAAAGAGATACATGTAAGTTGCACTGGATAAGGGCGTCTACCAAATGCCGTAAATGTAGAAAAAGTGGCTAATCAAATCAGTTTTTAGCCAGATTCCAGCTGTTAAGATGTTTAACGGCACTGCAGTCGGAACGCGCCCTTAACTGCAGTTTTAGGGTCAATTTCCTTTGCTACTTTACGGAGCTGTAAGGAAATTCCACAAATTTGTCTATGAATCGTGTGTATAATGTAATATTTTGATAAATGTAAGTCGCTCTGGATAAGGGCGTCTACCAAATGCTGTAAATGTAATTTTTATTACAGGGCTTTGGGGATGGGTGGCACCAGAGGAAGGATTTATATTAAACACGCCGATCTCTTTAAGGTATTGTAAATATCTGTGTTTACAGTTTAATATATTGCTTTTGTTTTGTCTGTTTAAAAAAAAAACATCCCTGTGTGTGTTTCAGTATGCTGCTGATGCTCAGGATAAGCAATGGCTTGCCGAGAGACAGCACATGAGAGCTACTGGTGGAAAGATGGTGAGACTCTGAGTGTACAGATCAAATGATGGAAGACTTGTTCTAAAACAGTGATGATTATAATAATGGAGTTAATATTTTAAGGCATATCTACTTATTGAAGAGGACATCCAAGACCTTGCCTCATCTGAAGAATATAAGTAAGTGACTACTAATGAACTCAGTGTTTTTTTGGGGGGTTTTTTGGTGCCTTTTTTAACAGTAAATAATACAGCAGTATCCGAAGTTCAACATACAGCTGTAATAACTGAGCTGTTAACGTAAATTATTAGTACCCTTCATACAAAAGAATATATAAAAGAATAACAGGTATCACTGTGAATCAGACATGCTCCTGGGATGATCAGGATGATTAAATATGTTAAATAAATGGAATTTTTTAATTATAATTTTAAATACAGGATATCAGCAGAATTTGAATGCTGCTTCTTGCACTAATGGAAGGCATGATTATGAATAGAAATTCTGAGAATTTCAAAAAGTTGAGTGTCTTTAACTTTCAATATGAACGAATGACAGCTTATTATGTTTATGAATAATACGCGAAATGGTGCCCTTGTAATTAGTTAAATCATTTTAAAGATGGGGAGGAGTCTGCTTATATTTATGTACGTGTTCGTGCACTTTTTTTTTTATTAGAGATCACAGACTCACTAGCCCGACGTCCTGGGGCTATTATGTCTACACAATAATTAAAGCTATTAAAGTGTATTCCTGCCCTGATGGCCAGGCTATCTTATAGGGAGAAAACATATATTTCAAAGCTTTTGCATTTGTTCACAAATAATGTTGGGTAATTATTAGGGCTGAACGATTAATTGAAATTGATTCGCAATTGCGATTTGGGACACTGCAATTAGCTAATCACAAAAGGCTGCGATGTGAATGTGATTATAAAAAGTAGTAAGAAGTAGTCAGAGTAAATGCATGACCGCCCTCTTTAAGTGACAGTCATACCCGCCAATTGAGTGCGGACAGCTGTGTGCGGCCAATCAGCATGTTGGTTATGTGCGTGTAATGCGCACTATTACAACAGAACAAAAAGGAACACGCAGTAGAGTGAAATTATGCATTCTTCCAAGTCAGCGGGATCATTCGGATAATTAATACCCCAAAAAACAGCATGTCTGTTATATAGGATTATTTCTGCTTTTTTTTTTAATTAATAACTGCTGGAATAATATAATATCTTGGGGTTTTTTAAAATAAAATGCATTCAGGCAGCACTGACTGCATAATAGCAGCAACATTTCTTGGAAATTAGTAATCTATAGTAATCTATAAAAATGTGTGCTGCACACTAATAAGAAGACTGAATCACAATGGCACTATCTGTCAGAAAAGTTGCAGTGAGATAATTTCCCTAAATCGCACAGCCCTAGTAATTATGTTGTATGTAAGTTTCAGGCATCAGGGAGCCACTATCAGTCTGTTGGGTATTGAAATGGCATTCGAATGCGTGCTCGGTTTTTACTTTTTATATGCAATCTAGCAAACTGTATAGAGGCGGCAGTAGTGATTTCATATAATATTTGTCAGTGACAATATTATATCTGATTCACCCTAATTTCTCTGACATTGTCCTGTCCATCATTACTACCCTCACATGACAAGTAAAATCTGGTGCAGCAAGTTGAAACATGATGGAGAATTGCGAAAATCGCTGACATCTGAAATAGGATGTGTAGTTAGAACCTAATATTTTTATTGACTATTGTAAGTGGTAACCTACTAGATCGGGGTCTGATTCTCAGCATCACCAAGTTCCATCTGCTGGGCCCCTGAGTAAGGACCTTAACTTCAAATTGCTCTGTTGTATAAAAGGGAAAAATGTAAGTCGTAACTCTGTATGCATCTGCCAAATGCCTTAAAATGTTCTACAAATAAAAGCCTGTTAGATTAGCCTATAGAATCACGGTCAATTAATATTTATATTCTTTTTATTGGATGTGCAAGCTATAAATCTAAACACAGTAAGGATCAATAGTTTAAAAAGGCTTATCTATCTGCACTAGACTTGTCTAATTGTCTGAAAAAATTGCTAACCTGTCTGGATAACAATAAAATGACATTATATGGCATCTAATCATTAAACTTATTAAGACATTTTTCTTAGTCCTGGTTCTAATCTGCTACAAAGATAGTGTTCAAAATATTTTTAAACAAAAGGAAAATTATGTTTACTGAATCGATATGCATCTAAAGTAATCCAAAACAGTGTAACAATGATTTAATTTCAAGTTAATAATTAAATATCCTATTGAATATTTTCCCTATTTTTAATTCCCTAGAGATTGTCCTGAACTGAAGATGGACGAATTGAAGCCGTTCATGGTGCCGGTTTGGATGTTGGAGAAGATGCAGAAGACTATGGAAGCACAGAGATCTGAAAAGGATTAAATATTTAGGAACTTTGAACAATTGCTTTAAGGGTACAAATACCGATCTAGGATCAGCTTACAGATGTGACTTGCTTTAAAAATAGATATATACACACATATTCCTAATGGTGTGAGTGAGTCTGAAATCCAATAATTTTAGAAGGAGACTAAGGGACTCGGCCGTGATGCACACACAAGAAAAAAAAAGATTTCATTTCCAACATTTTCTTTTATTCTATTATTTTGATATGTTTTTGCTTCTTATTAGACAATAGACTTTGCTCATACTATCAAGCTTAGCAAATGTCTTTTAGTGTGAAACCCACATTCTGTAAATGTATGAACAATGGAAATTCAACAACTCAGTATTAATAGAAATGATATCAGGCAGACAGTAATTCTTTTATCGCAATTAGAAAAAGTTGCTTGCAATATATATGCTTATGTGTCTGTAAGTATTTCTTACATTGGATTTTGTAGATGTCTGAAATGTATGCACTCGATGATATTGGGGGGGGGGAGTTGTTTTGCTGCGTCTTGTAGATGAAAAGGGAATTTATTTGGATTTTTATTTTGTAGTTTCTTCTATAAAAGAGTAAAAGGGGTTTTTTTTAGCTGGAGTATAGTAGAGTAAAGAGAAAGTAACTCATTTGGTGACTGAGTTCTGTACAGTTTGTAGAGGAGAGACCAGTATTTGGCATGCCTAGATATAGTTACATATTTTACACTGAAAAGTAGAAAATGTAAGTTATTTTTTTAGGGGGGGGGAGCAGAAGCATTTATAAAGAGAAATAAAGTGGTTGTATTCTATCGACTGTTTGTTTTTTCAATGATTTATTTTATTCAATGTGAGCAACGAGTTTTGTCTGTTATGCAGAAATGGCCATCAACGGTTACTGACACAACCATGTGAACGCGTTGTCCAATCAGTGTACACGCTTTCAATAGTGCGTCATTTCGCTTCGCTAAGACACGCCTATTTGTTTTAAAAGCTCGAATGTGATTGGTGGAGAGCGGTCGATTAGGGGAGGAGAAAGAGTTTGGTGGAAGTAAGTTTAAACAGGGGGGCGGGATATAATTTTTAAAATCTGAGTGTGAACTCCGGCTGTGTGTTAGTGAGCGACCGCACAGAGCTGGTAATGTATGATTTATTGTATTTTAAAGAAAATAATCAATTAGACAATTGTTATACCACTAAATATTAACAGATTACCTGATTATCAGAGAGATTCTGTTTGAATGAGACGGTATGGGGTCTGGATAGAAATATTAACCAGTTTAGCTAACACAGCCCGGGTTCGGATGACAATATGTTTTAAAAAGAGAGTAAATATGATTTTTTTTTTTTTTTAATAAATATTATAAATAGATAATGGCTCACAGTTGTATTTGTGGTTCGGCTAAATGCTGGCTAACGTTAGAAGGGTGTTACTGCGACGCTGCTAGCAAGTCGGGATAATTATTATTTTTATAAATCTCCTGATTCATTGGGCGGTATTTTAAAGACGTGATGTTTCAATGTTGATGCTTTTTTACCCATGTGAAAAAAATGGCGAGAGCAGGTGAATAAATGTAGCATTAACGTTAGTGCCTCCACTACAGAAACCGTTCGTAGGGGGCAACGAACATGTATTCAGCTGCCTGCAACCTTGGCATGTTTGTTTGACACTGTTTATTTATTTATAATAATATATAAATTAATATAATTAATAAAACGTTACTGTAGCACCAGTTATTAATGTGGAATAATCTAACGGTCAGCCTGTCATTTGGTTTAGACTTTAAGCAATGGCTTCTCAGAACCTGGACCCCGCTGCTGCCTCCTCTACAGCCGCGTTAAAAGGAAACGAAACGGCCGGAAGTGCGTCCAAAGGCTCCGTTACTAAAAGGTGTGTAAGTGATGAAACTACACAACTTTTACCTAAGGCACGAACACACAACTTTTACCTAAGGCACGAACACACAACTTTTACCTAAGGCACGAACACACAACCTTACATAGGACACAAATGCGCAGCCCTACCTGGGACACGAATACACAACTTTACCCGGGACACGAATACTCAGCTTTTACCTAGGACACAAATGCACAACTTTACCTAGAACATATGTACAACGTTACATAAGACACATACACAACAAAATGGCTTTATTACCACTGGGAAGGTGTGTTACTATTTCCTCTCTCTCATTTACATTTACAGCATTTTGGTAGACGTCCATATCCAAAGCACCTACGTTCATCTCTTTCTTTCTTTTCTACAACTAAGCAGATAAAGGTTAAGGGCCTTGCTCGGGGGCCCAACGGTGGCAACTTGGTGGTGCCGGAAATCGAACCCTGATCTTCCAATTAGAGCAGTGCAACACTTTAACCACTGCACTACCATTTCCCCCCACTAGTGTTCTCATTGTCTTTGTTGTACCTTTCATTACGTTATCCAGACCCTATCATAATCTGATCTGGGGGGTTTTTTTTAAATATAAATTTTCACATTTTTTCTTCTAGGGCTGCACAATAATTTGGGGGGCAATATTTTATTCCTCTGCAATTTAATATTGCAGTATGAAAATATTTCACCAGATCCAAATAGTGATATTTTTACAGAATCAGATGCAGAAATTGAATAATCAATTGAAAAATCAGACTTTATAGTCTTCACCGTATAAATTAAGTTAAATTAGGTAAATGTTATCGTATGTGCTTGAAATGTTTACACGGTTACAGACCTTAAACTTTGCATTGAATCCTCAAATCATGTGTTCTGAACTATAATCCTCACTCAACATTACACATCCTGTGCAGGGGTTTCTGTTCCAAGGGCACCCGCAAATACCAGATTTGTCTTCTGTCTATAGTACTAAAAAAATGAGACGGTATTATATTTTGTAGGAAAAAAATGTAGCTGCATTTACGTTAACTTTATTAAGTTAGCGTTAAAAGAAAAATGATATATTGCCACAAAAAAATTGCTGAGAATATTTGTAGTTTCTGAGAATATGCAGGATTTTTTGCCAATAAGCGAATAAACGAAGCTACAAATGCTGAACTGCGAATAAGCAGGCGTAAGATTCAAAATACTTCTATTCGTTTTAACCTTTTTTCTGTACCTTTTTGTTAACTATTTGCTGGCTAGCACTTAGGGGTCATGAACTTGCTCAATTTTTTTATTTTGTATTGTTTTCTAAGGTTTACTTATGTTCAAAGTATTTTTACATCAAAAACCATCATAATTTAAAAGTAATAGCCAATTTTATGTCCTGTTTTTTTTACCCTCTCGTAAGGACACTGAATAGGTGTAGTGGATAGTCGCCGTGGACGTTAACCACCTGTACTATGATTGGCTAAACAGACAGTGCTGTCGTTGCAGGCATCGATCACCACCTGCGGAGGCAGCAAATGTCCTCACTATTACTTCATACAGTAGAACGCTCCAAAACCTGTAGTTTTGTCTGACTGTCTTCCATAAAAGCTGTTTTCAGAGTAGCGGCCAACTTATGAGTTCTGAAATTTGTAGGATGGTTTTTATTTTTAACTCAAGACTTTAAAGATAAAATGATTGATCGATTTAATAAATGTTTATGCGTAGCAAACTGCAATAGTAAGTCAGTACAACAAATTTCTGATTCAGTTCCTGACTGCTCATTTATGCTATTGGCTTTTTGAGCTATACAATATTCAGTAACTAAAATTCGTCGTTTTCGCCAATAACAAAGGTTCTTCTTTTAAAACGATCGTCTACCTAAAAATAAAAATTCTGTCATTGTTGTAAAACCTATAAAACCTTCATCCATCTTCGGAACACGGTTTAAGATATTTTGAATAAAATCTGTGGGCTTTATAACCCTTCTGTACACAGCAGTAACTACCATATTTAAGGCTCCAAAAAGTTCAAAGATGATCGACAAAGTGGTCCATGTGACTTCAGTGATTCAACTGAAAACAAATAAAACAACTTTATTTCACATTTCGTCGTTTCACAGTTCAACGTTTCATAGCAGTTGGCAAACCCGCGTTTGCCACATAAAACATTGAAAAAGATGCAGTAGAGACAAAAATGTGGAATAAATTCATTATTATTATTTTTTTTCTGCAAAATATGTACTCTCATATGGTCGTGTTATTTCACTTAAATCACTGATGTCACACTGGGCTACTTTGTCGATTATCTGGGTACTTTTTTGCACCTTGAACATGGCAGCTACCCTTGCTGTCTATAGGAGGGTCAGAAAGCCCTTAGATTTCATTAAAAATATCTCAGTTTTCTGAAGATAGTTGAAGGTCACCAGGGTGAGTAATCCATTGACAATTTTTATTTCCGGGTGAACCATCCTTTTAATGTCTTAGGAGATGTCATAGATAGTATACATAGCAAGATCTTGATTAGTTGGTTCAGGTGTTTGATTATGGTTGGTGCTAAACGCTGCTGGATGGAGATTTCCCCACCCCTGACTTATATAGATGGATCTTGGTCCACCGTTCCATGTAGAATAGTTTAAACTCTTACATACCTTTAATTAAAATGTAAAATTAAGTGCTTCTTGATTAAAATGTTGATTTGGAATCCTGATGAAGGTAGTCAGGTGTTGGAGTAAAGTCTGTTAATGTGTATCAGGATTTAAGATGCTTCGCGTGCACCCACAAGCCCTGGGCAAAATATGATTTTGATTTGACTGGGATTAGGGTAATAAAGACATTGTGAACATTTACTGACAACTATTTAATGCCAATTATGGGCAAATTCCTAAAAACTGTTTTTGTCTTTATTCCTCTCCAGGCTTCAGCAAGAACTGATGACTCTCATGGTGAGTCTTTTGAACATTCGTTTACTAGCCTGTTCTTACCCTAAAAACCCAATTATTTGCCTCTAAATGTTTTGCGTTGGATTGCAGATGTCAGGAGATAAAGGAATTTCAGCATTTCCCGAGTCTGACAATCTCTTCAAATGGATCGGCACCATAGACGGCGCTCAAGGAACAGTAAGTTTTACAGTTATTACTACAGTATGTACAGATTAGATATAGCAAATGGCTCAAGAACTTGTGTGAAACATCTTTAATATTGCCAATATTTTCTAGTTTTGCTTGCTGTTTTTTTTTTTTTTTTTTTTTTTAACTAACTTTTTTTTTTTTTCCTTTTAAGGTGTATGAAGGGTTGAGGTATAAGCTGTCGTTGGAGTTTCCTAGTGGATACCCGTACAACGCTCCTCGGGTGAAGTTCATCACGTCTTGCTTCCATCCAAACGTTGACGAGAACGGCTTTATCTGCCTAGACATTTTAAAAGAGAAATGGTCTGCTCTCTATGATGTCCGCTCTATTCTGCTGTCCATTCAGAGTTTACTGGGAGGTGAGGTTTAAAAAAAAAAAAAAATTAAGAGCTACACATTAGTACTCGGTCCGATGACTCCATTAACTACTCTTTTTCTCATGCTTTTATTTAAGAACCCAACAATGACAGCCCTATGAACTCTGCAGCTGCAGAATTATGGGAAAACCAGGAAGGTAAGTTATGATGACTTGCCTTTTTTTTATCCAGTGAATAGTTGACCTGTATGTACTGTTCCATATATGGAATTTACTTTATGTTGTTGTTTTTCCAGCATTTAAAGCCCATTTGCATGCAACCTACAAGAATTGACCAACACAACCAGGCTTCTTTTTTTTTCTTTATTTCTTTTATCTTACTGTGACCTAATTTCCTTATTCTTGCTCATGCTTATGTAAATTTAAAGTCTGTTTCTGTATAATATTTGTATGTTGAATAAATCTGTCGCAATAAAATGCTGTTCAGTCCTTTATTCATTTTATTCGTTTGATTTTATTAAATGTGTGCTTGCTTTCAAATATACAGCATTACCAGCTTAATTACCTCTCTCTGTTCTAAAGCAGAAGCACAGTGAGTTCATTCGATAGGTTGATTTATACCAGGTTCTGGTAATATCACTGAATGACTAATAAATATATAACTATAATCTATATTTTCAAACAAGTTTGAACAATAATTTTCCCAGCCTTGGCATAAAGGTGATCCTTAATCCTGCACAGGCAGCTAGAGGGCAGTATTGTCTGAAAAGTTACCTATGCAACTTAGTTTGGAGTGAAAGCTGTTTGTTTTTCTGTTGCAAAATCCAATGCATATGTAAAGACTGGTTATATCTAGTTACACGATTCAGCATGGATCTAGTTGAGCAAACAGAAAATACATCCTAGTTTACAGTTGGTATGACTGCAGCAGCCTGATTTGCCATCCTGTGACACTACTTCGACCTGCATCATCTCCTCCAAAATGTCATCGTCCTCTTCCTGTGTTCCCTCGGCCCAGGCATTCTGCATCGGCTCCACTGACCACAGTGGCACATTAACCCTCTGCAGCATTTCCTGGAGCAAGCTCTCAATCTCCAACACATGATTGTACAGGTCAGGCTTCTCTTTGCACTCCATCACCACCCAGGGGCTCTGCACCATGGCAGCACGACCCGCCACTTCGGTGCCTCCTCCTGATGCTCCTGTGTTCACCAGGACCTGTCTGTCTTTTTGCAAAGCAACAGGGAAAAGTTCCTGAAGTGCACTGACCTTCCTGAGCTCCTGCTGAAATTTTTCCAGCGTGCTCAGAAGCAGCACCCAGAGGCGCTCAACCTGCTCCCGATCATCCTGGCCTTGTTCTGTCTCAACCAGCAGCTCCAGCAGCCTCTGGTGCAGCCCTGTAACGAGTAAAATCAAGAGAAGGCAAACAGAAGTTCTTGGCTTTCTTGAATAGTTCATCTTCTGCCTTGTTAAATCAGTTCATCATAAGAGTTTATACATGTTTATTAGTAAGAGAAAGAACACCGTTATACAGGAACATGCATGGATACATCAAAGGGGGCATTTTGTTTCCTGAAGAAAAGGGGCTTTGGGAGTTTTTATCAATAAATGAATATATGTACATATGTGTGCGTGTGTATCAAGTTGGGTTGGAAAAAATGTTGAAACGCTGTGTACCTTTCTTCCCTCTGCATCTTCATGCAGCACATTACAGACAGACAGCCGCAGAATTGAAGCCATCAATCCCTCCCTTTTCAGTTGTGTTTTTTTTTTTGTGTGTAGGTATGTGGTGATGAACCAAAGATTTAGCTACCCGCGCCTCATCTTTATGACAAATTATCCAAAAGGCACCTATAGTCTCTATTTGTCTAACATTTATGTCTAATGAGCTACCATGTAATAATGTGCACGGATTATTTTATAGATGTTGATATGTAAATATCAGTCGAGTGTTACTTGTTATTGAATAATTTATTAATCAATGTTAATATTTATTAATTTGTTATTATTGTTAATGATAACATTACTTATTAATCATTAACAGATAACTTCTATCTACAAATGTAAGAAAATGTAGTGTTACTATTTACACAGTTTGTAATAAGACAATCACCTGAATGGATTGTATTAGGAAAGTGATTGGACCACTAATTGAAAGATTGGGGTTTGTTTCCCAGCACCACCTAAGCCTCCATTATGAAGCAGTCTGGTGAGAGATAATTCACGCAAACATAAACACGTTTAAGAAGATCCAACAGCAACATTCTGCTCCGGTGGATATTTTACATCTCACTCGGGCCGGGTTGCCAGATTCCGGAAGTTTAATTCGAACTACACTGTAAAACCCGACTATCGAATAGCAGCCTAAATTTTATCAATCAGCCCAGTGCATTTTTTTTCAGTCTGATGCCATCAAAAGAAGCATCAAAGGAGTAAAGAAAGAGACTAAACCTGGAATACAAAAATGGAAAACATTTACATTTATAGAATTTGGCCAACGTTTCTAATCCAGAGCGACTTAAATGTATCACTTTTATACAGCTGAGCAATTGGGGGTTAAGGGCCTTGCGCCGGGGCCCGACAGTGGTAATCTGGTAATCGAACCCCGATCTTCTAATTAGCAGACCAACACCATAACCACTTCCTTCCTTTACTTCAATACTTTTGCGTAATTAAGCATTTTACTGTATAATGTAAAGTAGGGATTAAGGAATTCAGCACAATTAGCCATAAAAAGTGATTCATAATTCATAAGGTAATAAACATGACTTTAAGAATCAAATAATATCCAATTTGTCAGAGAATTTCTATATTCCAACATTCTCAGTTTACTTAAAGAAAATTGGAAACTATACATACGAGAACATGGTTTCAGCATCCTCATTTTTAAAAAGAGATAAAATTGCATCAAACTTTTGTTAGAGATACACAGTGACTAGACTTTATGTATTAAATCAAGCATCCTTATGATCTCTGTGTGCTTCCGAGTATTTTTTTCTAATTTTATATTCTAACTGTATAGTGACTCCGTTCTCCTACCTGCACATATTTTGTGAGCCTGTCCCCTGGTTTCCTCCAGTTCGTCTCTTAGAAGGTTGCTGTCTGTGTTGCTCCCCAAGCAGGTGGCCATTTGCTGGAAGCAGGCGGTGAGATTGTTGACGGCCGCCTGCGCCTGCTCACACTCACTCACCAGCCTCTTTCTGGCCTGGATCTCTCCTACAGACCTCCGCCACCGATTCATACTCCGCTGACCACAACTGGGGCAGGTTTTAGCACATCTGGAGCCGTGTTTTCAGACACAGGGTCAGCCTGATTGTCTTCCGAGAATAACTTTGAGTGATGAATCTTTGCTGATTTAGAAGTCTGATTATAATAGCTTCTTGTTTTTTAAAATACTGTATCACATAATGTTTTATAATTTCTAAGTAAAGTTTTAATGAATGTAATATTTTAATTTGCTTTTTAAAAAATCTACAAAAAATTAAAAATTTCTTTAAAATAATGTTTTGAAATTCATTAGATACATGAAACACTTACTGGGTAAATATTTCTACAGCCATTAAATATTATAATATTTGCCATTACCTTATCAACGATACCAAAATGTCTTCTCATCTTCACCATTGTGAGGACAATCTGTCATCTTAGTTTGACTTCATTTGATCTGACTGCTGGCAAACACTCTATTATCACCCAACACACCACTTCCTTTCTGATGGCACTATGGAAGCTGTAGGCCTTCAGGGAAAACTTTCTTCAATTAGGCTTTGAGAAGCGCAGCTGATGCTCCCCAAACCGAACGACTGCAAACGTCACACTTCAAAGGGAAACCTCGTCTCAAAATAAATACCTAATCATGGAAAGAGGAGTGCTCTTTATATCGACTAAGGGTGAAAGCCATGTTTGGCTTTCTTCATTCCTGTGTTTCAGTGTGCCTGAGGCGCCGTTAATTGTCATCAGGGAGAACGGTGTGGGACTGCAGGGGAACAGGTTGTGTTTCTTTGATGACCCCCTTGTGGCTCTTCAGGCTTGTTTGAACGCAGTGTGTAGATGAGCAGAGCTCTTGGCGATAACAGGTTCCCGCAGGTGTAGTATCCTCAGCAACCTCCCTCATATTCGCTCATTCACTTAGCAAAACAGCAGAGCTGCAAGAAGCAACTTCTCAAAATGAAGTACTTATATTCACACATGCCACATTATTGTTTTAGCTTTTTTTTTTAGAATGAAAAAATTGCCTGGAATATCTTTCATATGAAATAAAATGGCTGAATATTATTCAGTTTATGGCTACAATTTGAAGTGTTTGGTTTACTATCCGTGCTTCACATTACACTTTGGCCTGTGTTATTTACATTTGCAGCATTAAGCAGATGCCCTTATCCAGAGCGACTTACAATATTCCTTGTTATACAACTGAGGGTTAATTGCTCAGGGGTCCAACAGTGGTGGCTTGCCAGAGCTGGGAATCAAACCCACAACCTTCAGGTTGGTAATCCAACACCTTAACCATGAGCCACCACTTCCCTCTGTTATTATTAACTCTGAACCGATGAGATAAAAAAACCTCATACTTTTTTTACTTTTTTACTTTTTTTTTTAGCATTCTGGGTTTTTTTTAAAATATAAACCCTTCAAACAATTATAAATGATCTCTATTTTTCTGAGTTGCGATCTCTGTCCTGTAGTTATTCTCTGTTTTTTTTCTAATTAAAGGGATAGTTCACCCAAAAATTTAAAATTCCGTCATTAATTACTCACCCAGGTGTTGTTTTAAACCTGTAAGACGTTCCTTCATCTTCGGAACAAATTTTTAAATATTTTTGGATTTAATCTGTGGGCTTTCTGACATAGACAGCAAGGTAACTACCATGTTCAAGAAGCAGAAACAGTACCAGGATGATCAACATCAGTGACATCAGTGGTTCAATTATCATATCACAAAGCAATAAGAATATTTTGATGCACAAAGAAAAAACAAAATTATTTCCACATTTATTCCACATTTTTATCTCTACTGCGTCATTGTGGACTCACGTTCATGAGAGTAGCATGACGAATACATGTTGCCAGACGTGATGACAATGTACACATATGTGCTGTGCCTCGTTTACACTTAACTATTGAATTGCACACTTTGGCAATATTTTAAGACCAAAAACAAAACTTAACCGTCGTAGACTTTAATAGCTCTCATACAGTGTGTGTCTTTCTAAGAGTGTAAACAAGGCACAACGCATATGTGTACAACGTCATCACGTAGATCCGAGGCGACATTGCCGAGTCTTTCTTAATTCAACATCTGTAGATTCTGATTCGAATATATAAGGCTGGCAAAATGCATCTCCTCCTTACTGTCAAAATTTTTAGACATGTTTACGAAGACTGTTTTCTGTACAATGTGCGATTTTCTCCAAGTGGAAACCAGGCACAACGCATATTGTAATTGTCATCATGTAAACATGGGTCCACAAGGAACGCAGTAGATAAGCAAATGTGGAATAATGTCAGTATTTCTGTTTTTGTCATAGACAAAAATATTCTTGTAGCTTCGTAACATTACAGTTGAACCACTAATATCCAAGGACTACTTAGTCAATCATCTTGGTCATTTTTTCTGGTCTCGAACGTAGTAGTGAGATTTCTGTCTATTGTGGGTGAAAAACATTTTTATCCGATAAGAAAAACTGTGCATAAACTACGATAAAAACACAATAACTGAATAAATACCAGCATGCACATCAAAGTCATGTGATTTTAGCATTAATGAACTAATTTAAGGACCGGTCTTATTGCACACTTTCTGAAAAGTTGTTTTAGTCATTTTGAAGTCTGTCATTAATGTGGTTCAATACTGTTTACCTCTCAGAGCTGCCTTGACCTTTTTTTCCTTTTTTTAATTTGCCGCCAGTTTATCAGAAAATGACAATTTATACTTTCGACTCATTGAGTGGAAACCCGGAAAACTTTATTTGCAAAGGTTTTATGTGATATTTCAGTTTTGGATGAAAACATAGCTACAGTGCTTGGAAAAAGTATTCCCTAAACTTTTATTTACATTTTGTCACCTTACAACAAAAAGTTAAATGAATTATTGAGATTTTAGTAAAGTAGCACTGAATTGTAAAGTGGAACGAAAACAATATACTGTTTTCCAAAATTTTAAGTAAATAAATATTTAAAAAGTGTGGCGTGCATTTGTATTCGGCCCCCCTGTACTAAATAAAATCTAGGGTGTTCAAGGGGTATGAATATTTTTTCACGACACTGTATAGTCTCAGTCTTCTATTTCACATATGTGTGTTTAGTCTCACCGATCTAAATAAAGCTGCACTGAGGTAAGACAGTCAGTACCTCAGCCTCACTAAAGGGGGCGGCGAGGCACGTTTATGCTTGTTTGCTGATTGTGTTGCACTTTTTCTAGCCGATCCGCTAGCTGAAAACGTTACATTTATCAAAACTGGACTTTTACTAGAAAGCATTAGGCGACAAATAATAAACACAGAGAGAACTTAAAGAAGTTAAACTGGCAAATTTTGTATCAGTGTACACAAATATTAAATATAAAACTAGTAATCAATGTGAATTTAAACTCTTGACTCTATTAAATTTATAGATTTGATCATCTGACAGTGCCTCACAGGATCACCAAGCTCACTGCACTGTACCAGAGGCGGAGCTGGTTCATTTTCGAAAATTAATAGTAGAGTAACTTGGTGAGAGTAGCTTGGTGGTTCTACGATTCAATTATACAACTGTCGAAGAAGTGATGTCGTAGGCCAACAAATTAACCACTGAGCTAGCGGGTATACTTTAGACTGCTGCTATTGTTGGGCAGTTAGGCATAACCTTCAACCCTCATCATGTCAGTTGTATAAATTAGATGAAAATAAGTTTCTGAATGTCAGAAATGTAGCTTTGCCACAGTATTATTTCAGGAACTTAGAATACTGAATACTCACCGATTTCTTTGTTGAGTCAGTAGTTGGTTTGTGTCTCACCACTTTCTAACTTTAAATATCTTTCATTGACATCCATTCCAGCCAGTTTCCAATCTTTATTGAATATCTATGAACAGTTTGAATGACCTAAAGGCATTTGTTCATTTTCATAGCAATGACAAACACAGTATGTTTTTTTTTTATATATATACAACATTAAAATATAGCTTGAGAATTTGCATGCCTTACAAAGGCAACTAGGAACTTTAACAAGTAAATATGGAGACTATAGTTTAAAGTTACACAACAATCATTGTGGATTGTCAAAAGTAGGAAGGATGCATGGTACATTACGAAAGAAAGTCCATCATTAACATCAGATATGAATCTCATTCCCTTATTAGTGGTATGAAAAAGGATCACAGTCATGTTAAGCCTGAGCTAACAGGTAAAGAATACAAACAAACAAACAAACAAACAAGTTAACAGCAACTCGAGGCAGCTGTAGCTCTAAACAAACAACCTGCACCGGATTGAAGGATGTAACTGCTCGTTCGAATGTATGTATTGCCCTTTGTATGAACTAAAGGTGGTTGAACGTTCACTTCTTAATGCTGGTATATTCCAGTGCAATAGTAGGTATGCAGTCAAGAGCAGAACAAACAAATTCGAGATTTTGGCTTGGTAAACACTGTCTAAAGACTGACAAATCACACACGATCTACGAAAAATCTATGTGGCGATGGCCTCCATGATCTCATGGCACAGGCACTGACAGAAGCCGTAGAAGACGCATAGGACGAGAGTGGAGGGCACCAGACTGACCAGGATGACTCCTAGTGTTAGTTGCTGAATCATAAGCAGATAGATACCCAGGGGCAGCGAGCTGAAATAGAGCAGGCAAAGGAAGCCCATGACAAAGCGCGGCACGGAGCGTGACGTCCACGTGCGCCACTTCTGCACAGGCACGTGACACGGCAGCGAGTCCAGGCTGGCCGGCCGATACAGACGCACCATGTTTAGCATGCCAGTCGAGTCAGGTGAGGTGGACTCACCTGGAACCTCCATTATGGTGATGACCAGGCAGTCTGAGGAACTGTGGGCAGCCTGTTCAGCTCCTCCTCCTTCACCACTTGCTCCTATTTCTCCTCCACTTAGACTGTTCGGAGTGAGCAATACCTCACCCACAGGCATCGAGCCACTTTTTCTTACTCGCTCCTGGTAGGAAAGGATGGCCAGAATGTTACTGTCGTCCTGCAGGAGCCAGATTTCCTCATCAGGCACGTGCGTCTGATGCCGACAGAATGGGCAGCTGACGGTGCCGGGTGAGGATTCCATCTCAGCCATCTTCTTCAGGCACCGAGCGCAGACACGATGCAGGCACGCCAGTAACTTCGGCTTGCGAGCGCGTGAATCGTAGCGGCTATAGCATATCTTACATTCTAGTTCTTCCACCGTGTAGACCACGCCCTCCGAGTCTGACTTGTTGCTCATCCTGAAAGCGAGAAACGGCAAACGCAATACAGCAATATTCACTAACCTGCCAAAGTTTTGTTTTTTCTCTTTCTAATAGGGGTTTTGTCTCTTTTTTGTTAATAGCGGGGCCTCATTTTTAATACAGCATTTCTGCTGCACTGATGCTGACAGCCAAAAACAGAAAAACAGCTTGTTGTAAACAGTGAAAATTATAAATCATTTAAACATAAACCAAGTATTACAATTACACATCTTCAAGGTAGCACATGCACAATCAGACTTTTCATGCATAACAATTTCACAGATAAATACTGAGGTGTTTTCTTTTTAGACTTTCCTGGAATTACGACCATAATGACAGGCTGTTAATGGAATACTTGTTATGGACGCGGTGCTAATGAAACGTTCATGGGCTGTTGCTAAATTGCTGTTGTAAATTCATTCTGGTTGAGAAACCTGAGACAAAAGCGCTGCTCACTGCTCACTGCTCAGCCGTGAGTAATACGTAAAGTGGCAGAAATGAATTGTAGTCTAGGTAAAAGCATCCTGGAACATGCCTGCGTTTGGCAACAGTTACAGAGGATTGACGAAACACTGTGACTATTCAGAAGACAACAGGACGTAGCACTGGGCTTCGGTCTGAAACGAGACAAAACACAGACAAAACAGTAACAGAGAATAAACAGTGATTAATCATTCATTAATAATTCATACGCAATAATATAAAGAAATTAATTCATAATTGATCATTTTTTAGAATTTACATAATTAAATTGTGGAACTGGTTAAACACACTGAATATTTCACATACACACATATCGTGCTATTAATTTGTCTAGTATAAAAGTGAGCCTGTTTTATTTAAAGTATTAGGACACCAGGCCATCATATCTACATAGGTTTTTTTTTTTTTAAAGTTTTTATTTTAGTTCCTATTAATTCTACTTCAGGGGTGCAGTTAGAATTCTGCTTCAGAAAATACTTTCCACTGTACATTTACGGCATTTGGTAGACGCTCTTATCCAGAGCAACTTACATTTATTTCCTTTAAACAACTGAGCTATTGGGGGTTAAGGAACTCAGGAACCCAGCAGTGAAAAACTGGTGGTGCTGAGAATCAAACCCAGTTTGTACAATAAGCAGTCCAACACCTTAACCACTGTGCTACCTACTTCCTACTTGATTTTGGTCAACTTTGTTCAGCTAAAATAGTATTAGTAAGATTTTGTAAGGCACTAGTGTTAGTGTGAAGGTCTGGGGTGCAGTTAGAGTTCCAGTTCAGTTCAGTAGGATTGAGGTCAGAACTCAACAACTGTAACACACCATGTCTTTATGGTGCTGACGGACATTGTGCACTTCAATGCATTTCATTGGCTCTGTACGTGTACCTTGCACAATGAAGTTGAATATTTATTTTATTTTATTTTATGAGAAATAAATGTGTGATTTAAGAAGATACAGACGAGAAACAAGTCTAATTATCTGCCAGTGCAGGAAGATAATTACACTTCGAGAAAGAAAACATATCCAGGGTTTAGTAAAGAACAAATGATCTTAAAATAAGCATTAAATCACTTTATTGTTTTTAGTCTAATTAACTTAAAACTAGCTTGTTAATCATGTTTTCTTCTTTTTAAAAAAAAAAAAACAACAACTATTAAATCTAGAGTTACTAAACAAGGGAATTCCTCTTAAATTAAGAATTGTCTTTATTATATTTCGTCTTAAAATAAGCCAAAGCATTTTAAACAAGTTTTTACAGCTAAAATAAGAATAAATGATTTTTGAATATTTCTAACAGGCAAACGTAGAAGAAGTTATTACAGCTAAAATAAAGTCTTTAAAATAAAAGGCAGGTCTTAAAGGATGTCTCTTATTGTATTTATGCTCAATTTGCAGGTAAAAATAACTTTAAGCTTTACCAACTAAGTAAAAAAAAATTATAATCTTAAAACAACCATAATAATCTTACACAATCTGTAGTATTTTATTTATAAATCAAATTTAAGAAGATTTTATGGCTATAAATGAGATTGAATCTCTTGATTAGATAAGGAGTTTTTGCCACTGTTGGGCCCCTGAGCGTGCCCCTTTACCCCCAATTGCTCAGCTGAAAAGAGATAAATGTGAGTGCTAAATGTAAATGCCTTAAATGTAAATGACTGTCTAATATTTAATGAATTGAATTCTTTGTGCATTATGTATATAAGTATAATATATCATGTATGCACATCGTTTAGCTTTACTGTCAGTTATTCCGCTGTTATTACAGTATACACTCACTGCCAATGTTACTGATATTCCCATGAGAGAATCCAGAGGAGAAAACAAGCAGTGCTGGATTTTTTTTGCTCTTGAGGCTTCCTATCCGCATAAAAGGAAACCTTGACTTGCCCTTCATATAGAAAAAAAAACCATACAGTATGACTGAATCTTCTTTTATGTCCTCCATTTTCATTAGGTTCAAACTGTCAGAAGATAAAGCTGTCACTGTCTGCGTAACTGTGTTTATGTCTGCGTCATTTCCATCATTTATAACCTGGGAATGGGCAGAATCGTTTTTATGCATTATTAGACAGTACACTATGTCCTTTATTTTACTAGTAGACAAAAGGACAAAGAAAATCTGCAAAGCCTCCTCAAGGGACGAATAAAATCTCATGGATGCAGCAGGTGTAGTGTGATGTGGTCCAGGCTGAAGAGCTAGCACAGATACATGGTTTAAATTCTTCCTTAGTTTCCATTCGTCTGTGCCTGTGTGTGTGTATATGTGTGTCCGTGTGGCTTTGTCTCAAACACACACCAACTCTCTGTCTCCGAGCTCCAGGTTGTTAGAATTTGAGCTAAACTATAAATAGCAAATCCATGCCGGAGGAAAGAAAGTGAGCCAAATATAACACACAGCCCCCCACCAGCAGTACCCTTGATGAATGTGATAAACAGTATCCTACTCTAGCTTGGTCTCTCTCACACACACACACACACACACACACACACACACACACACATATTTCCAATGCCTAAGGAAGACAGGAATTAGGGCTGTGACTTTGTATGGCAGCTTGTCTCCCGGGAACATGATGCAAAAGGCTTATGTAAATCACAAGCTAAACATAAGCTAATATGCTACGTCCTGATATCTGGGTAAAGAGAGATGCAAGGGGTAAAAGACTTTACTTTTACTAGCGTAAAATCACTACCTATGAAAAAATGCAACAGGTCAATACATGCCCGAGGGCAAGTCTCCATTTAGCCTGATCATCAGCTTCATGTCACCTGCACTGATCCAAAAATTTTTCTTTACAAAAAAGGCACATAAATCTTTGGTTCAAAATCACTAAAACACCTGTAAGTGCGTTATCATTTTAAGGATTTTTATTGTATATCGCTATCTTTGTTCAGGAGCTTTCTCCTAAGAGAAATTTAAGCACTTTGACATCCCAGCCTGACCTCTGTCCTGTCATGCAACATAAGCCAGCAGACACACAGCACACAAAAATCGATTTTTTTAAAGCCATTCCAGGAAACTCAGATTATCTTTAAGTCCAATGCTAAAAAAAAATGATCTCATAATGTAAAAATTTTAAATGAAAGCCAAATATTGCATAAGATCTCCTGTTCTTTATAGATGCTCACTGAGCGTATTTTTTTTTAAGTGGCAGAGAGGTACAGGTAGAGGTGCCAGCAATGTAACAAACACCATCTGTGTTCCTGTCCTGTGGTCAGAAATGATATAAACCTAACGTTCTGTGCCAACATCTATACTTCCCTTTTGGAGCATGTTTTTCCAAATACACTTATTTAAAAAGGCTGAGTGTGTGTCTGATTTCCACAAATGATCTAAGGAGTCAAATATAAACAGAAAGTCGATTAACGAAGAATTAAAAATTGTTCCTGTTTTTAATCCCATTTACTCCTTTTATGATCTCATATATTTTTTCTTCTTGTATTTAATCAACTGTAGAATTTGTTTCATGTAATTTATCGATTAGCTCTTTTACTCCAAGTTGCTTTACTCTGCTAAGATAATGACATTGTGTTCGATTGGCCCATGCGATTTAGGTCTCACACAGACAAACAGAAAGACAAACGCTGTGTTTTGTTGTCTATCTAAAGGCAAAATGGTAAGTGGTTAAAGTGTTTGGACTGCTAATTGGAAGATCAGGGTTCAACTCCCAGCACCACCACCACCACAAATTCCCACTGCTGGGGCACCTAAGCAAGATCTTTAACCGCAAAAAACGTATTTGTATAAAGAAATAAATGTAAGGTTCTCTTGATAAGAGTGTCGGCCAAATGGCGTGAATGTAAAGGCGTGTAAATGTAAATGGTCACGTGTCGGTTTTGTGCTTTAATATCTCATACTGAAAACAGCTGCATGCAATAATAATTAATAAATAATTAATAATGAAGTTATATTAATAATGTTATGCAGCTACAGATTAAACCAATAATAAGCAGCTGTAAAAAGTCAGTGCGTTAAATTCAGAATATATATTTATCAATTAATATGAAATATAGGATTCACTTGTGCTTTTAATATTATCTTAACAGCAGTGCTGACTCACTATATATATATACACATACATATATATTTTATAAATTCAATCTATAGAGACAAATAAAGTTCAGCTCCATGGTGACAGGCAAGAGCTAACATTCAATCGGGAAAGTGAAAGAAGAGTCCAAAATAATGCTGAATAAATAAGACATGAAGTTTTAAGCATTCATAACATGCTGACGTACATGAGGATAAAAATCTAAAGAACGGAAGCAACCTCCATTGGTTTGGAGTTGTGAGCAGCTGTAAGAAAAACATTGTATTCATACTGTGGTCTGACATGAAACAGAAAGCTGGGAGATAACAGCAGAGGAACCCTTATGCTAGGCTGTTTTATCCCATGCTGTCTCGCTAAACGAGTACATAAAGATTACATTTCGTACTCAAAAACTGTAACCAATTTGTAGTAGTGAGGAAAGGATAATACTGTCTGAAAGCATATAATATGGTCAAAGATTTGTGTACAACTGACCATTACATCATGCCTTTCTGAACTTCTATTTCGGATTTATTCCAAGGAGCCCTGGGGTGGAGTTTGTGCTCAAACGATGAGCTAATGCACAGGGGGATTGTTATGATGAAACAGTTTCGGGTCTCTTAGTCCCAGTTAAGGAAAACAATAACGCTACAATGACATCCTACTGAACTGGGTACATCAATTAGAAGAAGAGCCGCTTAAAGGGAACCAGACGTCTAAACCACAACCTATAATAATTTACCAGAACCCTATTAATGCTACTGCTATTTAGATCTATTATTTAGTAATCAGGTAAGGATACAAGAAAGAATTTCATCATAATGAGTTTTTTTAAAGCTTGTCATATTTTTAAGAGTCTAAAATTCCAGACAGTTTTACAATGGCATTTATTGTTATTGAAAATAATTTTAATCAAAGTTATATAAATAAGAAAAATCCCCCATACAATTGAAAAAAAGCATCGTTAATTAAGAGTACATTGCAATCGATTTTTAAGGACTATAAACACCTGACATCAGAGATTGTGTATGGTAAGTGAACGTTTAGCTGAATAAAGCCATTCGGTTGCAGGTTGCTAATTAATGTGTTTTAATTAGTCCTAAACAGGTTTGAACTCTAAAGTAGCTACATTAATAATATTAATATTGGAGAAAGTGGTAGCGCAGTGCTTAAGGTGTTGGACTGATCATTCCCAGCACCACCAAGTTACCACTGTTGGGCCTTCTGAACAAGGCCCTAAACCCCAATTGCTCAGTTGTATAAAAGAGATAAATGTAAGTTGCTCTACTGATTTTGCACAATTTACTAACTGTATTAAATACAGTACAGCGAACAGAGCAGCGTACAGCATAACTGGTGGACTTACCTTCAGAAACTGCACTTACTTTCCCAAATTCTGCCTAGCCAATTATGATTTATGCTTCTATATTAATCTGTCAGTTTGATTTGTCTTATAAGTCAAGTCCCTTTTATTTATATAGATATTTTAACAGTAGAGATTATGTTAAAGCGTCTTTACAGAATTAAATTAAATAAGGCAATACAGTAAACAGTCAGTAAAACACTCAGTTCAGTTTAATTAATATCAATAAATTAAAAGTCCCCAACTAACTAAGCCAGAGGCGACAACGGCAAGAAACCAAAACTCAATCGGTGACAGAATGGAGAAAAAACCACCAGCCTCAGTCGGGGGGTCAGTTCTCCTCTGACCAAACAAACCAGCAGGTTATTCCCTGCTGCATAAGTGCATAAATGCTCCAGTAACAGAATGAGTGTTTGTAAATTGTTTATAATAACCTTATAATAACACCATTGATATAATAATAATAAGGAGAAACAGAAGAAGAAGCATTAGAATAATACAGTCAGTTTTAATCATCTATATATATTTAAAATCATACATTTTTATAATAGTGAAAATGTCATCCTTTGGTATTACATTTAAACCATTTAAAAAGAAATGTTACTACAGTGAAGTGGTTGATCCTTCTATCAGGATTGTTGATGGGCTGTAAAAAAAGCTTTATAAAAAATTGATGATTGAAGCTTTGAAACATTAAATTTTAATGGTGCATTTAATTTGTACCTCTCCTGTCCTTCTCTTTATATTGCCCAGATGAACTCTTATGACTGCATTTGGAGAAACAAGTCGTCCTTAAAATGTTTGGCAAAAGGCATAATAACAAAAATAATAATAGTAATAATAGGCTCGATAGTTTTAGGTTTGAGTGTAAGCATTAGGTTAATAACACTAAATAATCAAGTTATCTGTTCGCAGTAAATTCTTCCTCATTAGTCACTTGTGGTGAATTAAATTGTGAGTGATGGACTAATGAATTTACTACAATAGAACAACTGCCAATTGAAAATCACATTTCAACACTACAAAAAATAAATCTTCTATAGCACAGGACACGTTTGACACATTCAAAAAATAACGTTTTTTTTTTTTTTAACTTAGACACAAAAACTTCTGGCAAATATAACAGGTCTACCTGCAAGTCTGCTAAAGACTGTTGGGTTTGTGCCACATTCTAAAATTATCTCCTGTCTCTTTAAAGACCAACCTGCAGTGAGAGGACAGCTCTTCTTTATTTGCACTTTGATTTAACAGGACAGCTTGGTGGCACTCACACATGGGACAGGAAGTGCTTGATAAATCCCCTCCTGACCAACCTGCTGTCAGCTTAGAACTGTCACACTGATTGAAATATCAGCAGTGGCCTAGTTTGAAAAACACTCTCTTTTGAAAGCTTAAACAGGAAAAGTGGGTTTAATTCCTGGACCTGCATTGTGTAGCATTGAATCATTGGTTTAATTCCCAGCACCACCAAGCAGCCATATGGATGAAACCATATTTAGCTGATCTCCTTTGCAGGAAGTAATTTTTTTATAAATGTCCTAATTTTAGTAAATATTATATATATATATATATATATATATATATATATATATATATATATATATATATATATATATATATATATATATGTCTGTATTTTAGTAAAAATGTTCTATAAATGTCCTAATTTTGGTAAAATGTTCTTATAATTTTGGTTCTAATAAATGTCCTAATTTTAGTTAAAATGTTCTATAAATGTCCTAATTTTAGTAAAATGTTCTATAAATGTCCTAATTTTAGTAAAATGTTCTATAAATGTCCTAATTTTAGTAAAAATGTTCTATAAATGTCCTAATTTTAGTAAAATGTTCTATAAATGTCCTAATTTTAGTAAAAATGTTCTATAAATGTCCTAATTTTAGTAAAATGTTCTATAAATGTCCTATTTTTTTAGTAAAATTGTTCTATAAATGTCCTAATTTTAGTAAAATTCTCTATAAATGGTCTGTCCTAATTTTAGTAAAAAATGTCCTATAAATGTCCTAATTTTAGTAAAAATGTCCTATAAATGTCCTAATTTTAGTATAAATGTTCTATAAATGTCCTTATTTTAGTAAAATGTTTTATAAATATTCTAATTTTAGTAAAAACGTTCTATAAATGTCCTTATTTCAGTAAAATGTTCTATAAATGTCATTTTAGTAAAATGTTTTATTAATGTCCTAATTTTAATAAAATGTTCTATGGATGTCCTAATTTTAGTAAAATATGTAATTATTATTTTTTGAACATCTGTCTAAACCTAAATTATGCACTATTTCAGCAAATAAAACAATTTTAAGTGTGAGAAATGATAACTCGGTGGTTAAGGTGTTGGAACTGCTGATAGGAGGATCATGGGATCAATTCTTAGCAACACTAAGCCACCACCACTGGGCCCCTAATGAAGGCTGTTAGCTTTCAACTGCTCAGTTAGATTAATAATACAGGATAAATATAATGAGATGCTTTGGATAAGGACAGTTGCCAAATGTGTGAATGTGAATGTGTGAATGTTATAACACGTGATTAGAGATTAATCCTTATTTTAATTACTTATAGGGGCCGATAATAAACCCTTACATTTTTTTTTTTTACTGTCCAATTTATTAGAATTCAGTGCTGTCAAAAACTTGTCACGTGTTGCCCCAGTCCAACAGGTACTACATGGCGTTTGAATTGCATTGCACTGATTTTTCCACCACAGGGTTAGAGAGAATACTGCACCCGTATCCAACACCACTACGAGCTTTTAAGACCGCTGTAAGTCTGCTCCAGTCAGCAAAGCATTCTAAGAGGATGAAATAAAGAAAAAATATAGAAGCAGATTTGATGCCGTCTTTTTGGGTCATCTCATGAGTCTAAGTGAGAAATCATTAAAACAAGGCGCGTCCCTGTTGCTTCCATCAACTCGCATCACATCGCATTACATCGCATCACATTTACTCCTCTGCTGTCTCGTCGACGATTGCGATGACTTTATATATATATATATATATGAAAAGATACACTGCTGCATAAACATTTACACCAATAAATCAACAAGCGCAGTGTAATAATAAAGGCACTGTTGCGTTAACATGCACACTGCCATTTTCTCATCCACACGAGGAAATGAGATCAAATCCATTCTGCTGTTCTGATTTAAGGTCATGTAGAAGAACTCAGTATCATTTCTATGCTCGTCTATACTTACCCCTCTGTTCCTGATCAAATGATAAGAAAAGCGTGTCCGCAGTCATCCTAATCAGGAGCAGGAGCTCGTACCAGCAACATGTCCCTGTCCGGTGTGATGTTTTGTGTCCGAGTTCATGTTGATTATGATGCTGATGTGGGATGAGGCCGAGCGGTATCGCTCCATCCCCCTCACTGATCACTGCGGTAGCGCTACAGCATTCCAACTCACTCACCGGTTACTGTGGCAACACCAGCCGGCGGCCAGCGCGGCGACCTACTGAGCTAAAGCACCCGAGTTCAGAGAATTACACACACACACACACACACACATACACACAGAGAAAGAGCTGCATGGACACATATGTACATTTCTGCTATAATATTCATATACCTAAATTAACTGTATTAACCCACACTGATGCACACACACACACACACACACACACACACACACACACACACACACACACACACACACATACACAGAGAAAGAGCTGCATGGACACATCTGTACACTTCTGCTCTAAAATTCATACACCTAAATTAACCAACACTGATGCACACACACACACACACACATTACAGTCTGCTGCATATACATTACAGGAATGAGTCTCACACACTGCTGCATTAACACACGCTACTTGTCACATTCTTGAATAAACACACTGCTGCATAAACACACAATACTGCATATTACAACATTATCAGCTACACTGGAGCTTTAACATTTTTCAAATTTTCTTTATCTCATTTTCTCTCTCACACACATAACCTTTGCACTGGTCATTAAAATTTGCAGGGCTGAATAAAAAACATGCAATGCTGCACAAACGTTTACACTAATAAATTAGCAAACACATTAATGTTAACAGAGCTGAATTAACCAACAATCTGTTTCATGGACATTTTACAGTACATAATAAACACACTGTTGCATTCACATTGTCTCATCTTAAATTATTACACGCAATTGTTGCAGTAACATTTACACAACTAAATGTAGTTAATCAAATTAAATCCAAAACATATCTCTATAATCACATCACCAATGACACACGAATAAAGGCGAGTAAAAGTTTCGAGTGCGACTCCAGACATTGCGGTGGAATAGACACAGACGACAGTGGCAAACGCACAAACCTATAAATCCTGTAATAAACAGTATAAACCATCTAAATGCAAATATATCTTAGATCATATAATCTAATCTAAAACTGAAGTTTAACGCACAATATAGATTTAGATATTATCCTCTATTACATACAGTATCATTAGCATTCAGCATTATTAACATTACATTCAGCATTATTAGCATTTACATTAACACCAGGTCCAGCTCTAGGCCCTGTGTTGAAAAGTTTGAAAGAAGGGGTGTACAAAGCCACGACCAATCACAATGCAAACCAAACAGTTCCCCGTTTTTGATGTTAGTAATAGTCCGCTAAAAAAACCCTGTATGTCTGTCTGTCTATCTATCTATCTATCTATCTATCTATCTATCTATCTATCTATCTATCTATCTATCTATCTATCTATCTATCTATCTGTCTGTCTGTCTGTCTGTCTGTCTGCCTATCTATCTATCTATCTATCTATCTATCTATCTATCTATGTCGGTCTGTCTGTCTGTCTGTCTGTCTGTCTGCCTATCTATCTATCTGTCTGTCTGTCTGTCTGTCTGTCTGTGTCTGTCTATCTATCTATCTATAAATAAATATAAATATATACAGTAAATATAACAAATGAAATTCAGACCAGGGTTCTGATTGGGCCATTCTGACATGCTGATCATGTTTTTCTGAAGCCGTTTCTTTGTTGACTGTTGACTTTGACAATAGACTGCAGATTTCCAGCTATTTGATAATAAACAGATGTTCAGCCCCAGATGTTCGCCCTAAGTCAGCACCATGCTTCACCTTGGATATGTTGTTTTTTAAGGGTAAAAGTGCATTTTGTGCAGAATTAGTCTCGAAAAGCATTTCTATAGTTTCATCATCTGTATGTGATGTATGATCATTTTGACAACATTTATAATTACTTATAATGATTGTTTTAGGACTGAGCTTTTACTAACCCTCAGCTCATGCATATGAAGACTTCTAAAGATTGTTCTCACATGCTTGTCAGATATTTATGCAAGGATTTTAATGTTGCTGTGGGTGTCTTGGCAAGCTACATGATATGTTGTTCAAGGAATGTTGCATTTGGGAAACTTTATATATCCATGATGGCCTTGACATTGTTCTGTAGTGCATCTAATGTGTAGACATTCTTTTGCAATCCTACCTGCAGCATGCACCTTTACAGAGACAATTGAACACACTGCTAGATAAATATTAACAAAGTCTGATTAACACACAAACTACTGCATCAACTTTTACACCCCTAGTAATATCTAGCTGCTGTGTTAACATACAGTATACATTGCTGCCTCCCCTTTTACAGAGCTGATTTAACACATACGATCACACACCACTGCATTATGGCTACATTTATACACAGCATAGGAACAGTATATACAGTGAGTGAAAAATATTTGATCTCCTGCTGATTTTTGGGTGAAAGTGTTGTGGTCTTATAAAGACCATAATCAAGCTTTTTGGCATCAACTGAACTCGTCTTGTTTGGAAGTCAAACATGGAGGTGTAAACATTCTGCTTTAAGGGTTTTTCGCTGCTAAGGTGACAAGACAACTTTACCACATCAAAGGGACGATAGACAGGGTGTTGTACCGTGATATCTTGAGTAAGAAACTTCTTCCCTCAGTCACAGCATTTAAAATGGGTCGTGGATGATATTCCAGCATAACAATGACCTAAAAACACACAGACAAGGCAACAAAGGAGTATCTCAAGAAAAAGCACATAAAGGTCCTGGAGTGGCCTAGACAGTCTCCAGACCTTAATTCCACAATAAAAAATCTGTGGAGAAAGCTGAAGGTTTGAGTTGCCAAACGTCAGCCTCAAATTCTTAATGACAAAATCCCTCCTGAGATGTGTGCAAACCTGGTGGCCAACTACAAGAAACGTCTGACCTCTGTAATTTCCAACAGTGGTTTTGCCACCAAGTACTGAGTCTTTCATTCATTATATTTAACCAGGATAAAAACTAATTGAGATTAAAATCTCTTTTACAACTTTGAAAGGGTCAAATACAATTTTCACTTATTAAAATGCAAATCAATTTATAACTTTTTTAAAATGAATTTTGGATGTTTTTGTTGTTATTCTATCTCTCACTATAGTCTAAATTAATTTTCCTTTTCCACTTTACAACACCTCCATGTTTATATTTTTTTATTAATGCAATAAAAAAAATCACGCATTTAAACAGAAGGGTAATAAATACAGTACCAAATATACTACAGGGCCAAAATCATTCCAAAAAAAAAAAATTAAATTAAAAAATCATTGCAATTAAATTTTTCATCACATAAAACCTGAAATCAACCCTCTCCTAACAGAACATTAGGGCTTTACCTCATGAAGGCTCTTGTGTAGAGATTGACCTATAATCTACACAATTTATACAAACTATGAAATACCTACGTAAATAATATATTTTTTTAATATTTAATCTTTATTCAATATTAGATATCAGATTCATAAAAACAGCTCCACTGATATGGCGCCATCGTGTGTCAGCAAGATTATTCTGATGTTGTTTATAGATTACATGTACGCACACTTTATTAACAGTACACTTAATTTTTTCCATTTATTTTACTTGTAGACTCATCTATCTATATTGATATAGACAAAGGTCTGTTTTGTTATGTTTGCAAGGGAGTAAAATAACAGTGCTGTCAGTATTATTAGGATTGTATCAAATAACACAAGTAAAGCAATAAATAAATATTAGTTCTGTACATTGGTTATCTGTTAAACATACAAACTGATATTGTTTCTAAAAAAAATCAATATTGGTCGATCTTTTCTTCTGTGGATGAATAACCACAATACCCCAGAGTCACAATCCAGTGGCTAATGGTGGAGGCTGTTAGAACAGCTGAGAGGGGCTCTAACTCTGTGTTAATGTTCAGGGTTTTAAAATGGACAAATTTGGAGGTGAAGGTCTGATTTCCACAAGCAGCGCGTTCGGCCACAACTACAAAAAAATATTATAATGTCTGCAGCATTATCATTTAAAATTTCAGTTGTACATACACTCACTAACCAAATTAGAGCTTTTAACAGAGAGTATTGATTTATAAATTATAAATTATATCCATAAAAAGAACTACGAAGCCAGATCAAACAATGCAAACTGTTTTTGGCCTAACTAGACATTTCACAATCATAATGTAGACAGATTTAGTTGTAGAACATCCTGATTTGAAGTATCATTTTTCTAAGATTAATTACCGTTACTCAAGCACATCGAGGATGTTGAAAATTTATGATAATCATCCACATGATTACCTTCCCCTTGGGTGCAATGATTTCCTGTATTTATCCACTGAAGGTTTTATTGTTTCAATGTGCAATCATAAAAAATAAAAAAAAATTAAGCTAAATGATGCAGTACAAATCAGGCTTTAACTCTAAATGTCAATAACTAAATATGTATTTAGTATTAGTAAAATGTTTATAATATAAATATAAATAATAATCAATAAATGAATCAGCATTTTTGTGGTATCTGCCCATACACACAATATACTGTACAAAACATAAGGAAACACCAGTAATGCAATTAGATGTAAGCATTTTAATATAAAAGTTGTCTAAGTAGTTTAAAAAAGTTAATAATGTTAGAAAATGTGCAACTATCTAGCATCATTTTCTATCTTATGAATAAGCTTTTTGCAAAGCTGCAGGACTAAAGGTAGCCTAGCGCTACATTGCTAATCAACAAGGGCTATAACATTAGCTAAACAAGTACCAAATCTGATACTTAGCTAATAGAACAGTGAACCGATTTGACTATTTTGCCAGTTGAAATCTATAACACAGCTGCACTTGTCACAAAGTACCACCGGACTACGTGGTAAGGTTTATCCTTTGTATTGTCTTCTAATCAAACACACAACCTCTTTCTTTCCTGATTTAACCTTTTGTTCATTGAAAATATTAGTTTGTTGTTGAAAAATACACATAGACAGACAGTTACATATTAGTTCCATTAAATAGTATGCAAAACTTACAGTGATAAACAACAATATAAAGGCATATATATGTATGTCTGTCAAGTATATTTTATACACTAATACACTATAATAAGCCATTCATAGGTTAGATTTAAGGCTTTACAGTAACTTATATAATTTGTCTTTGTTATTTTTTATTCCTGTTATTGTATATGTCTATTTTAAAATAACTAATTACTTTCTAATTAGTCAGTTTTAGATTCATTTATCAATATAGAAATAAAGGTTTGTTTTATTTTATTTGCGAGGAAAGTGAAATTATATTGTCAGTGTTATATATAATTGTAAATCAAATAATACAAATAAAAGAATAAATATTAGTTCTGTACATTTGTTATCTGTTAAATAAACATACAAATCATCTATATTGTTTCTTAAAAACAATCAATATTCAACCAATAATCAATATTGGTCGATTCTGTGGATAATTAACCACAATACCCCAGAGTCACATTCACAGTATTTAATGGAAAGATTTTCCAGAAGAGTGGAGGCTGTTAGAACAGATGAGAGGGGCTCTGTGTTCATGTTCATGGTTTTCAAACATGACACTATAGTAAGTCATTTATAGTTTAGATTCAAGGCTTTACAATAACTTATATAATTTTTATTTTGTTATTTCTTTTTTTATATAAGAAGTGACCTATTTCTAATTTAAAATGAATTATTGATGACTAGGTTTTTTTTAATTATTTGTGATTAAAGTATTTGTCATATATAATTAATAGGTTTACTATAGATCAGATTTTATAAGTGATTTTATTATCTTTAGTTTTAAATTGTATTTTAATGTTTGTATTATTTTAAATAAAAATGTGGAAATATCAACTCACTTATAACAGAAACACATATATATCCGTTTATAGAGAAAAATATTACACAATTTAAGTCTATTTCAAGCAGCTAGTTTATTTTAAAAACAGGTGAAATTTGCACTTGGGTATAAGTGAAGGAAATCCTCTTAAAGAACAGGTGAAAATGGCAGCGGTCTTCCTATAAAACCACCCCACCGAATGAATCATTCACACCTGTTTAAAAGAACCGTTTACTGTTAGGACGTGTGAGGAAAATCCCATCATGGCAAAAAATGCAATGTCGCCATCTTATGGCTACATCCTGTAGCTGAGCTAGAACTTTTGCATGATTCTGAACAATTTTTAACAGACTTTTACATTTTTTTCTTAGAACATTTGACATGATGATTCAGAAAATTTGCCATTTGATTCAGAGAGTCGATTCTAAAAATGAGTAAAAGGTCAAACTCGGTCAACCAATGATTTATACCTGGGTATAGAGGGTAATAGCTGGTTATATTCGATAATACCGTTTATAACACCCAGATGAAGCTGTGTGTATGTAGGTGGTTGAGAAACAGTTCACCACAAGTTTTTTTTCGGAGGAGTTTCTTTTAAAACAGGAAGTCGCCGACTCTTTGAACAGCTCTCAATCACACCAGCGCGTCAGAGTCACATCTCAGTGTCGGTTACTCAGAGCATTCGGTACAGATTATAGCACACCGTCTGTAGTTTTACAAAAAAAAAAAAATTGTATTTTTTTATTTTTAATTCTAGGCTATAATTATATTTAGGAGCGTTTTAACTAACAACGAAAACTTTTCCCCAATGAATATAAATGGTGAAAACAGAGCTGTCGGGTTCGCTGCTGAAAGCGGCCAGGACGACCTGGACTTCTCGGCTTTTCCTCTAATTCTTTGCGGCCAAACTGGAAATGATGTTTTACATGATGATCAAGGTTAGTAAACACACTTTATTTACTATTTCTTAGGAGTTTGTCAGTTTTTTTTTTCATTTGTATTTTGTGTTTTATAGGCTACCAGTGTAATCTGTTTTAATTACCTTTATTTTTACTATATAATATTCAATATTTCTACTATTTACTTATTACATCTACTTTACTACCTCTATTATTGTTATAGTACCTGTTTTTGTGTCAATTTAAATAATAATAATTATTATAATTAATTATTACATTTAATTTGAATGATGTGCTGAAAGTTAATTATTGTCAGATATAGCAGCAGGACACGGACTTTTATGACCACGTGCTTAAAAGTCTGAGTTTGCTTTCTTTACCTCTTAAAAATAACCTGGATTTTTTAAATATTTTCTTTTCAATGCATTTACTCAATTTTTTTTAGCAGATGATCTGTCAACCTTTGATACTAATCCGCTCTCAGTCAACACCGATCAGAACCAAGCTCCATATAGCGATCTACCCTTCCATCAGCTTTCCTATAACCCTCCACCGCCTGAGGACCTCCTCACCTGTCATAACCCTGATCTACGAGATTTCCTCAGTCATACGCTCTCATCCCAGGCTAGCCCTCGCATTGAGATCACCTGCTCAGAGCTACACCATCAGCACCGCGAGCATGTTCAAACAGCACCAGTGGATATCAGTCGGCGTCTGGCTGTTCCTCCATATCAGAATCTGCTCTACAGGGAAAACCTGAGCCCGGCAAGCAGCACTTCGTCCAGCTGGCACTCGGAGGTGTATTCACCCCAGCCTTCACCGTGTGTTTCTCCCAGTGCCTCAGGAGGTGGAGGTTTAGCTGCAATGACCGTGGCTGAATTGTGCCCAAGACTTCAAGCAATCCATGCATCCGGTTCACCCCGAACTTCTCCAAATACATCTCCACGCACCAGCATCACCGAGGAGACTTTCCTAAACTGCAGGCCTTCCTCTGCCTCGTCCTCACGGCCAGGTTCACGCTCCACTTCTCCTCAAGGAAAGCGCACTTACGAACAGTACCAGAATCCTTCTTTGGTGGTTCCACGCTCCCGAAGCCCCTCTCCTCATGCTTCGCGGGACGAGTTGGTCGAGCCTTGTAGACCAGCAGCTAATCTTGTTGAATATGTGGACATCCCTAGCAGACACCTGGCTAAACCAGTGCCTACAAAAATGGGACGACCTAATCAGGAGTATGCCATCTACAGCCAAAAAGAGCATGTCGCGTTTTCTGAAGTGAAGAGTGAACCTGGAATGAAACCAATATACGTCTTGCAATCTCTTAGTTGGCCCAATCAAATGCCTACATCCATGTGCAGGTAAGATAATTAGCAGAGTTTGATTAAAATAGAATCAGCAGTAATCCTCATGTTCTGGTCAGATAATTATTTATGTATGAACATGGTCGTTATCATGAACATACTTTAAATCTGAATAAATATTAACATGATCTCTGAGATGTACAAATGTGACCGGTTCTTTGTGTTGGTTTTTAGCATACCAGTGCCATCCCTACCTGCTCTGGAGTGGCCGCTTCCCAGCCACACAGAGCAGTACCGGCTAAATGTAGAGGTTCAGCCCAGACAGCACCACAGAGCCCATTATGAGACTGAAGGCAGCAGAGGAGCTGTTAAAGCAGCGTCAGGAGGACATCCTGTGGTTCAGGTACACAGAAAGAGTGTTTTGTGGGTGGGAGTGAACTAGTCCGAGTGTGCATGTGGGGTTTTTGGAGCGTGGGCTTGAACGAATTCAAGGTGTCATGCTGCAAATTTCTAACTAGACAACAAAGAACAGGAGAGTGTTCCTATTCTGCTGATGCTGACATTTATGCAAATAAATCTATATCTTGTTTTCCTGTACTTTAACAAAGCACAATCTGTTTCCTTTTCCATTTGACCTTTCCTGAGTTCATTTTCACCTCATTCACAGAGTGATTTGTTTAGTAATATTTAGTAACCCTATTTAATGTTCAGTAGTATGAATGCACACGTAGCTTCATAGGATATATCAAGCTATTTACTCTTTTATCCATATAGGAATTTACAATTTCTTCCTAAGTTAAATCTATAGCCATGCCTCTCCATTAGTGTGGTCCTTGACCTTCATTACTTCTTGTTTATGCTTTATATTATTACTTGCAGTGCACAGACAGAAATTGTGGTTAGCAATTGCAAATTTCGCTACGATGGCAGTCGCTGGTGAAACCATTGAGTTATCGCAAGATATTACCGTTAAAATGTCTTAAACGGAAATGTCTGAGCTACTCAGAAAAGCATGAAATTAAAAAAAGTCAAAGTTAAAAAAAAACACAGGCTAGCGCTAAGACAAATATGCTGTGATAAATATGTAATATATAAATGTAATATAATTAGGGCTAGACTGGGACAAAAAAAATCACTCCTAGCATTTTGGCCCAGAACGGCTCACTATACTGATCACAGTCCCCATCCAGCTGGTGCTGTGGGGTAGTGGGTTAAGGTGCCGGTATGCACAGTACCCACATATGCGTATGTGTTTTGGCGACCCGGGTTCGATTCTGGCTCAAGTTCTTTTTTGACAAATACATTATACTATCCCAAAACCCCAGCAGCATCCATTAAATAAGCACCACCCCCCCCCAATTTATGTCGGCTCAGTGTGATAGATTTAGTACCAGATAGATCAAGACTGACCTGGAGATTTTTCTTTACATAAGAAACAGTATACTGCTGTGCTTTTAAAATTAGAAAATAAACATAAAAGTACATATTTTGAGAGACTTTTCCCCATAGTTTCCCACAGTCCAAAAACCTGGATGTTATTTTGATTGGTGATGCTAAAGTGAGTGACAACTTCTGTATTAATCAGTAAAATAACTGACAGAGGCTTAGTGCTTATCCTTAGGTAAAGTGCATAAGTCAGTATTCAATTAGCACTGAAAACACTGTAATACTTATAAAAGCACTATAATATAACATTGTGTTTTCTTTTTTTAATAACCATTTATTTCTAATAAACCAGTTCGCATCTATTCCTGATATGATATAACAATAGCCGTGGGAACTGGGACGCTGAGAGTGCAAAAGTGTTAAAAAATCCCCTACTACTGCACTGCCCCACAACATCAAACCCCCGCCCCTCAGCATACCCCTGGTAAAATATGTTTTCACGCTCATGTTAATAATTAGGGCTGTTTATTAGCAAGGGTCTGATGATACGATAAATATGACATTATATTACAATACAGTAAATATTGTAATACATTGCAATACTTCGAAAAAAATTAAAACAAATAGCTAAAAAAACAACAAATACAAAGCCGGAAGGGGCCTTATTTTTTTTACCATGCTTGCTTGAGTCAATAACCGTATGTTTCAGCATTAAACTACAGAAGCGGAGAAGGAAGTGACGCTTTATAGTAAATATTAGGGTAAATGTAAAATATTAAGGTCAATTTAAAATATAAATTAAATATATATATATGCTATCGTGAAAAATATCACAATAGATAGTTGTAGCAATATTTTTACACAGCCCTATAAACAATACTCTTGCTTTAATTCACAGCTATGTCACCAATTAAGTATCGAAACTGCAAAGTATAACATTTCTCCAAACTTTTGTGAGTACAGTTGTATGGGTATAGTGGACGAGAAGCTCTGCCACTGCAAATCTTTATTGGAACGGCTGACGAGAGAACCGTGAGGCCACACGCCTTTTACCAGGTTCACCGCATCACTGGCAAAACAGTCACCACCAGCAGCTATGAAAAAATAGTGAGTGGAACCAAGGTTCTAGAGATGCCGCTGGAACCCAAAGACAACATGCGGGCAGTGTAAGCAAACTGTCTTAATCAGATTTCTTATTCAAATTAATTTGGGATGGCTGTGTAATTCAAGTGCCAGATTACTGTTTTATATCACTTTTATATAACCTGGTAAACTGTTTAGAACCGTATTACAATATATAAACATAATATCATTCCACATACTTGAAGCTCAGCAATGTGTATCTTGTATTTTACTCTCAGTGTGGACTGCGCTGGAATACTGAAGCTAAAGAATGCTGATATTGAGCTGCGGAAAGGGGAGACAGATGTGGGCCGGAAGAACACCCGGGTGCGACTGGTCTTTCGTGTGCATGTGCCTCAGGCCAGTGGCCAGTGGATTTCCCTTCAAGCAGCCTCAAATGGAATTGAGTGCTGTAAGTACTTAATCCCTGGGTAGCTGAATTTGTTCGAACATTTACATTATCATTTACATCATTAAAACAGTAACAGAGCCTGCATATTTTAGGAATATCTCCAAATTTTAAGTTAAAACTCATAGAAACTCTTTGTAATTTCAGAGCCCTCTGCTGTCAGAGAAGTGAACTGAAATAGCAGTGTAAACATTTCCGTTTCAGTGACACCATAATTCTAAAAATAAATTCAGTAAAATTAAATTTAAAATCATTTGAACATTACAAACTACAGCTTTAAAAAGTAGTGATACAACACAATCCAACAATTCTGTTAGTTCAGCAGTTCATGCCATAAAAAACGCTTATATATATATGTTGAATTCAAGATTTATGAAATACACTGATCCGGTTTATGAGTTGTGTTTTGCTTATTGTGGACCTCTTGATTCAGTATACTAGTTTATGAATCATCTGTTCTTATGATTCGGTTCACTGTGCCGAAAACAATAGCAAAAAACTAAAGATATGTGTGATTGTATTGATTTTTTTTTATTCTCCTTAATTTGAAAATGTGTTGTAAATAGATTTAATATTCATTTTTAGAAGCTGACAAAAGGCAAGTTTTATGTGATTTGATAAGAATTAAGAAATTTATTTTGATCCTGACTATAATTTACATTTACATTGCATTTGGCAGACATCCTTATCCAGAGCCACCTACATTTATCTCCTTGCTCAGAGGTTCAGCAGTGGTAGCTTGGTGGTGCTGGAAATCAAATACCTTAAACACTGCGCTACCACTTTCCCCATATAATGGTTAATCAGCCTGATTTTCATGTGTGAAAATGTTTTTTTTTTCTATCATTGTAGCCCAGAGACCTAGCCATGAAACTCCAGAGGTCAAAAAGCAAAGTTTGGATCACAGCTCAGTACTAGGTGGAGTGCAGATGATCCTAACCGGTCAGAACTTTACTAACGAATCCAGGGTGATGTTTACTGAGACTACGCAAGGTACATATTGTGTTATAAGTCATAGCACTGTTGTATAAAGAACAGGTAACATTAGCATGTGATTTGTTTTTTTTGGTGGTGTATTGACTTGGTTTGCATATGTGAAGCCAGTCTGTGAGTTTGCATTATATACTGTAGTGTAATGTGGGCTGGTCAGCACTGTTTTACTGCATCAGAGTAAGAACGGGAAATAGATAACGAGCTTGCAAAGTAGCAGCCTGCACACACACACACACACACACATCTGTTTAAATTCCACACACTGTTGTTAAATCCACTTCTTTAGATTTTTTTTAGTTGTGATTATATTATTTTATAGATTTTCTTTTGAGTTTTTAATATTAAAAAAAGGTTCTAGTCATTTTTCCACAGAATCTTTCCAGAACAGTCCTAGGAAGTTTTTAATTATTGGTTAATTTAAATGTTAATTTCTCTCAAAATTAAGTCTAACGATTTATTTTTAGATTCCCAACCAAGTAACATTTTTGTCAGTATTGGAAACAATAGGAAATAATGGGAATGTATGTATTACAAAACATCAGGCCAGCTGTTATTTCAGACCACAAAGACAGTGTGAGAGTGACACATTGCAAACACCGTTATTTTTTTTTTTTTACCTTATTGGTAAACGTAGAGCTATTTTCCATTGAGATGTGCACTGTGGAGCGAGCGGATGTGGTTAAGTTTGCAGAGATACAATCTACAAGCTGAGGCTTCTCTTTCCTTTCCTCCACTCCGAGTGTGTAGGCAGCTCGACAGAGGTGTGATGGGAGGGCATGGTTCACTTACTGAACATGAAAGAGACCTGCTTTGTATTTTTGTCTGTGCACCAGAGTCATGGAAACCATGAAGTTGGAGACCAGTATGTTGTGGTGCAAACAAAAAAAAAACAAAAACCCAAAATACACACACTAAAAAAAACATTTCTTATACATTTTCCTTGGTGTTAACCATGTTTAAGAAGAGGGATGTTAGTACCATAGGAGAAAAAAATGATTTATGCTGTTGCTCTAAATTACAAAGCATTTTAAAAAAAAAAGCCTTGGTCATTTCTTTTTACAGACGGTTTAGAGGTATGGGAGAAGGAGGCTATAGTCAACAGGGAGAAAAGTCACTCAGTAAGTATTTAGGTATCATGTGGTGATTTCAATGAGAGATTTTTGCTGTTTTTCTCTTGTTTCTATTTTAAAAGCTGGATGAATATTGTGTATAATATTTACAGAGCATGCTGTATGTGGAAATCCCTCCCTATCAAAACCCTAACATTTATCACCCCGTCAAAGTCAACTTCTACGTGCTAAACGGGAAGAGGAAGCCTAGTCATGAGCAACACTTCACCTACATGCCTCTCCCAGGTGACTGCTTTTCTCTTTCAGCCAGTGACCTCAAAACTCGAATCTATAAAATACACTGTTTGCAATGGGGGTGGGGCGGGGGTGCAATAATTATCGCAGTTATGGAGGATTTAGTTGTGCAGTTATATAAGCACTGTATAAAATTCTCTTTATTTTCTTCATGTATAGTTCATTTTAAACGCCACTGCTAGCACAGGGACAGGTTGGAGGTTGCATAGCACATCTACTGCATAAGCTAAATGCTGTAATTGTAATTAGGCTGTGTAAAAATATTGATAACTATTGCGATATTTTTTCACGATAGTGGATCGATATTTTAACCGATAGTATCGAGACATATTTCAATTAGGTTTTAAACTAATTTATATTTCTGTTAATAATTAAGAAAAAACCCTCCTTTAGTGTTAAACGACTTCCTCCTCCGATCCTGTAGTTGTCGCTCACACATACGACCGTTGGTGGAAACATGGTGGTTACCTCTCACATATAGTAGCTAAATTACATTATTATAAAATTAACTAATTATCATATGTTAACTAATTGCATTAATTTTTTAAAAAAAAATGTTCAAATATGTGAAGAAACTTGGATTTATTTTCTATACCCGCTTATTCTCTAATTTGGGGTCGCAGGAATCTGCTGGAGTCTATCCCAGCCGTCTCTCAAGGGGTGTAGGGCTGAAGGGGTACACCCTGGACAGGTCGCCAGTCCATCACAGGGCCGCACACACACACACTCCTATGGGCAATTTAGAATCACCAATTTACCTAACATACATGTTGGACTGTGGGAGGACACCGTAGTACCCGGAGTAAAACACGGGGAGAACATGCAAACGCCACACAAAAAGGCCGCTGACCAGAAATAGAACCTGGGTCTTCTTGCTGTGAGGCAACAGTGCTAATCACTAAGCCACCGTGCTGCCACCTTGAATATTAAATAGGTTAAATGAATTAAATGGACACTAAATAATATAAATGATTATTATAATAAGCACGGTGAACCCGAATTAGGAATTAAGCGGGTATAGAAGATAAATGAATAAAATAAGTAATGTTGTGGCATCATGTGATGATGTGAAGTGCTTCATCCAATTAGAATTACTTGCCATCGTCATGCAGAGAATTTTTCTTTATGGTCATAATTTGAACGTTACATAAACGTTCCTGCCTTTAAACTTAACAAGAAAAAGAGTCGTTTCCATCCTTGTTTATAATGAAGTGGGGCTAATAATAAGTCAAATGTTTGTAAAAATAAGAAAAGGGCTTTAGATCCCGAGTGCGAGCACTAAATTGGTAACACTAATGAGCTTCCACTTAACAAAAGTCAACCCAATGAGAATGGGGGCTCGGGTTTAGGATTAGTTTAATTAAGCTCTTTGTCCTGTTCAGCAAATTGTACACTTTTACCGGCACCAATCCTTTAAAAAAAATGTAAATTTTCAGCTTCAATGATGTGATCTGAAAAGCATTCAGTAAATATAAACACTTGTTAATATAGCTCTTATGATTTTTTTAAACCAGCCTTATAATACCTGTCATATCTTCCAGTTCCACCAGTAAAGTCTGAGCCACTGGATGAGTATCAGTATGGACAGCTTGCCTGTAGTATCTCCCAGCTTTTAGGAGTTTCTCCACAAACGTCTTATCAACCTGCCCAGCTTGCTACCAGCTGCTGTGCTATTCCATGCCAGGTCCCCCAGAGGACCAGCAGTCCAACATTGTATCCTCCAGTCTCAGAGTACCACCAGCTGCATCAAACTTCAGCCTTCTACCAAAGCCAGATGGCGACCCTCGGCAGCAGTCCTGGCCACTACCAACCCTCTTTCAAACACCCTGCAACTGGAGTGCAGCCTATCTGCCCGGGTCAAGCACCTGCCCCGGGGCCAAATCCAGGCTCCCATCTCAAACTTAGCAGTTACCAGCACATCACAGCTGGGCACAGCTACCAGGCTGGTGTCTCTGTGTTTCCAAACGTGGATGCAGCCAATCAGAGAAGCTTTGTGCAAAGAGCAGCTTCTCCGGGGCAGAGCTATAACCAGCTGCAGCCTGTGGAGCATCTGAGGACCAGCAGTCCTGTAAGAGTTAAGCGGGAGAACCTGGACCAGGCTTACTTAGATGACGGTGAGGATGTTATTTTGGTATTTATGGTGGGTTTAGTGGAAAGAAACAGGAGTTAAAGATTATGGGTTTAACTTTCATGATTAAAATTTGTGACTGGTTGTTATGAGGTACCAAGAAACTATTTTTGTACAAAACCAATAGCTCAATGATTAAAATGTTGCACATCTAATTGGAAGATCTGGGTTTGATTCCCTGCATCACCAAGGTGCCTCTGCTGGGCCACTGAGCAACCTCAAATTGCTTAGTTGTATAAAAGAGATAAATGTAAGTTGCTCTGGATAAGGACGTCTGGCAAATGCCAGAAAAAATGTTTTAAGTTAATTAAAAAAAAGCCACAAGTAAAAAACTGCACCATGTTTTTTTTAATCTGCTTCAACCGGTACAGATATTACAATGAAAGTCTATTTTAATGAAAGGCTTTATTTAGTTCTGTAGTATGTGCAACAGCTTAATGTACATCTGAGTGTTAAACATGGCCTCCGTCAGAGCTTGCACCATTTAGGTCAGTGCTTTAGAGTTTTTGCTGAATCTAGAGCAGTATTGAGTCCTTCTAGTGTAACAATTAAAGCAGGGATAAAAGAACTATTGATTTTACATAGGAATACAATTCAGCTCACTCCCCAGGACAAAAAAAGCATGTTTTTCTTTGTTACACTTGACGTGTAGACAAATTAATAAGATACCCGCGTATATTCGAGTCTTTTAAAAAGGTTAGGTGAAAAGCTAGAAACAGCATTTGTATAATGAGTGTTTATTTTGTGTATTTGGCATTGTGTGTTAGGCGGAAACACAGATTTGCACTGACTGTCGTGGGTGTGAAAGCGTCAGCACTTTGATTTTTATTTTAACCCCCGGTGGTTCCTTTTACATCCAGCCCTTGTGCTAAATTTAGACTGAAGAGGTAGAATCTTTCCAAATTTAGCCCACTAACATCTCTGTTCAGCAAAACACAAAGCCTCAGGGTGAAAACCATGACTCTGACTCCTTGTTGCCCCCTGCTGGACGATTGTTTTCGGTGTATTAAAGCAAAGGCATAAAGCAAGAATTGCATTCAGACATTTACGTCTTCTCTCTCTCTCTCTTATGTTTTCTCAGTGAATGAAGTAATCAGAAATGATCTTGTTCATCCCAGTAATGACTAGATCTGAAGATCAGCAAGAGGTTTTTAAACTGGCAGCTATCCCTTCTGGACAATCTATCAGCCGTGAAATCTACACCAATCTTTATGTCATATCATGATGTTAGAGAGGTGGTGATAATTGTTACTGAGAAAATGTAATGTTATAACTGATCGGTGTATATGTGATTATTATCATTTTCCTCCACTGTATTAACTATTCCTATAGCTGCTGGCACCTTATTCGAGACAGTGGTGTAAAACAGCACCCTTCGTTATTCTCAGGTGTGCTTTACACTGTTGGTATTGAAAGTATAAGGTACACGCACTATAATACTAATGCTAGCTATTAATCAGGGTCAGATGCTCTCTGTGTAATTTCCTGTTGATTGTATGTCATGTACACTATATGGCCAAAATACTGCAGACAGCTTACCTGCACTCCCGTAGCTGATTTGCCAAAAATTTTGGAAGCTCATAATCGTCTATGGTGTCTCTATATACTGTAGCATACGGTCTTGCCTTTACTGGAACTGAGGCCCAATTCATTTTATGACAATGCTTCCGAGCCGCATAAACACATGTTGTTATGGTTAAAGTAACACAGACAGTGTCTGACTTTAAGACTATTGTAGCTAAATAAGCAAATTTGTGTGGAGGTTATTATAGGAGTAAGGGTAAGACTACATCTGAAAAATGATGTTTAAAATACACATGGATATGATGATCAGGTTTCCCGATGCTTTTGTCCATATAGGGTGTGTGTGAAATACAGAATCAACGAATAGATAGATATGCTTTACTATGCTAGTTAAATATTATAAACTATAACAGAAATTCTGTTAAACAGCAGTTTTTATAACAAGACATTTTTTTAGCAGTTTTTATATTGAATTTATTCAGTTTTGATGGATGTAAGATAAAGTACAGTTAGATTTTTACATGAATATCTTATTCCACAAATATTTTATAGCCCATTATATGAATGTGTGTATGTATGTTTGTACACTGAAAACAAATAAAATTGATGATCTATAAATACAAATCTGATCATTAATACAAGTGAAGTGTATGTCCAAATTGTTATCTCCAAAGTAGAACATCCCTTACAATAAATGCCCATTAGAAAACCTGCACGATTCTACTATAGTGAGGTTAAGTTTCAGGACACATTCTACATTCACACTGCAGATACTCATGACAGTGTGAACAGCAGAAACCGCATGGAATCTGATCAGTTCAATGCCAACTTGCTTTAAAACACCTACCTGTAAGTTTCAAGTATATCTAGCAAGATCTTGATTAGTTGCTTCGGGTTTGTTTGATTAGGACTGCAGGACACCGGCCCTCCAGGACCGAGTTTGGACACCCCTGGGCATCCAGGATTTACTAAAATATAAATGAATACACAAAAGAGGTTTAACTTGTCTGAAAGCATCAAAAACACCTTCCTCACCTAATCCCCATTTTACATGAACTCATCAGCTGAATTAAAAAAAATTAAGTTAAATTGAATTAAGTCTTTTTTACAGGACGTCTCAGTGGTTTAAATAGCACTCTCTTGGTTTTATTTTGTTAAAGCTCATTCAGATACTTTACTCATACAAAGAAACGCCATTGAGAAGTTGTTCATCCCAGTAATGACTAGATCTGAAGATCATCAGGAGGCAGCTATCCCTACTGGACAACCTATCAGCCGTGAGATCTACACCAATCTTTATGTCATATCATGATGTTAGAGAGGTGGTGATAATTGTTACTGTAATGGAATGTTATAACTGATCGGTGTATATGTGATTGTTATCATTTTCCTCCACTGTATTAACTATTCCTATAGCTGCTGGCACCTTATTCGAGACAGTGGTGTAAAACAGCACCCTTCGTTAAAGCTCATTCAGATGGCCAATGTTTAACTTGTTGATTATGTATAGATCAGGGGTTAGCAACCTTTAACACTCAAAGGGCCATTTGGGTCAATTAACCAGAGAAAATAGAATATATAATTTTACAATTTTTTTAACTATATACTACGTATAAAAAACTAGGGTTATTTTCCAAATGGATGAACTACTACAGTGAAAACAACATTTTATGTCTGCATGCATTCAAAGAGATTTTAAACTCTGCAAAACGGTGGGATAAAGTATATTTTTTAAGAATCATTCTTGTATTTTATTAATTCACCTGCAGCAAACCAAAAGTGCAAACCAAAATTTAGTCCGCTTCTTTTTATCGTGCCCACCGGAGTGCACAGGCAGCTGTCAACCTAAATGTTAAATGGAATATTTCATTAAAAAAAATTATTCATTTGCAAAATCATAGCCAATTAAAATATTTATTTTATGTGATTTTTGCTCCTGAACCCCATCGCACAAGGTCAGGAAATCCATGTTTCGCATATCAGGGGATGTGACACATATTTTAAACAACAACAAAAAAAATAAAACACATTTTATTTTTATGTAACAAGATCACCATAGTCTTCAAATTCAAAATGATAAAAATAAAATACATTTAGATTAGGTACTCATTATTTATTTTCATTATTCTTCCAAAGCCACAGAGAGCGGCAGCTGTAGGATAAAAGAGCCACATACGGTATAGATCCAATATAGATCTAATGCACTTCCCTTTTTAACTAAGCAAATAATCTAGTAAGTAAATCCCCATCTTGGCTTTAAGACAACCAGTGGACAGTGTGGTAAGCCACAGGCAGAGGAGAGGAGATACATTTCTTCCAGCTATCGTGTGGTTTGTTCCTGAACTTTCCACATAAATAAAACAACTCTGATTCGAGATTGTATGAAAGTGTCCACAGTGTAGAAATCCCACAGCCCTGTTAAGTTTTACACTGATCAGACTGCAGACATGTGATTTAGACAATCCAGTTTATTACACAGATACGACTTACAAAAATTTGTAATTGAAAAAACTTTTAATACAAAGGAAATGTTTTATTTTTCTAGGCTTATGACAGTAACCCAGTGCAGCAGTGAGCTGTAGTGTCAATGCCATCACGCATCTAGATTAACTGCAGTAACGAAAACTGTAAGCAGTTGCAGGATGGCTTTAGTGTTTCGTTTTCAGGTTCTGTGATGATTGAGCTTCCTTAGACTTGCCTCCATGTTCATTTGCAGACTTTTATCTTTTTTTCTTGCTCTCCTTTTTAAGTTTCTGTCGGATTTGCTGTGCAGGTGCTTTGGGCTTTCTGGTTGGTTCCGAGGTTTTCGGTTCAGCTGGTTCGGAAATCTCTTCCTGTAAACAAATGGAGACTGTTTTAGTGCAAAATCAGACTGGCCTAGATTTATCTAGTTAAATGTTACTGCACTACTAATAGGCAAGTGAACTAATACCTTATTCCGATTAAACAGATACATATAGTAGATGCACTATACAATGATTGAAGATAGGATACTAGTTTGTTCATATTTGGGAACCAATAACAAATTTTATACAAAAAAATATTACAGGTCACTGAAAAGATTTAAAAAAAGTTATGAAATTGAGGATCTCTCGTTATGCTTTCTCAGTACTTCAGTGCGGGAGCACTAGTAGAAAAATGTATTTAACAAAGGTTTGTGCCACTAGTACTGCCAAACTGAAGATTTTGCAGCTGAATTTAGGCTGCGTTTACAATTTTGTGACTAGATCCGATTTTTTTGACAACCCTCTTACATCATCTTTTAAAACTGACCTGAATCTGATATCTGCATTTACACTATACACGGCAAAACAACCCAAGGAAGATGTACTGACCGTACATTGTTAAGGGCAGTAACAATGGGATATATAAATGCACACTGGAGACAAAATAAAATCGGAATTCTGTCAGTTGATATGTGCGGTGTAAATGCGACCTTAGACCCAATAGTGAAGGTAAAGGTTCTCTATCTTAGTTGCTACTAGGATGTAAACCCGGATTCAATCCAATCCACCAATCACTGATGAGTGTTTTTTTCGTTATGAATAAATCACTGATCAGAGATCATTACCTGCAATGAAACTTTCCACTTGGAACCATGTATAGTTACTAAAATTAACTTAATCCTATTACACTATAATTTAATTTTAACCTTATTGTCTAATGTCTTAGAAAAAATATTTCCAATCTTCTGTTTTAATCTGCTGATGATATAAAGTATTTTAATACTTAGTGACCATCAATTAATAATTTTGTACTGTTAAAAATGTATGAATATTCTGCTCAATGCCAAGTGTAAGTGAAATTCTGTGTATGTGCTGTGATAACACAGAGAGTGTTTTTCCAAGCTGTTGAAAGCACACTTATATTTTTCCCTTCCTGTTCCAGCAAGATGATGTCCCTGTGCACAAATCTCCTGAGCTCTATGAAGACATTGTGTGTTATGGTTTACAGTGGACGTGATTTTGTCAAATAGAATGTGATGCTGGATTACCATCCTTTATTGATACTGAATCAACATCCCAATAAAGCAATCAATCATCTGATGTCATCAGTGTGTGCCGACCAAACCCGCCTCAATACATTTTTGAATCATTCCCTTTTTTAGTCTACAAACAAACGGATCAATTTAAGGAATTGAGTAAATGCTGAATATTTTGTTGGCTGTGTCATATTTTTAATAACTAAATAATTAAAAAAAAAATCATTAAATGATATCGATGAATTTACTTTTTATTCTTGTATGCACACCTGAATACATTTTACTGCATACACACATCTATTTTTGGTCACGAAGGTGAGGGAAATGTTCACACATTAGCGAGACTGCACATACCTGTTGTATGCAGCTGTTCAGTAGATTATGTAATGTATTCCATACACTATATTGCCAAAAGTTAATGGTCATCTGAGCATCACAAACAAATGTGATTTTTTAAAAACATAATATTCCAGATTTTTTCCCATTTTGCTATTCGAATAAGCTCCATTTTTCTAGTAAGACTTTACTATAAAGTCGTCTTATATTAGTGAGTCCAGTAGACACTAATATCAGATAAGGAGATCTGGAGCGCAGTCGGCATTTTAGTTCATCCCAAAGGTGTTCGGTGGTGTTTAAGTCAGGGATTTGTGCCCAACACTCGTGTTTTATTGACTCGTATAATAATGGAGTTCAGGGGTTTTGTGCACAGGGGTATTGTCATGCTGAACAGTGTTTGAGTCTTTTAGTTCCAGTGAAGAAAAAAATGTAACAACATACTCCAGTATTCTAGACCGCTGTGTGCATCCAAATCTGTAGCAACAATTTGGAATGGAACCCCATATGGATCTAATCGGTCAAGTGACCACAAACGTTTGGCAATATAGTGTAAGTCATTTAAATATTTTATATCAAATATATTAAATTAAATATTTAATATAGTGTATGTCAATAATAATATTTGATTAAACATTTTTTTAAATATTACATTTTGGTTCACAAGCAGGGAAAGTTGGCACATACTGATGACATCAGATGGTTATGATTGAAATGTTGATCCAGGATCACTGTTGGGCCCCTGAGCAAGGCCCTTAACCCCTAATGGCTCAGTTGTATAAATGAGATAAATGTAAGTCGCTCTGGATAAGGACATCTGCCAAATGCTGTAAATGTAAATATCAATCCAGAATCACATCCTACTTGGCAAAATCACGTCCATTTTGGTTTATGTATAAGATCTCTAGTGCTCTTGACCCCACTAAATAACCTCTTCACCCAATATTACTGCCTGAACATACTAATACGATCAGAAAATGAGCAAATCTTCACTCCCAAATCTAGTGGCCTGCAGTGTGGAGAGGTTTTTGCAATAGGAGATCGGGAAAAGGGTATTAAAAGTAAACCACATGGATGTGCTGGTCAGTTGTCCTGTTTATAGCATTACACAGTCAGAGATCATTCTGCACACTCAGTCTGTAGGTGTTATACCTGTTCGTGGCTCTTAGAGGTTGGGATGATTATAGCTAAAATGCAGACGAGTTGGAAAATTGCTCCGAGAAAAAGGCCATAGCGTAAAACACTCTCGAAAAATGTGGGCTCAGGAACCTCTGGCGGTGAAAGATCCAAATCCCCAGACATGATCTTTATCTGAGCGTAAACAAACATTACAACCATTACGTACAGACATTAATCCACAGCACATCGACTAGACAACCTTATAAAAAAAAACCCTAATATTAACGTCAAAAGCATCAAATAACAATTAATATTATTACTTACTTTTTGTAGAAAAGAACGCAGTGTTTATGGTTTCTAACATCCGGTGTAGCGAAAAGTGCACTTTCTGTCAAACACGCATGCGCACAAACGTGAGCATGCGCATTGATAGACCTAGAACTGATTCTGAAAATATTTGACAAGATTTTTCTTTTGGCTTCAGTTCATCCGTAATCGTTTTTGTGCAGTTATTTTATTAGGAATCTTATTTTGATTTTGCTTTGCTATCCGGTTAATAATAATAATCGGTAATAGTAGCAGCAGCAGTGCAGTGAAGAAGCTGTATATTACGGTATGCGAGTCGACTCTTTTACAAACGACACTTTACTGAACCGAACACAAAACAGGACCAGTCATTGATAATCAGAATACTAAATTAATAATAATAAAGATGTATAAATCTGAAGACTGGAAAAAAAGTAGCATTATCTTTAATGTATTTTACTAAAGCGGCTTAAAGTAAAACTACACTAAAGCTGTATTCACGATTTAATGGATAATATAAAACAACTAAAAGTAACCACACGGCAGTATTTTTAACCACCTGACAAGAGCAACTGACACCAACGTACTACGTAAATTTAAGAAGTTTAATTTGACTTAAATTTTTGTCAACATCTTTATTTCAAAGCCTTTTTTCTGTTTACTCTTGCTCTGTAGTCGCACGTAGAAGCGTTTGCACAACCAAAGTAACACATGTCCCCCTAGTGTACAGGAGCGTCAGTGCACTCTGGTGTCTATACTGTATGCTTTAATTAGTAAGGCTAGTTTGTAGGCTAATTAGGCTAGTGGTAACATAAAATAATATAATTGTCTATTGATTTATTTACAAAATAAGTTAAAGTGCAGTGTATTTATGTATCAATTGTAATTATAACAAAATTAATTGCAGTTAATTTAATATCTATAACAATGTATATACCAATGGGGGGCGGTGCATTTTGTGCCTGGGCCTTCAGTGGGGATTTAGCCAGCTTATTACCACCACTATCACGTCACAATTATAGAAACATTAATACTATAGAAAATCGCAATATAACATGGCGTGGCATTACACAGAGACCTTTCGCGTATTGAAGATAAAAAACATTTTTATTAAAGCAAGAAACCCTGTTAAGACCCCAAACCTCTACACTACAACCGCAACTGTACCACATACATCATCTGGAGCAGCTCAGAATCAATATTTACCTTACTATAACGTCATAAAAATAAACAATTTAAATAAAATACATCATACATTCAAGAGTGTTAAACCTTATTTTTTATATTGATATTCTATTTATATTTTATATATATATATTTTTTTACTGTTTTCATTTTGGTTTTGCTTTATTTCATTACATGTATTGAATTTGGAACAAACAAATGTTAATGTTGCACCTGATTTACATTTCATTTTTATTTCGGCACTAGTCACTGGTTAGTTAGGCCATTAAGTGTGCTGTATAAAATGTTGATTTTGTATAAAAAATATGTCTTTGTGTGTTTTTTGTGTATAAAAGACAGCATTTCTGGATACAAAGTATAAAACTTACTGTCTAAATGATACCTATATGTGCACAACTATTTATGATAAGCTGTAATATAAATATAAATATAACAATTGTTTATTCATTTGTCTTTCTCTAATATGACTTCTAGCTTCCCCGGAGACCTGCAGGAATATTACTTGTACTGCTACATTAATGTCCTGACAGAAAATCAACCACTGTATTAGGTTTTTAGTTTAGAGTCTTGTAAGTTGCTGAAGTGTAATATTTTGTAGAATGCAGATTGATGTAATACATCACAGAATAAAGACAGAATTTTGTAAAGGCCAGACAGGTGCATTTATTGACAACAGGGGCGCCACTAGAAATTTTGGGCTCTATAAAAAATATGTGGTTAGGGTCTCCTACTATACCCATTTCACACTGTTACCACTAATAAAACCAATCAAAACTGTCCTAACTTCCCTCTCCCTTCAGCCACAGCCCTGATTGACCACCGATGCAAATAGTAAAGAGTAGTAAGAGCAGACTTATGCAGGTTACCGAAAACCAGGGACGCAGGAGTGTAAGAGAATCAGCAGCGTAGGAGAAGCAGAACATAGCCAGGAGCTGATATACTCAGATTAATAAGAAGATGCAGAAGTAAGACAGGCAGGCACTTGGGGAGGAAAGGCACACTGGAGCTTGTGTGCTCATAAAGTGTAAGCCCATGTGTTGCATCATTGAGACCAGACAGTGACTGAGTAGTGATGTGCACTTAAATAGAGGAGTGTGTTTGAGTGGGGAAGAAGCTGCAGGTATGACTAATTAATACTCAAGAGATTAAGTGAGTTGAGTCGTGGAGGAATCTGGTGTGAGCTGCTTTGTGGAGGAGCTTGGTGTGACCGTGAACTGTATATTTATTTTCATTATATTTGATTTTACTTACATTACCTTGATCATGGTTTCTCTCTTGGGCGTTCTCTCACTCTCTCTATCTGTATATATGTGACAAATTAAAAAAAACTTAAATATGTAATAAGATACAATTTAGATGTATTAATAAAAGCTACATTTTGGCTATATATACACATTAAATGGCCAAAAGTTTGCAGTCAAGGTCAAGACACAGAGTCCCCAAAACTCAGGTCCTGCGGCTGCCTTGGCACATCAGAGGCTGTCTTTAGGCTTCCCAATTGCTAGTGGACATCTCTTAGGTTTAGGAACCTGCTCTGCAGATCCTTCCCCTCTAAGAGCAGCCCAAACATTGCATCTACAGTATCTTAAAAAAGTAATTTTTTAGATTTTGTCACCTTACAACCATAAACCTAAATGTATTTTAATACGATTTTATGTAATAGACCAAGCACATAATTTCAAAGTGGAATAAATGTATTTGTATTCAGCCCCCTGTACTCTGATACCCCTAAATAAAATCCAGTGCAATCAGTTTCCTTCAGAAGACCAAGGAACATGCCAGACAGGCGAGGGATAAAGTTGTGGAGAAGTTTAAAGCAGGGTTAGATTTAAAAAATATCATTAGGATCCACCATCCAAAAATGGAAAAAGTATGCCAAAATGGCAAAACTACCAAGACATGGCCGTCTACCTAAACTGACATACAGAGTAAGAAGAGTACTGGTCAGAGAAGCAGCCAAGAGGCCCATGGTCACTCTGGAGGAGGTGCAGAAATCCATAGCTCAGGTGGGAGAATCTGTCCACAGGACAACTATAAGTTGTGTACTCCACAAATCTGGCCTTTATGGAAGTGTGGCAAGAAAAAGCCATTGTTGAAAGAAAGGCATAAGGTGTCCTATTTCCAGTTTGCCACAAGCTATACTCTGGTCAGATGAGACCAAAACTGAACTTTTTGGCCTAAATGCAAAGCTCTATATGTGGTGGAAAAGTAACACTGTTTAACACCCTGAACACACAATCTCCACTGTGAAACATGGTGGTGGCAGCATTATGCTGTCGGAATGCTTTTCTTCAGCAGGGACAGGGAAGCTGGTCGGAGTTAATGGGAAGATGGATGGAGCTAAATACAGGGCAATCCTGTAAGAAAACCTGCTGGAGGCTGGGAAAGACTTGAGATTGGGAAGGAAATTAACCTTTTAGCAAGACAATGACTCAAAACATACAGCCAGAGCTACAATGGATTAGTTTGATTAAAGAAAATTCATGTTTTAGAATGGCCCAGTCAACGTCCAGACCTAAATCCCCCTATGAATCTGTGGCAAGACTTCAAAATTGCTGTTCACAGACGCTTCCCATCCAATCTGGCTGAGCTTTAGCTATTTTGCAAAGAAAATGGGCAAAAATTTCTCCTGATGTGCAAAGCTGAGACATACCTTAAAAGACTTGCAGCTATAATTGCAGCGAGAAGTGGCTCTACAAAGTTTTGACGCAGGGGGCTGAATACAACTGAACACCACACTTTTTAGATTTTTATTTGCTTAACATTGTGAAAACCATCTATCATTTACTCCCAAGGGTTTTGACAAACTTAGTGAGACAGTTGGCGAGATGACAGCTTTCAGACGGCCATCTGGACAAGACCACAGGAAGCAGATGAGTCTTCTGCACATCTAACTTTGCTGCAGCATGGAACAACCTGCTGGTTTATATGGCCAGAGGAGCCTGGTTTCTCCCAAGGTTTATTCTGCATTTTGTCACTAATGGAGTTTCTTGACGCTGTGACCTCTGGCTTGCTTATTTGGGGACGCTTAATTTACAGATAACCCTAGAACTAAAATATTAGAAAAAAAAGTGTATTTTCGTTCCACGTCACAGTTATGTCCTACTTTGTGTTTTAGTTTATTACATAAAATGTCAATAAAATACATTTAAGTTTGTGGTTGTAAACTGACAAAATGTGAAAAAGTTTAAGATATATGAATACTTTTTCAAGGCACTGTATCTTACCTTAAGGAGGTGTATGTGATGAGTGTTAAGGGGAGTGTGGATTTGCCCCCTTGCGCCCCAGTGCACTTTTTTATTTTTCATCGAATACTGCATCAGGCTACAGACTTGTCCCTCTGGGCCACCAGTGAGACGACTAGATCAGTTGACTGTTCCTTGGCAAGGTATGGTGGCTACAGAAAGACATGTCAAGTCAAGTCACCTTTATTTATATATCGCTTTTAACAATCGGGCTATTAAACGACAATATTAAACATTCATTAAAACACTCAATTTAATTGATATCTATAAATTTAGAGTCCCTAACTAAGCAAGCCAGAGGCGAAGGCGGCAAGGAACCAAAACTTCATCGGTGACAGAATGGAGAAAAAACCTTGGGAAAAAGCCTCAGTCGGGGGGTCAGTTCGTGTCTGACCAGTCTTGTCTGGATGGCCGTTTAGAAGACAAGAGATTACTTAGAAACTGCCTCATTGTCTCCAAGTCATGGTGGCGACAGTGAGCTTGGAATAACAAAGAACAGACATATTTTAGTGTAGATGCCATTCAACTTGTTTTAAACAAATATATTGTGTGTTATTTGAGGTGTTCCTGTTTTGGTTGACCTGACTATTGCAGCCTGTTAATCCTTTAATGGATTTAAATAATGAAAATGTGTGTATTGTAAATGTCTGTAAATTATGTGTAGGCCAGGTTAAAGAGATGTCTTTAACCTAGAGTTATCTTTAATCTAGTTTTAAACTGGCAGAGTGTGTCTGCCTCCTGAACAGTGCAGGGTGAAATTATTTCAAATTGTAGGCGCTAGATAAGAGAAGGATCTGCCGCCTGCAGTTGATTTTGGTATTCCTGAGAGGTGCTAAACTATGCCTCAGGATCTACCTTACCTTTTCATCCAGCTCTTTCAGCATTTTGGCCTGTGGTTCTAGTGGTAACTTTCTTGCTGCTTCCAGGTCCAAGGAGATGCCAGATGGAGGCATTCCCAGCATTAAGCTCCTTGTATCGCACTGAGAAGAAGCATAGCACTTACTTGCATTCACTTAGGGTGGATGTGTCAAGGCAGCGGTCACAACTGGGAGCCTCAGAGAAGAAGGTGAGTCTGAGGCCCGATGTCCTTTGGAAAGACATCCTGGACCACCAATCTGATGAGGGAAAAATGAAACCTTGGCATATGGTACCCAAACCTCTTCAGCATTCTCAGGGAGACACCCTATTACCCCTGCCACTTCTGATGCTTCAGGGGATAGGAGCTAACCGAGAAGACTTAGCTTTCCCACTAGCTTTAGCCAGGTTGCGTTGTGCCTTGAATACGTTTGCTCAGGGTACACCAGAAGCCAGCCTTGAGAGGCTGGTTACCTTAGCAGATTTTTTGGCAATTTGAAAGCTTTTGCCAAATCTCGTACTAGGTCCTGCAAACATTACAAAGCAGCTACTGAATCCAATTAGGTTTTTAACTGGCATGGTTCAGCGGAGTGCTTCACTGTAACGTTTCCCGTAAACACAGAGACTTGTGGTGCATACTTTAGAGAGAATTAGAGAGAAAAAACAGAGAATAAACATATAAAACATAATAAATATTTCATTTAAATTACTTTAAAACGTGGGTTGAACACAGGCCTTTTGGTGAAATCCGCCACATTCTATCCCAAACAACTACACCATGTGTTATTACGGCTTAGAATCTCTGTAGAGGAAGTTTGTTTTGTGTTACCTAACAGTTTTACTGCATTTTGATCTACTGTAATATACAGAAATGCTTACACACTATACACACTGCTTACACACTATACATTTGTTGTCTAGTTTATTACACGTAAAAAGACATGCTTATATTTAAACCGTTATCATTGTCACAAAGCAGCATTACAAGTATAAAATGTAAATCTAACACTGCAGTTAAAAAAGTGCTATTTTATATTCACCCTAATCAGAGTTTCCTTTGGTGCCTAATGGACAGTTTAAACAATAAATAATCTATAAAAAAAAGATAGATAGATTGATTGATGGATAAATGGATGGATTAATGGATAGATGGATGGATGGACGGACGGATGGATGGATGGTTGGATGGATGGGAAGGCGGGCGGCAGACAGACATATAGATAGACAGACAGATAGATAGATAGACAGGCAGACAGATAGACAGACAGACAGACAGATAGATAGACAGACAGATAGATAGACAGACAGACAGACAGATAGATAGATAGACAGACAGACAGACAGACAGACAGATAGATAGATAGATAGATAGATAGATAGATAGATAGATAGATAGATAGATAGATAGATGAGGAAGAAAAGGTTTATTTACACGGTCCTTTGGGTTTCCTGTGGCGATGTGATGGGGATCTGTATTCCACCCACACAACCAATTACATTCAAAACCCCAGAAATAGTTGTGTTCTTCTTTGACACTAACAAATGTGTCCATAAAAGACAATTGAATTACTCCAGCAAAATGATTTTGGACAACGTGTACCGTAGAGTGTCCAGTGTTTACTGCAAGAAAAATCATCAGGGTACAGAAGGAGAGCATGAAATTGTTTTTGTGGCCTGGTGAAGTGGAGACAATGAGCCTCTGGAAAATAGATAAATATCCCTCCATTAAGGTTTAATTCATTACTGACTTAGAGAATGATTCAAATTCATCATTTAAATAGGATGTTCAGTGAAAGGACATAACATCTGACATCGATTTAAAATTTAGCTCATCCTGCTAAATATGCCTATAATATTAAATAGAAGGACAAAGAAATTACTACTTATCATAAAATCGGTGCTATTACAAAACTATGAGGCAAGATTATAACAAATTATTCTTTTTCTGTTGGTACAACACAATAACTCGATGACAGAACGAAAGACAACAACATAAATGAGTTTTTCCATCTTTAACAGTCTGTAATTTTTTTTACATCTCGTCTGTATTGCAGGTCCACTGAAGCGAAACGCTCTTTATAGTTCAAACCCAGAACACAAATTTTCTAGTTCATTTGTTCACCTTGGTTAAATGTCTATTTTGATTAAGCTGTGCTTGCTTGGCCTGTTTGTTTGTTTTTTTAACTGTCATCTCCAAAGACTGCGGAATCAGTGAGAAGGTAATCTGCCTCGCTCATATTTATTTCACCTACTGTTGAATTTCAAGTGTGTCTCCTTTATCAGTATTCATGACATGTTATGAATATTTTAGTAACACAGAAATGGAAGTATGGAATCTGTGCATAAATCTACAGTCTGTAGAGTCGTGTTGCTGTAATAAAAAAGGTCGTGATCTCTGGTCACTTTAACCCTGATATGGTTTATCCCCATTAGGATAATTATAATAATTTGCTGACATGTGATTGACTATTTAACATTTAGCATTATTGTGCAGTGCAGATTGTACATTTACATTAACAGCATTTGGCAGATGCTCTTATCCAGAGCGACTTACATTTATCTCTTTTATACAACTAAGCAATTGTGTTCAAAAAGGTTCATTATTTATAAGTATATTCTTTTAATTTAAAAACATGTAACAAAAATAATTGTGGTGTTCTATTAGGGACCCGAAACAGATGAATGGCATTTCAATTCATTTTAACGGGTAAAATTAATTTGACATATGTGTAATTTGAGTTACGAGTTCCAACACGGAACAAATTAAACTTGTAAGTCAGGGAACCACTGTATTATTGCGGCTAAATCAGAAAAATAGCCACACTCCCAACATTTAGTAAAAACATTATTATAGGAAAATTATAAAAGTGAGGCTAAATCTGGAACAGGATTTAAAAAAAAAACAGATATGGATGTCGTGTTCAGGTGTCCTGATATTTCGCTTTATATAATGTGTAAGACCATAAGTGTCCCTTCAGTTGACAGGAATGTAGTTGAGAACTGAGATACTACTCCAGGCAGAGATATTTAAAAGGCTTTATTTCATATGATTAGCTAGTCGATAACCAATGAATGAATCTGTATGTAGACCTTTTTTTTTTAAGTGGCTGGTATCTCTTCAAGTACTGACATTATTGGTTTACAGAATGACAATAACCTACAGGATTAGCAAAGGCTTATTTTTTTTGATAGTAAATGGAATCCTCTGTAGGAGATAAAAGCATGCCAAAGCATCCACAAAAGGAATCACTGACACAAGTACCTCTACACGAGACACAATGGACGAAGACGAGCAGGTCTTTGGAAACATCTTTACATGGGTCCACAATGAAATGAATACAGAGAACAAGAGTGTTAGATCATGTTAGTAAGCATGTGCGGACATTATGGCGGAGGAAAAAGTGCTTGCTGTATATATGGGCCGGACAGGGGGTGAAATTAAATGTCTCAGCATGGGCAAGGGGGCCAGTCATCTGGCATCCAGTGTCCCAGGGAAGACTGGGATTTTGTTGTCTGCTTGACAGGGGTGTAACGAGCCCCTGTAGCTTTTCAATCACTGTTGCACACACAAACGGAAAAAAAAGGGAAAAAAAAGGATGAAGAATTTTTTCTTCTTCATTGATCCTATTGCAAAGTCCTAAGCAGCAGCAGCACAGACGTCCATGGCAGCTGGACATGACTTAAAAAGCACACACTGCTTTTGTTTTAGACAAAAAGAACCTTTGATGGAACAAGACATTTAAGATGAAAATAAACAAAATCAATCCATTTCTATACTTTTGTATGATGTAAGCACAAACCCAAAGACAGGACTATTAGGAGTTTTAGACTCACTCCATACACACACACGTTGAAAAAAACAAAAAAACCCAACTTTGCTTATTCGCAGTAGACCAGTCACTGATTTCCTTTTCCAAAGACAGACAGGAAACTGTCCTCATTTTAATCCTGTAAAAAGGTCCACACAGAATGGCGTAACTCCTACCTAAGCTAACGTGTAGGCTTGTTTAAAGAAACTATCGGATATCAGGAAAAAAAAACAAAGGTTCACATATCACATTAAATAACAGGCTTTTACAACAACATTTTTTGTTTGAATAATCTATAACAATAGTTGATCTTTTCATTAATTATAAGACACCCATCGATATCCGACTGCCGAAATGGCAAACCCCTCAAACCTTAATGAATGTAAATACTTTTCACACACACACATACACACACGCAGGCATACACGAACATAGACACACACTGCGTTATAAAATCATGCCACTGATACATAGAACTGTACTTGTTCTACTAATCATATCTTTTGCAAGCATTTGTGTACTGATTAATGTGAAACACTAAATCAATTTGTTTTGGATTACACTGATGTAGGGACAGCTACCACTAACAGATGAATACTCGGTGACTTACAACATGTGCGCATGGAGTGGCTTTAGCATGATTGAAATAGTTGGATTTAAAATAAGTCTGTCTATTCGAATATAAAATAAACCGATATGCTGCCTTTTAACAGACAGCTACTTTTTTTTTTTTTTTTTTCAAATTTCACATTTCTATTCCATCTTTTAAATTAAACGGATGTACAAAGAGTGCGATCTGTTTTTTTTAAAGATATATATATATATATATATACTGAGGTACACGTTCTCATCCTACGATTATTAGGTTTTGTGGAAAAGGGACCACACATATGGCTTCTGACTTAGCTTTCCTTACTGTAAATAGGAAATACACACAAAAGAAATTATAATTTTTTTCACAAATATACATCTGGACAGAAAGAACAACAACAGAAACATTAAGAAAGGAATATCTTTCTGGCTGGACATAATATAAGCATAAAGATAGCATGATTAAAGCTCATAAATGAACAAACAAATCAAAACAAAACACAACCAGAATAATAATTATGGCACATTTGAATAAAAGTAAATACAAAAAAAAGGGATGCACACAAACCCGGGAACACGCCTCAGATCGAAAAGGAAAAGAAAAGTAACCTGAAAGGCTTTAAATCTTCAGTGAAAGATTTACAGTAATTCCTATACCCGCTCTAGGGAAATTTAATAAAATGTGCAGCCGTTGTATTTTTCCTCTACGTTTTATTATCAAAATGACAAATGCCACACACACACACACACACACACACACAATATATGCTCTATCTTTAAAACATGCTTCTATGTACATCAAGGTATAGACATGCTGTATTAACAAAGTTTTATCAATGCATATGTACAGCACAATTAAAGGAGAGCAAAGGGGAATGGGCCGAGCTAAGTGTGGCCTATCGCCACGTTTTTGTCCCTATAACGACGTAAAAGGAGGGAAATGAGACTTTGTTCGTCGCATTTCTGGGTCAACTGCGTCCCTTTCTGTTAAACCTGCGTTATTACTTTGGCATTTCAAATGTTTTTTTCGGACTGAATAGCGTTGAATGGGTTTGTTTGCGGTTGTAGGCAAAGTTCCTTCAAACAAACGAGGCAGTGAAATAATCAAAGGCTTAAATCGCAGTACTGGACATGGTACACCGATCAAAAGAATTAAAACTGGCTTGGAAACTTGTTATGCTTAGCGATGGCGATTCTGGTCAGTTTAACGTTCAGGTACAGTGTATTATTTATTCTCTCATATCGTTTGTCTTATATTTAAATAAACAAATAAATAAACACACTCTAGCCCTTTCTTCATCTCAATCTAGGTTTAACTTTTAAAGTCACTAAACGCCAGCTCTAGTAGCCAAAAGGATTGACGCACCCTTTTGTAAACGATTTTGCTACCAGTGAGAGCTAAAGTGTGTAATTTTGTTAGCCGTTTCACGCTATAAAAACAACTGAAAGCCTTTCAGCATCGTTGTGTGTCTAGCCAATTACTAAAACCTAAACATTTTCATATATAGGGTGTGAAAAATATAGAATACAATATAATTCTTTATATATATATTATTCTGGTACTATTTCAATAGATTTTATCAGGTAGTCTGATTTTGTAGCACTTTATGTACAAGCAATGATCTTGTTTTATTTATCAGTTGGTTAATTCGATGGTTATAGATGAGGTTGGCATGTTTGTGTTATGTAAGCTATATGACTCTATGTGCAAATATTCCTTTGTTGCACGAGCATGGGGTTGACAAATCAAAAACTGTTTTGGGACAACAAAACATGTCTGGTTTTAAGCACGCTTCTGTAAGTACTCAGAACATTACTGATTAATTTTTTTTTTTTTTATCAAAGGAGACATGAGGTTTTTCACATTCAGCAATGTTGACTTTTTCCCCAGTACAGTAGGCGTGGGCAGTGGTTGGTCGGCGTTCATGCAGTGTTGACTGGGTTAGATGGGTTGAGAAGGGAGTTTAGTTGATATGTTGAATTAGTAGAGAGGTGACATTACTTCTTGGCGTTGAGACCAGCCAGCGTGGCGTCGATCTCTTCTTCCTCTTTCAGAGTGTGCCACTGAGCAATCGGGCGACGTGGATTGGCCAACATATCAGACCAGTGCTTCAGCTCTGTGCCTGAGGCCTTGCTGCCAATGAAGAGCTTTCCAATGGCATCGTTCTTACCAATCTTGTCATAGTCAAAGACGGTGACCACCACGAGGATTTTCTAGGTGGCAAAACAAAACAGCATTAAAAAACATTTCAAGAATCTTTAGTTTTAGGAACGTGGTTTACTTTTTAATCAAAAATCAGAAAATTGTTTCTTATACATAAAATGTAGGCGTGTTAAACACAAACGATTCACAAAGGAGTCATGGCTAATCTCGGGGAAGTGGTAGCGAAGTGGTAGCGAAGTGGTAAAGGTGTTGGACTGCTAATTGGAAGATCAGGGTTTGATTCCCAGCACCACCAAGCTGCCACCGCTGGGCTCCTAAGCAAGACTTTTTTTCAATTATATAAAATAAAGATAAAAGTAAGTCGCTCTGGATTAGGGCATCTGCCGAATGCTGTAAATGTAATGTAAATGTATCTTGATAATGCAGTACGAGCTAACCAACTTGAATAACTTTCAAAATCTGGCAAGTGCACATGCATGAGACGTTCAGTGGACGGTTCATCTGACGAGGTTCAATCTTGCTCAGAGACAGTGCTAGATTTGCTATATCTAAAGCATCTTTCTGAAATGTCTCTGTATAAAAATTCATTTCGCTGATAGAACCTTCACAGGCATTGCACATATGTTCACATCAGTCCCCTCTCCAAGTTACTCCCCAGCTGATAGTACAAATTTATCAGTATTGCTTTCTGGAATCTGCTTCAGCTGATAAGCTATTTGGAGATTTCAGGAAAAAAAATCTGTCCTGACCCTGACAATGTGCTCTTAACACTCGTGCGATAAGCAACAACCTTCAGCAAAGTGAGATAAGGCATGCTGCAGATTGTCTTTGTATTTGGTGTCTGGGGTGCAGTCTGTGCTCCAGTTCATCCTAAAGAGGTTCTGTATGGTCGAGGTCAGGGCTTTATGCAGTCCAATCAAAACACACCATGTTTTAATGTAATTGAAGAGCTTTGTGCCCAGGGACAGATGTCATGTTGGAACAGTGTGAAAAATCTATCTGATACAGTGTATAGAAACAACTATAGACAACTATGTGATTCTGAATTTGTTTGGGGGAAGAAACTACTTAATTTTTTAGAACAGAAAACCGTGGATCTGTTTTCTTGTTCCTGACACATGGATGACATTTACATTTATAGCATTTTGGCACCTGCCCTATATCCAGAGCGACTGACATTTATCTTTTTTATACAACTGAGCAGTTAGGGGTTGAGAGCCTTGCTTAGGGCCCAACTCTGGCAACTTTGTGGTGCTGAGAATTGAACCTCAATCTTCCAAACAGCAGGCCAACACCTTGACCACTTATACATTCACATTACATTTACAGCATTCGACAGAAGCTATTATGTTTAATATAAACTACACTGATGTGACACTGAAGAGAAATGTAGCATAGAGCATGTTAATCTACAGCAAAATGGCAAAAGTAACTTAATACTTTAAACCTATTTTTGAACTTTGGGCTCTAATGCAATCACACTTAAGTGTTGGCACTTAAAATTGTCTCCGATTTCAGTCATACAGGCTCGACCTGTAACATGTTTCGCTGGAAACTCGGATTTGGACTATGTATTTTCCGTTCGTAAAACAAGGATTGCATTCAATACACATACGTCGGTCACACAGCTTCAGGAATGGCGGTGATGCTACTTACTGATCCAGGATTGGTAAATGTAGGTCGTGTGGACGCTACTGCACTAATTTATCAACAAAAGAGCTTCATTACTGAAAAGCTAGCAGCACCACGCCACTGAAAAATATAATTAAACTAGCAGCTGCCCATCACTGCACCCAGATAGCTGGTAAAAGTCTGGTAGAAGGGTAAAAAGGAAGTAGACTCATCATTATTTGTAACGATAAAAGCTAATACTAAGTATTATTTAAACAATGAAACTAAATATTGTTCCTCTACTTCATGGGACTGCTGTTTCTGATAATATGTCACCCAATCGAAAAACATATTATAAAATAAACTTATTTCAAAGTTTTACAAAAACAGTATTTTGTGCTTGAGGAATTTAAATATTTTTAAATTATTACTTGTTATTAGATTAGTATTGCGTTAAAGTGTTCATTTCTCCCCTCACACTCACACACAACATAATGCGCTTGACTGGTTTGTGTCTCTGATGTTTCTAATTACAGTGTCATGGCTAGTTAATTTTTCCTATGACCAAGCTTACCAAAAATTTCCAGATCTCAATTCAAAATCACGACTGTTTAAATAATTTATAAATTTGTCCTCTGTAATCAGTGGAACTTGTCACACCCGCAATTATCTCTTTTGCTCTTAGATAAAAATGACACGCAATGAAACTAACAATTAAAGCTAAATTAATGGATGTCACCACAGAGTCTCGACTTTATGAAAAAAAAGTGATATCCTGCTTCAAACGCCAAATAAACACTTTTCTCTTACTGAGCCAAACGCTATTCCAGATCTAATCATTAAACCTAATGTATCTGTCTGTCTGCTTGATTCTGCTGTCATTCCTTTCCTGAAAAAAAAACAGCCTCTCTGTTATCTACACAACCATCTGTCATCCCTTTAACCTTTACTCACTCTTCTGGTCACGTTTGAGCCATTTTGACATTTAACAGCAATAAAAAAGACCATAAATATCATTATAAATATTTTTCAAATATATATATATATATATATATATATATATATATATATTCAAAATACACAAAATATATTAAAATATTGTGTGTTTGTACAGAAGCTACAGTTTTACGTACATTGAGGCTTTTCCGGGTTAGATTAGTGTTAAATCAAGGAAAATGGTGGGAGTCTTGAATGTACATGCCTTGTGTATGTGTGTGTGTGTGGTGTGTGTGTGTGTGTGTGTATTTTTAATGGAATAGTAGTGTGTAGTGGGAAAAATTGTTAAAAGAAATAACGAGAGTGATTTTCATTGCAGAGAAAATGTGTGTATTAATTTCGGTAAGATAAGGGAGGAAACGTCTGCTTTCAAGGTCGTTGTGGTTCTTTGTGGAAGAATAATGCACTCTGTGTCTGTGTGTGTGTGTGTGTGTGTGGAGGGGGTGGGGTTATGTAATATGTGTGTCTATAAAATGTCATATGCCCTAGGGACATGACTGTTGGAGTCTTGGAGACCTGTTACAATAAATTTAACTCAGTTTACTAATAAAAATTTTTTTGGTTTTACTCCAAGGGTCACTTTTAGCTAATTATTAAAAACTAAAGTAAATTTTTACTAAAGAATAAGGAAACTGTCCTGTTTCTATGTTTAAGGGTAAAACAGGACATCACAGTGTTTTTTGTTATAAAATGAGACATGTAAAACCTAAAAAAATACACTCTCCCTGCTCGCTAAAACATTAAGAAATAATTATCCAATAATTATTGTAAAATAGGCTACTTTTAAATTCTTTTTGAAAAGATTTGCAGTTCATAATTTGGTATAGTAACTTATTGACCTGGACCAAACTTGTGATGGCACGGAAGATAAACAGTGAGCCAAAGTAAACAAATCGATTTAGTCCAGATATGTTGCTAACATTTTCAAACAGCAATTGTTATAAAACATTCTTAAAAAATTGACTCTGTTTTACTTAAAAGCCGACCTTTCCAAGCTTAACACCTCTCAAAACTGACTTGAAAGCCATCAGGTATCAATACAGTACATACAACATTCTTCCTCCAAATATCTCAGTTTGAAGCATCACAGACTTTGCTCTTAGCTTTGCTTTAGAATTTAACCTAAGTAACAGATTATTTATTGTTACAGCAAACAAAACTCTGTCATTGCTTCTGAAGTTCAGCGTAATCTCTAGGAATTAGTTATTTCTTCTTTTCATTATTAACCCATTACACTGGGGCAACATTATGCAGAATTAGAATCTGTTTTTAGTATGTTGATAATACCCAAAGTTTTTAATGCCACACCCACATCCATATACATCAATATACAATACATGGTCAAAGGATTTTCTTTACTGGGCTCCATGAATACATGGTGTGTTATGGATGGAGGAAAAGACCTTGACTGTTCTGCTCAGTACCCCGACATCAACCCCACTGAACACCATTTGGTTGTATTTGAACCAACTGCACCCCAGACCTTCTCAACTGAGACTACTGTGGCTGTGAGAATTTTCTTACAATATAGTAGACAGTATTTTAGAATTGTGGAGGTTTTGATAGGAGTAAGAATAAGAGTAATTCTAAAATAAGAAAAAAGTCTTTCTAAAAGTCTGATATCCTCACAGTGGTTCTTCCTCATATTGTCTTCAGAAGCTGTTCTGTCTTCTTTTAAGCTGTTTTGTGACAATAGTCATTGTTAAATGTGCTGTACAAATAAAAAAAAACTGAATAGTCATACTTAAGATCTAGAGCTTTACACTTAAATTGCAAATCTTTAGTATCCAGCATCTATTACAAATAATTGCTTTGGCTATGCTCAAGCTTACCTTTCCAAAGTGAAGATCTTCACCCATACCCAACATACACTTGGGTCTCTTGATACCAGTATTTCCTCATATAAATATCACAATTTAAACAGTGTTTGACTGATCACGCCCCCTACCCCCATTCTGATTGGATGTTACAATGTTGGCGATGCTATTTTAACCTGGTAGCAGCTACATGTGTTTTATTGAGTTATTGGTGAGTAGTTAGAATGTAAACGTTTTTTTCCACTGAAAATTGTTTAAGATATGTTTCGCTTTATTTAGCTAATGCGCGGGTCCTGCTAGAACACCTGAGATGCCAACTCGACGGACAGTCATGGCATCGGCTGTTTATTTGATTTCTTTTTTTCTTCTCATCAATGCAATGTTTATGGCTAATGAAAAATTACCCTTTTTTACCGTAGGGCTAAAAAATATATTTTAAACTGGTTGCTGTTTCTTTCCAGGTTTGCTGTCTTGTCTTCAATGGTCTTCAAACTTGTTTTAAACTGGTCTTGTCCGTATTGTTGTATTTTGAAATAAAAAAATAGTTTGTTTGCTTTTGTATATAAATTAGCGCTATAAAAATAAGTAGAGTAATAGGACAGGTATTAAATGCATTAAATCTTTTAAACTTAAATAAACGTAAGAATAAAGTTTACACTACGTTTTTCCAAGTAAACATTAGTCATTTTCCTAGTTTCAGTTTATTTTTTAAGGTGGATTCAACTTATCCAGACTTAGAGTTTAAGAACAACAAAAAATATTTATATATTAGAGGCTACATATTATATAGTAATGTCTAATGTCTACCGCATCAGTTAGAAATGGTTCAAATTGCAATAAAAGCTTTTTGACTTTGAAAAGCTGTCGAATAAGACGTGGGAAAATCAGTTTGTCCAATCAAACGAAATCTACACTATATTTCAGCAACACAACAAATTGTCCTGATATTATACTGCCTTTGACAGCAAAAAAAAAATCAGCCCTTATTTCATGCTTTAGGATTAAAAGCAAGAACTTGCGGTCTAGACATTACTGGAAAAAACACTCTCACACAAGCAGGTAATTTGTATAATGTGAATGGCGCAGCCAGAAAATCAATATAAGCAGCTGTGTAATCGTGCTGTGACTATGATTAAATACTGAATTTATAGACTCGAAAAAGTTTGAAGATGAAACACCGTTCTGTTCTCTTCAGTACTTTTAACCATCTTCCCTATGTAAATGTTGTTTATATAACAATATTTTTCTGTTTGTTGTAAAAATAATGATAATAATGTTTGTAATAATAATAATAATAATAAGTAGTAGTAATAGTATCACTTCTTATTATAAGTAGTATATACTAGTATGCTACTACTACCAATATTACTAATAGTAGAAACAGTATTTCTTTATTTATTTTTCTTCTTTTATATTTTCTTTAAACTTTTGTCTGTAAGCTTTACCACCACCAGTCAGCCACTGTTGGGTTCTTGAGTTAACCCTTCCTGCTCCAGGTGGCGCTGTATCATAACTGACCCTGTGTTCTGACCTCAAATTTCTAAGATGGGATATGCGAAGAAACATACTTTACTGTGCTGTAGAGTTTATGTGACAAATAAAAACATTTATATTTACATCAGAAGTTGTTGCATGATTGACAAATTATATTTTCTATCACATATGTCTTAAAAGCTGTCTTAATTTTGGCCTAGGCTAATAAAATATTTTGATCTGTAAATCTATCAGTAAACCTGTCCTTTCCCAGATGGATGTATTCTGTGCATTACAAAGTTTGTTCTAAGTTCATACCTGCATTTGCTCCAGTGGAATCTCAAAGCTGAAAGATTCGTTGTAGTATGGGTTCAGCGTATTCTTCTTCACTGTGGTCTTCTTCTTCTTTAGACGCTTGCCGTTCTGTAGCAGTTGAATCTTCACATATGGATCTGCCCAGAAATTCATCCCAAACAGTTATTTACTAAATTCATTCTTTCATTTTGCAGAATTTATAGGAAAGTAAACAGCCATTTTATTTAGTTCTGCTAGAAAATGCGAACAAATCTGGAAATAATTTAAAACTGCATTTCTACCTACCGGCTTATTGTTAACTGCAGAGTAATTATAAAGTAATAAACTGTGATTAGAGAGGTTTAAATGACTTCCTCGTTCTATACAAAATTCATTACTGATTCCATTTACACTGGTCATTCTGTAATCTTTACCACAGGCATAATTGTAAAATAATCTTCTTAACTTTGATTTTAAAAAGTCCTTATACAACATCCAGTCAATCCAAATGTAATGTCAGTCATGTGCTTCAGTCTAAAATCATTTTTTCTGATTAGGTCATTTTTTCTTACCAGATAATCCGCCCACATCCATTTTCTTCAGGTTCTTGGCCTCCAGAATGCAGACGGTCAGCTTACCGGCAGTGGGGACGTATCGCAGTGAAATGCAGATATCACCAAGCTTCTCTGGCTACAGAGCCAAAAAGAAAGAAAAAAAGAATATTGCTTACATAACCACTAAAAAAAGAGTAGGTTCTTCACTGGCTCAGTATCTTATTCTTATCTTATTATTCATTTTTATCACTAAGTTTAAGATCAAACAAAAAAGTAGTAAACGTAAAGCAGTTTTAAGATGTTATTTAAGATGTAAGTTAAAGCAGAGCATCCAATAGTTCACCTCTTCCTTCTCAGCACTTTCCAAGTCTTTCCATTCTTCAATAGGCTGTCCCAAATCCACAGTGTTCATGGGCAGCTTGACCTCGCCAATGATGTCATGCTTGGAGAAGCGATCGTAATCATAAACAGACATAACCAGAGTCTTTCCTCCCAGCTCCTGGTAGGGAACCTACAGAAAAAAAAATATTTATATGTAAAAATATAAATAATATTTATATTTAATATCCTAATATTAATAATAATCTATTCCAAGATAACAAACCCTTACCCTGACATCCTGTTAGCAAAGCATCCTATTAGGATGTAATAATAGAACCTACTATGTAAGCAGTATTAGTCAAATTTGAGATTAATATATAAAAATAGCAAAACTTCATTATTATGTGCTTTCCTTTTTAAAAAGCAAAATTATTTCCATAATAGTGCATTACATGTTTCAGGTTCGAGGTTACATCAGCAGGTTGGAAAATTGTGCCTGAAATTTGTCTCGTCCATATTAAATCCTACTGTGCATAGCAAATCCATTAACATATAAAGAACAGGATGCACATAGGTTTTCTGGCACCTTTTCTTATTATCAGCACATGTGACATGAACATGTTATGCTTTTAGCTTTGTGAATAATACATCCAGTACTTTAGTAATGACTTGCTTGATATTTTGGCATATTTGAAGCTTATTATAACAGTAAAAGTCGAAAAATTTATGTCGGCTGTGACGGTTCGGGGTCCTACAGTGTAAAATCATTTAATAGTGCAAAATAACGCCAAATTACAAGCCTTATCTCTGGAAGACATGACAGATATTTTGTTTTAAACATTTTGTTTGTTCTGTAACGAAAAACCTGGTACTTATTTAACCTATTTATAACTACAACAACAACATCAAATAAAAGCTTAATGAACTGTAAATATAATCTGAATAATTTAACATAACTGTTTTTTTTTTATATGCAGGCTCTATTTTCTCTTTCTTTCATCCATACATACAGAAAGAAAACCTGGAATGTGGGGTTTAGTATAGCGTTTCTGGCTGTAGAAAAAAGGCGTCTCTCATATCCAGGCACCGAGTTTGAGCTGCACAGCCAACCACCAGAGGCCCTTCTGTTCCCTGTGTTGCTAATTAGTGACTACACGCCGCTATAGCTCATTTCTGCAGCTACAGCTCACAAATGCCAGCAGTGCTAAACAACTCAGAGAGCTGTATCTGCACAACAGGGTTTTCAGATTCGTTCTACTCATGTGAAAAAGAAAACATGAACAGATGCGCAGCATAATCATTTTAATGTAGTCACTCTGGCTGCTGAAAAAGGTTTTGGACCAAAAACGATTCTTTCTGCTTGAATTAACATTTTATATGTTCTTAAAAGAAAAAAAAAACAGATTTTAAAACATATATTTTCTATTATAGCAATGTATTGCATTCTGCCAAAATCCAAGTTAATACAAACAATATCTAATATCTTTTTTTTTTTGGAAAAGACTTACAGATCTAGCTAGATGATCTAAGTAGATTTAAACACTAGATAAAACGATGAGGCTGGTGTTACTTTCCTAGACAGTTTTAGATTCAGGGTGCAGCCTAATATGAATGTATTACTCCGATTAACCAGAAAATGTGCTCGATTTAAAAATGATTTGCTTCGAGGTGTTTTGGACAGATTTACAGGGTGTCTAATTGAGACATGATTGACAGGTGTATATTGGGACTTGGTTTTTTTTTTTCTACATTTAGCCAGTGAGCTCGCAGGGCAACCAAAGACTGTGTTCATTACCATGCAATGCATTGATAAAGCTTATTTTCTTATATATAGTAAATGTCTGGTCCTAATATAGAAATTACAGTAAGACATTGTTATCCAAATTTTCTGGAGGCATACAGGCAAGGAAGCATATATATATATATATATATATACACTAATTGAGTTTCATTGCATCTTTGATGTGAGTGTTACACAGTTAAAATGAGAAAGTAACTGCATGATAATGATGTTTTCCATCGGTTTAGTGTTCAAATGCAAAGAAAAATGAGTACATTTATTTTTTCATTAAGTGGTGTTTCCTTAATGGGAGGACATACAGTACATACAGTCTAATATGTCGACACTTTTACCCTATATAGGTTTTCCCAGGCTGTCACACACATATATATCTGTAGAACGTTCATAGGAGGGTGCTTTGGGAAATTTGCATCTAATTTAAGATCGTTACACTATAGATAGTAAGTATAAAGTCTTCTGTTCTCCTCTACTCTAGGACATTCAGGGGCATGGAAAGCTTTCCAAGTGGTAAATTTACTGCAGAAGCTCAGTTCAATAATAGATGTAGTGGTGCAAATGGACCATTACTCTTCGATCTGTCTGAACAAATCCTTTAATTTTACAATTCCTTTATAGTAATAGTAATAGTCATACTAAATACTATGAATCCTATGACTCTAAACCTAGTCACATAGCAATGAATTTCTCTCCTGCCCTAATGTCCATTTCTTCCTTTTCTATTCTTTTTATTCGTCTGTTTTTAATGTTTGCAGTTTCAGAACGTACCTTGAAAATAAAAGTCTCGTTGAAGACAGGATTCAGGGTCTTTTTGTGCACCTTGGTGTCAAATTTCTTCTTTTTGTCAGGAAGAAGAAAGACTTTAACGTATGGATCTGAAGTTCCTCCAGAGTCCATGGAAATCAGGTCAGCACACTGCAGGATCCCTACTGTCAGCTGGAAAAGCAATCATTTCGAGAGAAGGAGAGTCAGAATGCATCAAATTCATCATTAATATTTATAGACTTCATTATGAACACATGCGTCCGTCTAATTCGACCAATCATGTGGCAGTGGTGCAACACATACAAACATGCAGATACAGAAACTTTATATTAAGCATTATAAAAAAGGACAATTTAAGAGATTATTGTAAATTTTATTGTAGCTTGATTGTTGGACCGGTTCACATTTACATTTCTGGCATTTAGAGCCCCCTGCCTTATCCAGACTAATTTACATTTATAAATTATTTTTAATCCTAAGAAGTTGAGGGTTAGGGGTCTTGCTCAAGGGGGTCTCAAAACAGTGGCAACTTCTTGATGCTGGGGATTAAAAATCACCACAATCACCTAGCCAGTAGTCCAGCACCTTAACCCTTGAGCTACCACTTTTACTTGATCAAATTTTTTTTATGTTTAATCTGCAATGCAAAACCACATCGGGGACTGCTTTCATTAGCAAAGAGAAAAGAAAGTGCTACCTGAAACTGGACAGGTGGAGAATAGAAAACGATTCTGCTTTCTAAAGTATAATGCTAAACATTATAGCTCCTGCTCTTGTCTTACATGTACATGATCTTGTGCTAAATAAATATTTGCGTAAATATGCTTAATTAGACTCTACGGCAAATAAATAATTCCTAACAAGGAACATCCTTCTCATAAAATTGAAACTTTTGTGAAGAAAGCACAAAATGAAAGCACCTTGTTGTCCTGGAAGTCGTAATCCAAAGAATATTGCAGCTTGCCCAGTTTCTCTTGCTCCTTTTCCTCTTCCTCTTTCTCTTCCTCGGTTAAACCGGTCTCGCCGTCCTCGTCATCGTCGTCCTGTTGTTTCTGGAAAAGGAAACGTATGGATATCAGGTCAGAGAATGATTTTAAATGAAGATGTTTACACTTCCTGTCGGCAGCATGCTGCAAGCTTAAGGTTCCTGTTAGCCTCTCGGTGCATTAGGGTGTAAGTGTGCTCCTATCGGCCTCTCCTGACCGTATACGCCTGTCACAGCAGCCTCAACCAATGCAGTCATTCAGGGCTGGGTGTTGCAAAGGACTTAAGCTCACAATTTCTTTTGGTGACACTTTTTTCAGTAACTGTTCAGTAGAAATATGGCATATCGTTGTTTACTTAGGTGTTAAATGGAAAAGGCAGCATTTTGACCAACCATGAATGCAATCCAGAGGAATTAAGTGTTGTAGCCCCTATAACGTATCGAGATTATAATTGGATCATAAACACTGTAAAACATGTATTTAATTGATATAATCATTATCAAACAACAGATTTTATCAATTCTTCTAAATCAGGGATCACCAGACTCGGTCCTGGAGGGCCAGGTGTCCTGGAAAGTTTTTCTGCAACTTCCCTTAACACACCTGCATGTAAGTTTCAAGTTAACATATGTTTTGCTCCAACTTCCCTTAACACACCTGCATGTAACTTTCGAGCCTACTTTACGTAGCCAGTTTAGGTGTGTTTAACTAGGGTTGGAGCTAAACTTTGCAGGACAACGACCCTCCAGGACCGAGTTTGGTGACTCTGGTCTAAATCATCAGCCATCCCATCTTATCTTACTCACTAAGGTGAAAGATGTTTTTCTTGCTCTTCCTATTCATGTTTATAATACATCATTATGTTTTTAAGACCAAAGTTGTAGTAAAAATGCCAGAAACTGCTGTTCAACATTGCTGTGTATAATTTAGTCCTGCCTGGCCCATTTTCTCATAAGCGTGATCTAATTCACTGATATGCAGTAATACTCACGAGAATAACCAGTGAGCTAAAACGCTTCATAGTGAAATAGATGTAATTGTGCTTTTTCTAAATGTAAAAGTGCTGATCCGGGATTTTCTTTTTTACTGACTTTTCAACAATAACCCAATGCAAAAAAAAGAACATTTACCTAAATAAATTATATATATACTATATGGGGGGCGTGTGTACTAGGAAACCTGACAATCCCCCTTGTATCTCACTTTAAACACTGCTGAAAATGCTCTGCACTATGTTAAAGCAGCGCAGCGGTTAAGGTGTTGGACTGCTAATTAGAAGATCAGGGTTCGATTTTCAGCACCACCAAGTTGCCACTGCTGGGTCCCTGAGCAAGGCCCTTAACCTCCAAAGAGATAAATGTAAGTCGCTCTGGATAAGAGCATCTGCCGAAAGCTGTAAATGTAAATGTAAAGTGTAAAACCTCATAATATTAGTGGGTTTAGACCGTGTTTAGTCAGTGGTGTCCCCAGAAAATGTTTAATGGGTGGGGCAGAAGAGATCAGAGCAAACCTCAAAGAGGTGATATATGTGTTATATTTATTTACTTTTGTTTCTGCTTAATGTATTAATTTTTTTCTCTAAAAATAGATGGACAATAAATAGGCAAATACATGGCTATACGGTGGTGGCCATTTTGTCAGATTCAGGTCATCTTTATAAAATTTTAAAGCTAGAGCATATAAAGACATCCTAGACAACTCTTAGCTTATAACGTTCTGGCAGTTTTGGAGTAAACGCAGTTCTGGGTGTATACACATATGTGCACTTTCCATATAAGTGTAAATTAAAATGTATAAATTGGTCTTGGTCTACTATTTGTAGAGAGTATAGTTCAATTGGCAGCCATTAGAAACGATGAGTTTGCTTTGTATTTCCAATGTAAAAGAATAGAAATCTATTATGATTGTGTTTGTCTCTTATGAATATGTATATCTGTTTTGTAAACTAAAAATTAGTGATGACGTGTGCATTGTCATTGTTTATGAGTACTTCTAGCTCCTAGAGTGCCACCAAAAAAATTGCAACTCTCAAGCCCGATCCTAATCTTCCTATAGCAGCAAATTAAAGGGCATAGTACAGTGCTAAAATTCCTCAAGTGCTACAGGGTTTATATACATGTTGTCTTCCCCCCTTTTTCCCTGACTTCCAAGGAAGCCCGATTAGCCTGTTATTCTGCAACAAATGTTGTTATGCCTGAAATGTTTTCCATTAAATAGCTATGCCCTTTAACACATGCATCCATTGTAAGTCTTATAAGGTGCATCTGACTCAAGAATCCATAACCTGTCAGTATTAGTGAGTTATTTCATTCACATTTTTTAAAGTTTTTTGCTTGTTATTTTTTTAAAAATTCACATAAACATTTGCATTGTAACTTTCCCATGTTTTTTTTCTCTAGCATTTCGCTTTCTTGTCAAGCAAGGACAGCAAAAGGCTTTCAAAAAAAAACCCAAGGACGTTACAATGGCCATTCCGCCAAACCCTGACCAAATCCCATACGGCTCCTTATTCGGAATAAAGTACACCACATATGTTCAGGAAATTTTTAGCCATGTCCAATGAAGATTTTGTACACAGCCAGTGATTTTCACCTTATGTAGTGCACTAAATGCTCAACAGGAAGCCATTTGGTATTCAGTCCCTGCGCCGTACGGCATATGCTAGCACTCGGCGGCCAAAGAGCTGAGTTGTTAGTCCGTTCACCTACCGTAGTGCCGCCAGCCATGAGCACCACACAAAGTGGCACGCACACACAAGACACAAAGCGGGAGGTAGGGGAGCAGAGAGAAAGAGGGAGAGGATGAACTCAAGAGACACACCAGGAAGAGAATGAATGACAGCAGAGAGAAAGCCACATCAACACTAAGAACACCAGTCTGAGAATAGTCACACTGCACCAAAAGAAACTCTTGCTTATGTTACTACAAACGAGCTTTGGACTAGAGACTAGAGCTCTAGACATTTGGTGCTGGTCAGCATGTCTTTTCTCATCAGAAAACAACAATGAGATACAACACACCCACATTACTCACAAACACAGGAAATGAAATCGCAAAAAAATATGACTGGATGGATCTTTTTCTTTCACACACATCCTTTTCCTTTTTCCTTTCAACTTGGCAGAATCAGCAAATTGTTTTTTATCGACATCAGACTGAGCTAGACCAGTCCATTTCTCTACAATAAACTGTAAGGCACTGGGAATAAATCAATACAGTACAGAAACAGCATTTAAGCATAAGTAGTTTCTTCTGTTTAGCACATCACGGAGAAATCTAAGCTTTATTGTGCTTGGTTTGGTGGTTGGAGCCGTTAGGCCCTGTTCGTTTTACATACATCTCCACCCTGCATATTCTTCATGTTGAAGCCATCCTTGCCCTTCTTTCCTTTCTTGTTCTTCTTTTTCTTGCAGCAACATTTCTTGATGATGCAAAAGCAGCAGGTGACGATGAGAAGAGCTGCCACCACAGCAATCGCGATCAGAGCCCAGGGAGGCACTGCAATACAGCATACCAAAGAAAAAAATAATAGGGACAGAGAGAAAGAGAAAGAGAGAGAGAGAGAGAGAGACATACAGGCAGACAGACAGGAAGAAAGACAGAATGTTTACAGGCAGAAAATACAATATAAAATATAAACCTTACAATAACACTATATAAATACGTAATTATACACTAGTATTATAAATGTAAACTAATTACAAACGTTACAATCTTAGTTATAAATTCGTGTGTAAATATCAACATATTCAGTCAACTAAATCGAACATGGATTAGGAATTAAAAAGGGATTAAGAATTAAAAATGTACAAATTCAACAATATAAGTTGTTGACTCAATGTATAATTTATTTCATTATAATTTTTTTATTGAATTAAAATATGAATGACACTAATTACTGTGGACTAAAACTAATTACACAATTACATTAATTTTTAACATTTAAAATTTTTAGCATTAAAATTTCTTTTTCATGTTTGGTTAAAACCCCAAATTATAGTTTTTTGTCTCTGTTGGTTTTTTTTTTTTTAATTAGAGCCCAATCGATATATCGCTTTTCCGATATTATCGGCACATATAATTATATTGCAGATAGCGATGTATATAGGTTTATATAAAGTATTTGCTGCCGATATGAAATTTTGAAAACCAAAAAATTTGAATGCAGATAAAAAGCTTGAAATGCTCCCCAACTGCTACTTCAGTAAGGGAGTCTCTTATTCAAACAGTGTCTTAACAGTAAGTTGCTAACTAGTTTGTGAAACACATAAATACCCTGCCTCCATAACATATAAATACCCTGCCCCCATTACGTATAAATACCCTGCCTCCATAACATATAAATATCCTGCCTCCATTACGTATAAATACCCTGCCTCCATAACATATAAATAATGTATATATATAATATATATATATATAATATATATATATATTTTATTTTTTTTCCTTTTAATGCACAGTTTAAGCTGTATTCTTTATTCAGTACCAGTCAGAAGTTTGAGGTGTGTCCTACTGAACTATGATCTCATAAGGATATCAGTCGATATAAAAATATCAGATTTTTAAATTTTCTAATATCGGTAATGGCCCCAAACACCCATATCGGTTATGTCATATAAAATGTCTAATGTTTTTATCTCCTAGGATTTTTTTGTATTTTGGAAAAAACTGATCTGGTAGTACATTGGATGCAGCAATCAGATTGAGCTAATTAAAAGATAAAAAGGTGCGTACCTCAGCAAAACTACACCTTGATAAACTTACATGGGATTGTTTCGATCTCATTGAAGAATTTGTTCCTGATCTTTTCAAAGATTTCATCCATGGAAGAGCCTCCAGCTCCTGTGGAGTTGTCTGCTGCAGTGGAGACGGCGGGGCCAGGGGCCATCGTCATGGTGCTGGGCAGGTGCGTTCCACCCAAACCTGTGGGCTCAGGACCCACCATGGCTTCAGGTTTCTTTTTAAATAGGTTCCACTTCATGATCTTTAGCTAGGCACTCAGCGTTCCTGTAAAAGAACATCAACAAAAATAATTGATTAGGGAGCGAAAAATACAGAAAAGCTAATTCTGTAATTTAGATGGCTGCCTTTTAGAAATCGACGTGCGACACTAACAGGGGCTGAGGATTAGGGAGGGGGAAGACATAGATTAGTAATATAACATAACAAAAATCCTTTAGTCAGACACCTCAATCAATAATACTGAAACTGCAAAAAGAAATAGATCTGCTTTCAATCTTGCAACAGCGGTGCAATTGCCAAATGTAAAAGCGTGTCTATAAAAGAATATGCATAAACAATAAACAGGTGCAGTTCCAGCTGTGTGTATTAAAGTAGGCAACCAATGACAGGGACGTAGCACTGTGGAAAACCGCAGTAACAGGATGAAGCATTCCAACCACAATTGCCAGGAGACCTTTGTCTTAAAACGGCTCATCTTGTTCAGTAGCTGTGCATAAAGATATTTCCAAAATAATCTAATCTGATAAAAAAAACTTTTTTTTGATGTAGCTTTAAAACTAAACGGATGAATCAGCTGTATTTTTCACTTTTTTTTTTTTTATTTGAAACTTTCCTAAATACTAGTGTGGTTGAAAAAATTATTGATTCTTCTTTACTTATACATTTGATTTGTTAGACTACTCAACGTCAAAAGTAAGTGAATCAAAAAGTGTATACGTGTTCTTTAGAAAGTGACCTACCAGATTTTTGCAACCTTTAGATAACAAACAAGAACACGATTTTGCAACCTTGCAACAAAACTGTCTGTTTTTCTTAGTGGAACTGAGAAAATTGTGTCTGTTTTTCTTATGTCTTAACCTTTACTTTACTGTGAATCCTGTTGTGTTCTGTACGTGATAAACATATAAGGAGTTACTTCCTGAGGGTTTAGGCGATTGCACCCAAAGGCAAGGCCATTGGCTTTGCTGACTCAGCAGTAACGACCGAGGCAAGGTCTTGAAGAAACTGAAGATTTGTTAGGGTCTAAATAGAGCACAGCCCTTAAGGCTAGTAAACACTGAACGTTGTTTGGTCTTGACTTTGAGCGACAATAAATTTAACTGTTATCTTTTTCTCTGCTGCCGCCGTCTCTACTCATTTGCCGTTCCTCCACAGGGCGATCTAATAATTTCCACCACACTAGAATGAATACTTTATATTACAAGTGATTGCAGGATATTTAATAGATTATTAAATTAATAAATAAATACTAAATGTTTCTTTCTTTTAACTGTGAATAAGAACGGTATTACGTATAATTAGATCAAATTAAACTAATGTAATTATGTCCAGAAGGGTTTGATACCACCACCAGGACTACCATTCATGCATAGATTTTTATTAAAAGGATTCAATAAAGCATGGAAGCCCAATTTACTTACCTTAATGATACAGAGATAGTTTGCAGCAGAAAATAACTGTTTTCCTTTTGCCCTACACTGACAATACACAGAGCTTCACTGTCCTAAAAAACAAAGCGTCTTTCAAAATAAACCCAACAGACCGCCTCCTTTGGAGTACCAGTGGGCTCTGATGTGAGGAGTTTATCACCCCTCTTTAAAAAATATATATCACCATGTTAAATAAAGACAAATAGGGGGAAAATAACTGGATAAACCAGTATAAAGCCTAGTCATGTTTAAAAAAAAAAATCTTTAACCAGAGCTCACAGGCTATAATACGAAGCAAAAGGATTGTATAGGATTTTACTTTAATAATCTAAACCCTATACAATCCTTTTGCTTCGTATTATAGCCTGTGAGATTTTTTTTTAAACATGACTAAGCGAACCCTATTTTATAAATGTCCTTACATTGTATATGGCAACAAAAACACGTCAATAGGTCACCACTCAGAAAAAGACTCAATACATCAGAGTGTTCCATTAACTAGATTGAATGGGCATCTTGAGTAACATCCTTTTCCCAGACACCATACATCACCAGCTGACAGTCCACTACCCCACCCCTCCACCCCTTACCCAAGTATCAAGCAGACACTTTTACAGAATTTATGTGTGTGTGTGTGTGTGTGTGTGTATGTGTGTGTGTATATAAGCATTCACATAATGATAAAGCAAAAGAAAAAGTGTAAAGTCTTCAGGCTGGCTGCAATGCTGAATTGAATAAGTGTGTTATTACTACATCGCTAATGGCTAAAATCCTAATGAGTCATTTCTTCTTGTTAGACTCAGATAGCTTTAATAAGCTCACTTTATATCTGTACAAATTTTAAGTTAGGCAAAAGAATATTACGCAGTACCAACCAGGTTCGGGTACATTAATACATAAAAGCAAATACAGGAAGACGGAATTAAATTATTACAGTAGAAAAGAAGAAAGCGTTTTGCTCATTGTTCTTTACTACACTTAATACTAGCTTCTGCACTACACCACCCGCCACCAGGGAGCGACGGAGAAAATGAACTGCCCTGTGTTGTACAAAGCTGACACAAGCTTTATAATAACCAGTGCTCTCTGAGAGACCCTATTTATCTGCCTGCATTGGAAGTAACTGCTGTTGATTGAGCCAGCATGATTACAATCGATATCGTATTGTTTAGAAGTAGAAGAACATGAAATCCTAATTTAGGACATGTACACATAGTGCACAAGCTTCCAGCTGAAGCCCCCTCTCTCTCTCTCTCTCTCTCTCTCTTTTTTTTTTTAAACTGTTTCCACTGATCACAATTACGGAAGTCTTTCACTCATCTCGAGGATCCTGTGAAACCACACACCCATAAATTGGTATCTGCTTCCTATTTTTTCCTGTTTTCGAGAATGCTTGCCATGTTCGACTGACATTTGCTCTCTAGCTGAGGTATTGATTGACAACGTCCTGTCTTTTTTTCTTCATTCTGCCTGCACAGGGAATATGATGAGTCTGCCCTTTTCCTCCCGCCTTATGCTATCAGACAGTACAGAGTCTTATTAGAATGTGTCTCACCGGACTGGGATTTTCACATGAATATTTAAGTGGTCCTGGCTGTCTAGGCTCTTATCTGTTGGCCCAAACAATAGAGACCGACAGACAGACAGACAGACAGACCTACACACAGAAAGATAGATAAAAAAAAGATAGGCAGGAACACCATTTCTTTCACAATTGTCATCAGAAATACAGAAATGCTAAGCTGTAATCTTTACTTTGTATACAGAATATGTAGCACTCGGTGTCTCAAATCTCCTTCAGAGAGACAGGGAGATGAAGAAGTGATTTGTCTGAGTTTAGGAGACAGGCAATTTTGCAGCTCTGGAAAAATGATCAAGCTAGACAATTGGAAGGAACCAATCCATGTAGCTGCCAAACTTCACTGGCATTAACCCTGGCATCTCTAGGTAGAAAATACACATTTGTCTGCATTATGACAGACATGATGTAGAAGTAATCTAAGATTAAAAAGTATGTTATTTTTTCAATTATCATATGATTAATCATGGTGGCTTAGCGGTTAGCACTGTTGCCTCACAGTGAGAGGGCCTGGGTTAGATTCCTGGGCAGTCCAAAAACATGTGTTTTAGGTTAATTGGTGATTCTAAATTGCCTATAGAAGTGAGTGTGTGGTCCTGTGATGGACTGGCGACCTGTCCAGGGTGTACCCCTCCTGCCTTTTGCCCTTTCAGAGACGGCTGGGATAGACTCCAGCAGATCCCTGTGACCCCGAATTAGGGAATACGCGGAAATAGAAAATGTAAAGAAAACAAATGAATGAATAATCATGCATATTAAACCAGAGGTATATTCTTGGGTAATATAGTACAGGCACTGTAACCTTTTCAAGCCATTTACAATTAAGTATTTGGGTAGCAGCTTATGGTTTGGGGAAGTGGAAGCTTGCCAACTCATTTAAAATGCTCCACAGAGTGTTAATGATCATTAAAAAAAAACTATATGGAGAAGAAACTGAACAAAATAACACAGAGAGTTTTCTGAAGTTCTCCACCACCTCCTGTCTATAGCAAAATTTTAGATCACAACTAGATCTAAAACCTATGTTACTGCATACACTCGACAAATTTTTTAAATAAAATGATAAAATGGGGGAAGTAGTAGCTCAGTGATTAAGATGTTGGACTGCTAATTGGAAGATCAGGGTTTGATTCTCAGGACCACCACTTTGGACCCCTGAGAAAGGCCCTTAACCTTGTATAAAAGAGTCACTCTGGATATGGACGTCTACGTCGTAAATGTAAATGTAATTGGAAACTAAATTGCATGAGGAAAACATGGCTTAATACATTTTTGGATGCTATTCAATTCTGTGGCACTCGTCCTGTCTCAGTACTTTGCACATAATTATTTTAGTCCCTGATCCATATACAATTATAAATTAGATGGATATAAATAATGATAGCACAATTGTGTGTTATTTTAGGCCCTGGCATTCTGATTGAGGAAGAAAATACATAACAGATTTAAATAAGCTGGCATCCTTTTCTCCTCTGAAGAAAACAGTAGAAGGAAGATACAAGGATGAAGTTGGCGTCAGTATAAAATAAGAATAGCTTCCGAGACAGAATTCTTTAATTCAAGGCCACTATAAACCAAGTGGAGAGAGGACACACTGTACCTAATTAACTTTCTGGCTTGCATCACCGCAATGGTCTTTCAAAGTCAAGTGTGTTTAATCCTGCTCTAGCCTGTCCTTCTGGAGAAAAACTGACTGATATAACTCTTAGACAATATCCTAGACTTGATTTAGACAATATTTAACAGCCTATCAAACAAGAAATTTGTATCAGTATAATTATAAAAACCATCTGTTTATGTTTATGGACACCGGATACTCCCACTCATATTTGGGTCTTCTCCAGACTGTAGTCAAAATTTTAGAAGCATTTTTTTTTTTTACTGGAACTAAAACACAAACCTGTTCCAGTATTACAGTAAATCCTGTGCATTATGTGAGCTCTATGAATAGGTTATGTTTTACCAAGGTTAAAATTGAAAAGCTAAAACACATAATATTATTTGTGGCTGTGTTGTAAAATCCTGTCCGAAAGCTACTGGATGAGTTAAGTTCATCGCAGGCTAATTGATGTAAACCTGAAATATGTGTTGTAAAGGTACAAGGCAGTTAACTTTAGCCATTTAGCATACATTACAATAAGCAAAGAGCAAATAATGGATAAACCCCAGTTAAAATGGAGGGGTTTTGTGGTTTAAAAAAAATTAAGCATGATAGTGAACCAGTAAAAAAAAACATTTGGCGTATTTTGGAGGTATAGGACAAATACAAACCTATACTCTTATACCAATGCTTTTTTTTCCAACCTTTTTTTTATTTAGATTTTATTTGATTACATCACTCTGTCCATTTGGGTATCAGAATGGCACATCTTGATCTGTTAATAGTAGATTTAGCAAATTGTAAGGATCTTTCTGGGCTCTGGCTTTTGAATAAGCTTTTCCTTTGTTGATTTTGATGTATGCGTTGGATCATAGTTGCGATCAAATGTGAAATCCCTTTTTTATCCTCAGCTTACACACCTAAAGGTTTTGCAGTAAAATTGATTCGAGCGGATTTCCTCCATCTTAATAAAATCCTCGGTTATGGCTGGAAAACTGCTGCATGCTGCACTGTGGGTAAAGATTATCTTCCAAAATAATTTTTTTATAATTTTTTATATATTCTATATACTTATAGAATTTTTTATCATTTTTATATATTCTATATAATTATAGAATTTTTTTATATCATTTTTATATATTCTATATAATTATAGAATTTTTTTTATCATTTTGTATATTTATATTAATTATAGAATTTGTTTATAATTTTTTTGTAACATTTTTAAGGCTTGAGGCAGTTTAGCTCTCAATTTGGTTGAAATATATATATGTTAACTAATTGATGTCACTTAGTAAGAATAGTTTGTGGTTGGTTAATTGTTTCTTTGTGTAAAAGTAGGCTGTCCATGAATATTGACAACATGTACTTTTTACTAAAGGGCCAAAATCAGCTTGTAGCTTTTCTGGGTGAACGGAGATGAAATAACAGGAAATGAAATAATTCGATTTGTGTAATACAACAGCTCTTGATTTTTTTTTTTGAACATTATGCTACTACTGCAAGACGAATCCTAGAGAATCCAGTTGTAATATTTGTCATATTGAAGAAGTAAACCTAAATGAAAACCTAATAAATGGCGTTCGATTGGCACAGATAAGCTTCCGATTTTGGAGCGATTCAAATCCTGATGATATTACAGCCAGCCATGGCCTGGAGTGCAGAAGAGCATAATTGGTCCTGCTCCCCGGGTAAGAAGAATGTCTTTCCTCTCTTCTTGTTACATGAGAAGCAGTTCAGAAAAACACATCTGCTGCTTTATATGTGCTGCCGAAACCACTTTTTAGTCTTCACCTTTCATGTTTGCTAGCCGATGTGAGCTAGTAGGTACGAAGTGTGTAAACTGGAAAATGAACAACTGGACAGACAACACATCAGCCTGTAATATATAAAAGGAAGAAAAACATAAAAAAAAAATGCAAAACATACAAAATTTAAATGTAAAGCTATGGATAGGGAGCAACAGAAGCAGAAGCCAAGACATATTGAAACACTAAAACTTGATAGGTTGGCTAATTAGTGCAAATGAATTTTTTTAGCGTTGTACAAGCTCATTTATTGTGTGACATGGTCAGGGTTTTTTAAAATAAAATGTGCAACATTTATTATATGTTCTATGGATACTAAGACAGAGTCCGGCAGCACGTTGGCTTAGTGGTTAACACTGTTTCCTCACAGCAAGAAGGTCTTAGGTTCGTATTGGTGATTTTAAATTGCCCATCAGAGTAAGGGTGTGTGTGGTTGTTTGTCTGTATGTGCCTTCTGTTTGACTGATGACCTGTCCAGGATGTACCACTGCCTTTCTCCTAATGACAGCTTTGATAGACTCCAGCAGATTCATGTGGCCCTGATTAGGATGAAGCAGGTATAGACTAAGATAGAGTTGAAAGAGTGCAGTGACCAGTGAAGCGAAATATATAGCATGTTAAGGTGTTAACCAGTGAAATAAATTGTGTTTAATAAAAAAAAACAAACAAAGCATCTGTAGAATGACTATTAAGAGATTATTATCAAATACAGTATAAGATGTTTCTATCAGGCTGTATTGATTCTTTATCTTATTAATCTTTGTGATATTATTTATCCTAAACAATGAATCCATTTTCATTACATATGAACATTACATTTACTCTCAGAAACATGAACCCAGCTACAAATTTATGTTCTATAAATGTTTTTTGAATGCTCTGTTTTGGATTTGGGAACATTTTTGATTTAAGAACCGAGTACGAATTATGTAATACATACATCATAACGATGTTAAGGTGTTCTTTCAACGTTACAAGAATACATCCAAACGATTAATAACGTTACGTGGAGGTTCCATGAACATTATTTTGTCCTAACATTCAGACATGTTAGCCTTAAACTGATTTACAGCATGTAGTATGTGCACTGTACCTTAACTTAAGAGTCAAAATCATGTGACCTTTGGAGGAAAGGCTGTATGAATGCTTGTCCTGGTCTGACCCCAGATGCAGTCAATAAAAAGCAGTACCTCAACCCAGAGCAGCAGTTTCCGCCTTTAAACATACATGTTCTTTAAGAGTTCAGTATATGTTAGCTAGAATGCGCCATACAGAACTGAGAGAAGAAGAAGAAGACAAGGAATCTATTAGCAAGAAGCGTCCATATCTTTAAGAGTAATGTTATTGGATCATATACGGAGGCTCTGAGACCTTTCACTGACTGTAATGCACCGCCACAGTGCATACGTGAGACAAATGCCAAGAGCAAATACTTCTCATTAATGTGCAGCCCCAGTTTGCCAAAGGCTCGTTATTAGAGATATGGCACTGCGGCTACGTTAGTACATTGCATAATTAATTAGTCATTGTCAGCGTTACTGCATCAGCTGTGACAGCTTTATCTCTTCAACTGAACTCAAGCTTTTTATAGTCAAAGATTTCATTCACAAGTTCAAAAACAGTGAATGCAGTATTGGTCCAGTAGGACATAATTCTCAGAAAATATAAATTAAATTCTGTATAAAGTATGCGAAGAAACAGTGGTATTTAAGCTTGGAGTTTGAAAAGAGAAAGAAAGACAGATTAAAGGAAAGAAAAAAAGAAAGAAAAGGGAAATCCCTTACCAGGCAATGGGTCTATTCTTCCAGTCTGAACCACCCATCCAAACAAGTGGTGGACTTAATGCCTTAGTGGTGAGGTAACATCCCCCAATGACTCTTCCATCAGAGCGAACTGCAGCGCCCCTCACTTCCCTCTACTGCAGCAGAGCTCGCTGACACACACACACATACACACACACAGTAACCCCCATCTCATACACACACACACATACAAGAGCTCGCGCAATGTTGTCACACCACCCATACCCTTTATCACACACATATTTCTCTTCCCCTTTCTCTCTTTCTCCATCTCATTACCTCTTCTTAATTCTCTCTCTCACACTGACACATGCTCTCCCTTTGAATCCTTTCTAATTCTCATTTACTTTCAATGCCTCTGTCTCTCTCTTTCTCTCTCACTTGCTCTTTCTCTCTCTCCTCATTTAGGATGCTGCTCACACACTGCTGCATGCAGAAAGCTACGCCCAAACGGGTACCCGAGGAGTTAAGAAATCTTAAATGATAAAATATGTAAAACCCTCCTCCCTTTGGGAACTGTACTGTTTTAGCTAGTGGAATGAGGCAGTGAGGAACAGACAGTGTTCTCAAAACAAAACGGGTGGATGTGGATAGTATTCCAGAACTATCTATTCAGTAGGGCATACTGTATAATAAGGTTGTTAAAAATATTGTGATACCTACCCGCTGAAAACTGTACATAGTACTTACCGTAACATACACTCACGCAATTATTCAGTCATGTGGCAGGAGAAAATCCGGCAGGACTAACAGCTAGCGTTTACTTCAAACATTAGACTGAGAGATAATAATGTGATCTTAGAGACTCGGCTTGGTTGAGCATGGCATGGTTGTTGGGGTCAGAGGGGCTGGTTTGAGTATCGCCTCTTGGGATTTTCAATTCGGTTCCATTTTAATTATAGCCTATAGTAAGTTTAACAAAGACCATTACACACAAGCTGGAGAAACCTGTACAATTTATATATTATTATCTATTAAATTTTCATGCTGTCTTAGAATTTGCACAGAATTTTGTGCATTAGAAAAGCAACTATTTTTTGTGGACGATAGAGATTAGAAACAAATGACCACCCTGCTGTAATGCTAAAATACTGTTAAAAAAATATATATAGATATAAACATTTTCTAAAACTTAATTTAGTTCAAGCTACTGGAAAATATTTATAACTTTTATATCATTTAATATAATTTTATACCATCACAATACCAATTTAGCAGGTAAATTTTAGAAGAACGGTCTTTTTTATTGATTGAGCCGTTATATTTGTGTTTTGTTTTTTCTTAGGAATTACATCAGAAAGGTCTTGCAGTTTTTAATGGGGGGGGCAGGGTGGCTCAAATGGCTAAGGTGCTGAGTTGTTAATCTGAAGACCAGAAACACCTGGGTTCAAGCCCCACCTCCAGCAAGTCAACCACTGTTGGGTCCTTGAGCAAGACCCTTAACCTCTCCTGCTCCAGGGGCGCTGTATCATAGCTGACCCTGCGCCTTGACCCCAACTTACCAAGATGGGATTGGGAATGGGATTCATTGGCTCTGTACATGTACCCTGGACAATGAATTGAATATACTTACTTACTTAGCTTTTTCTCATATAAACTGGGATTTAGACAAGATTCAAGCAAGCACACAAACAGTAACAGAAAACGGCTTCTTCAGTTTCCATCGAAAACAGCTGTTTCAATTCATCACACCCCCACATCATTAGGAATAGAAACTACAGAGGAAAGCACATTTGTCTCCGCGCCACAGTCAACCGTGTAAAACACCAAGATTTATGTATGTCATAAAATCCCAATATTTAATTAGGACAACTATTCTACCACTGAGATTTTTTTTCCTTTCATGTACTACAGAAAAAAAAAATCATTTTTAAGAGTGTCCAAAAGAGATATGGAGCTGTTAATAATGTACGAGTGAGAGACAAAATAGCAGTCACTGCAGCAGACCAGCCGGCGTCTTACAGCAGTAATAGGGATTTTATCGGAAGGAAGGCTTTACGAAAGGCTGTGGATTAATGAACAAAATTTTAATGAACAAAATACACTTATGCTATACTTAGCTTATGCAGAATGCAGTGTGTGTCATTGGGTACGGTGACGACGAGAGAAAATAAAGGATGTGTAAAGCAAATTTGCATTAAGATGAATAAATATAAGTAACAATATATAACTGACTGCTTTATCCATCGGCGTAGATGTAGGTCACATGACTTTAAATTAGCTTGAGTCACTCTACACAAGTAACCGTCTTGTCCAGCTTGAGGGATACCACTCTAGTGTGTGTGTTTGTGTGAGAGAGGGTAAAAAGAAGTAGAGTGATGTGCTGGCACTGTGCCATATGGTGCCATCCAGGCTGGATCACTTTTCACCACACGGAAAAAGCCACTCCCAACTCAATTAGCCAATCTGCACACAAAGCAAATGTAAGAAACGGTGCAGCCAAAATCATCACCTCGTACTTCACACTGGGTTCTGGGTTGTTTCATGATACTCAGGCATAATTTTAACCAGATCATCTAGAATAGTGATATAAGATGCTTTCGTTCTACCCATTAGTGATCCTGTCAGGAGTCACTACTAAAAGGACGATGATATAACCCACATTCACATTTGTCCTATATAGAGTATTATGCGTGTGTTATGTGTGTGCTCTCTTCTATCTAATTAACCCAAAATTCGGTGAAAAGGTCTAATTTTGGATCCGGATTAACATGAGTAGTCTGGTAGTAAGACATCTTTATGAATAAATAATTGTCAGAAATTAGGAAGCATGACCACTTTATCTCTGACTAAATGACTCATGTATTAATTAATGATCAGGGTCCAGAATACATCAGAATACAATGATGAGGGTCCAGAATACATCTGACGTATTCTTTCTTTTTCTAATTCTATCTATCTATCTATCTATCTATCTATCTATCTATCTATCTATCTATCTATCTATCCATTCATCCATCCATCCATCCATCCATCCATACCTTCACAGTATGTTCAGACACATTCTGTCCTACAGATAAGAAGTTATTTGTCTTTTGGCTGTGAAACATTTACACAATCACATTTGCAATCATGAGCTGGCCCCGAACTCTCAGTGCTGAAGCTTTTTCATTGATTGGCATAGAATTGATTTTGCAAAAAACCCAGGTCCTTCCTTGTTTATCCAGATATATGCCTATGCTCATGTGTGGCTATGTGGCAGGTCTGTATTAACATATCCTGTAAGAAAAAGCACCTAACAATATTACCACAAACAACTAACAACGAAATAGATGGTTGTCATGCATTATCGAACAGCTGGGTGAGAAAATGAACCACTGGCTTTCATAGATGAAACTTTTGTGGAACCGAGAGTAAGACAGCTGGCAAGTTTGCCAATTATTCTTTTATCCCCTGTAAGTGGATCCATAGACAATTCCAGAAAGAATGGAGGCGGGAATACACCCTGGATTGGATGCTAGTCAATGAGGCACTGGGGTGTAACAATCTGGATCTATTCATTGATTTTAAAAGCAGTAATTCAAATACATTGAAGCAGCAGAGTCAATGCCAGAATTGAGACCTAAATTAAAAGAGATGATTAGAAATTGACTAAAAGGACAGAAAACGAATTAATGTCCTTAAATATATCATCACAATTTTTTTTCATGAATCAACTCCACTATCATAGCCGATTCGAAGATATTATTAAATATAATATTCTTCAAAAAATAGATAGAGTGGAAAGTGTAGTGTGGAAACCTAGGGTTTACACCTCACACAGGAAGCCATGCAAAGTCTTTCACACACTCCCTCACACATTCCTAGAGGCAAATTTGTATAACCGACCCAGCAACTAGAACATTTGGAGCATGAAACTGAAAAACCTGCCACACTGAAGTGTGATAGAACCAGTAATATATATTGAATTGTTTAAATACCGGCCATCAATAAGTAGATAAAACAGAAAGAAAGGAAGAAAGAAAGAAAGAACAATGATGAGAGGAATTTGAAGGTGGTTTTTACTCTGCCATGCGGTGTCATATGTGGTATTATTGTCACTTTCTTTCTAAGCTTGACACTTAATTTATTTTATTTTTTTTAAAATACCACACAACCACAATATTGATCAAGTTTTTCGACATTGCAAATTCATTTTTCTGTGTGTGTGTGTGTGTGCTTGCATGTGGATTGTTCTTATAGAAGGAACTAGTAAAAAGCACAATGTCTGCAAAAGATACCAACAGACCCTGTAATAATAACTATAAGCATCCCCTCTACTACTTTCTCTGCTAGTCAGGTTTAGAAGCGGTAAGAAAAAAAACACTTTGATTTGAAAATTCTAGGGTTAGAATAAATGCAGTGTTTAGGGTGTAAAGCATTTTATAATGTAATTTTAAAAGTTATACACTAAGTTAATGCTAAGAGCTAAGTACTGTTTTTTAAATACATTTTATAACATTTAGTAGGGTCGATATCACCTTAGTAGGGTCGTTATCTGAATTTGAATTATAGCGAAAGTTATAAATCCAATAAAAAGCTGAAAAAGTCAATAAATTTACTGAAAATACCAGAGCAAAAACAACTAGCCCTAACTTGACTTCCACAGTTCCTGAATTAAGATCAACTTCTTGACCTAAATGGTTAACATTCACACTTACAAGGGACACCGCTAAGGGGATAAGAATGATTATAAGGGCCCACTTACTTTGAGGCCTTTAGAAATCTGTTTTATTAGTTGTAACCCGACTGTTAGGGTAATGTAGGGGGCGCAACCTCATATTTATTCATAGGGCCCACCTAATTTTATAACGCAGTAACTTGAGTACAAAGTACTTATTTACACTTGCTTGAGTCATATTATAATTTAAACCAGAGTTAATTATTTCTTAAATATCAATACTTTTACTTACGTAGAAATGTTTAGTACCTTTTTCACTACCAGCAATAATAGAATAGATTAGTCTCAATAATAATTTAAGAAAAGGACAGGATACACCCAGGCATGGCTGGTGCAACACTCACATGCACAGTTGCACTCCGGCAACCCGGGTTCAATTCCTGCTCGGGTCCTTTCACCCCCTCTCGCTCCACTATTTCATCTCTGTCTGTTCTATAAATAAAGCCAAAATGCCATATATATATATATATATTTATATATATATATATATATATATATTTATATATATATATACACGGACACCATATATATAACCAAATATTATTACATTACCTGCATAATTACATATTTGTATGTGATATGTGTTCAAAAATTTTTGAATATTTAAAATTTACAATTTATCGTAAATGTGAATGTGCAAATTGTCATAGGTGTGTGAATCGCCCTGAATTTGTGTGTGTATTCCATGCAAATCCCTCACACTTTCAAGCCAATCAGATGCGAGAGCTCAATATTCAACCAATTTAATCACAACCCGGTGGTGAGAGGGAAGAACTCAAGGAGGTCAGCTTTGCACACTTTTTGCGCAATCTGACTTAATTGGATCGTGAACAAAGCTTTAACAAAAACAGAAGGCCAGAATGTGTGGTAATAAATAGTTTTGCATTTGTGAAAAGGTGTTTTATATGTTTATGTTTATTATCTTATTTTGTTTATGTGAATTGGTTTTTGTGAGTATATATATATATTAAGCATATGTGCATGAAATATAATTAAATTCTTTTTTTTTTTATAAATTATATATTCTTAAAACTAATCTAGCTCCATTAGCTGTGCGTTTTTGTTTTCCTGATACTTGCAACAGATCCCCCCCACCCCCTGCACTTTAGCAGAAAACCGCAGATTAACAGTCTGTCCATGGAGAACAAACACTCAAAGACCGAGTCCGTTAATGTCAAAAAATGTCCTCATCATCATCTTGGTGTGCAATTTCATGTTCCAGAACACAGCATTATTGAAACGCTTGCTCTGGCATAATCACAGCAAATTTCACACCAATTATTTGCTCCATAATGTTAAGATCGTAAGATAAAATTGCCAAATTCACACAAAACAAAATGACAAATTCCATATGCATCCACAAGGTATGACGTGGCCTGTGAGACTCACTCATCTGAAAGCATATACTACCATCATTGAAACCTGATACTATTTGTTGAAAGCAGGAGTCTTCAGGAAGTGTGGACTGCAGGCATATTGTTTCTCAGTGAAGTCTAGACCCAGCAGAAGCAGCACACACACACGTCAATTGTTAAAAGAAAGTAAGACAATAGTAATATTGGTTTCCTAAGGAACACAGTGATTCCATGTAAAGATTACAATGTCACACACACACACACACCTTAATTTATTTGCTTTATTTACTCGAATGTAAGCCTGTTTTTTTGCCTCTGGCTAACCGCAAAGCCAAACTGTAACAAGATGGAAATTAAATATTGCATATGTATAAATGCTAATCTCATCAGCTCTTCTAAACTTACTAATAATATCACATGACAGGCGTTCCCTTTCTGCAGTCGAAATAAATGAAAGGACTTCAATAATGTCAGGGATTTTATCAGTTTCTCAGTGAGGTCGCTGCACCCTTTAGTGATATGAAATTTTAGAGGTCAAAATGTTAATAATTGTAAGGATCCACCATTCATGATATTCACCAGTCGTTTCACATCGATCCGCCTTGACGTGTGCCATATGCTAGTGTGGAAAAAATTTATTTAAAGGCTAGTGTTTAATCATATGGAAGGGGTCTGAATCACAAATATCACTAAATTATTAATAATTCTAGGTCTCTTTTCTTACTCTCTCTCTCTCACACACACACAAACAAAGGTTTTTATAAGCCCTAAATTTGCCCCAGCTTTACTGTTTAATAGAAGTACAAGGTGATAAGTCCACACAATCCTGCTGTTGTTTGACTACGTGTAAAACAGCCGCGGAACAAATATGGAGGTTAAAGGGATCTACTGAAATTTGGCATGGTGAAGGCTATTTGTGTCCTGAGCCTCTCATGGATGTTATTTGCGCCACACTTCATTTTCTTTCTGAGCATTGGGAGGAGAGATAAAAGCTGCGCTTGCTCTCTCTCTTTCCCTCTCTTGCTCTATTACTTGCTCTCACTCTCTCTCTCTCTCTCTCTTTCTTTCTGCAACTACTGCTGCAATGCAGGGGTTTAAAAAGGAAATGTGAAGCTAGAGGGCGCAGGCAGCACTTTCTTTTTTCTGCTCGCTCCCAGACGCACTAACAGAGGACAAGCACAATGCTTTCTTCCTTATAGCACGGAGAGTTTAGGATGAAAAAGCACAGGTGTAGCGTCAGCAGAATCTTTCAGTAACAGGAAAAGCATTACTAATGTTAGCAGTGAAGTCCTTCAACCTTCTTTTGTTTCTCTAGCTTAAAAGGTTTGGGTATGTTATGAAGGATTCCCTTCTTATTAATAACCCACATTAGGAAAGCTTATAAGCTCTGAAGCATCATAAAACAGTAAGTAATCTCAACAAGCCCTGCTCTTGCGGTTTATTACGCTGTAAAATGGAAACCAAAGCATGTTACATAGCTTCAAATAGCTGCAAATATTCAGTAGTGGCAGCCATTTTGAAACTACAATCACCACCAACTCTTTTTAGGCTTCTGTTGCCTGCCTTTATTTTAACGCTCTACTTTTATAGTGGTTGTGAATTGGGCAAGATACCTTTTGAACTACTGACTTTCATTCATCATGTTTTAGGACCACAGTATGATGCAGGAATACAGCCTGGATGGGGTTCTATTCTATTACTGAGCACTTCATTACTGAGCACTTCATAGTGTATATGCACACATATATCCACAAATATACACACCAGATTAAAATCAATGATTCACTTACATTAATTTGTTTTTTGGGAGGAGAAAGAAAATCCACATTAAACTCAACCCAAATCAGGCATCCCTGAGCTCTGAGGGAACATCGTAACAAGCATCACAAGCACTGCCCAGAATAAATTCGAAATAATTCTAATTTTCATTTAAATCAACGCCTACGCTAAACCATTAAGTGACTAAAACAAAAAGGGAAATAAATTCAGATGGAAAGGAGAAGTGCAGTACTGAGAGACTGTAGGTGCAAATGAAAAAGTGATTCTATTAATGTTTACAGTTAAAAATCATAGACACAAGTACTAGAATTAGAGTAAATTTCACCATTAACCTCCGTTGGTCAGCTGTCATTTGTAGCTTAATTATATTTTTATTTTGTCATTTTTGCATTGTTTTGCATAAATTTTTATCCAACTGAGCAGTTATGGGGTTCCTCAGGGGGGCCAGAATTGTCAGCTTGTCAGTCCAACACTTGAACCATTTAGCTACCACTTTCCCTGTAACATTTAGTTACAGAATATTTCTATAAAAATTACAGACACTATGATAAATGCATTAATAAAACATTAGCATTACAGTTTTAATGTGTATAAAGGAGATAAAGATTTACATTGATAGACAGACATCCTTTGTATATGTCGCCACACATTTTGTTTATTTTCTGTTTCAGTTTTTTCATGTTTTGAAGTGGTTATATTAGCTTAAGGTTTGGTTTAGATCTTAAGATAAATTCAGCAGTATTCAAACCTTCTTCCAGTTAATGCCAATCAATATTTTCTTTCATCACAGCAATGCATAATTGAATTGCATTGGATTGCAAATTATTTATATAGAAAGAAATAAAGAACAAATACCTAGTGTTTAGCGGTTCTGTGGATAGAAATAAGTTGTTAATTTGGGGTCAACAGAGAATGGTCAGAGTGGTTTGCCCCCACACGGGGGGTAAAGTGACTCAAATTAGCACTCTGTATAGTTGTATCTCATAGATACACATTCAGCTTAAAGCAGGTAGGATAAAATAGCCGAAGACTATGATGAGTTTTACTTTTGTCAGAAAGCTGAGGCAGTAGTGAGCACAGAAACACAGACGCTGCATAAGAAAGGTCTGAAATATGATTGCAGTCGGTTTCTCCGTCGGTTGGGTAAGAATTTGGTGCATGAATCCATAAACACAAACTACCTTGTGCAATCTGTGCATTCTCTGTGCATTCTCTCTCAAATGTCTACTGATAATATATCACGTCATGAAACTCTGAATATAACAATGATTATAATGTTGTTCTTCAGTCTTTTCTCAGTCACCAAATCCAATTCTAATAGCTCACCTTTGGGATTTGGTAGAATGGGAGACTGACAGCACCAGCAGGAATTGAAACATCATCAGGAACACTGTCAGTATTGACAAGGACTTAAGAACTAAGGTAGTTTATATAGTTAAGTTGTAAATAGTAATGTGTTGAGTGAAACTAAATGTTCATAACTAGGACTTAAAACATTTTAAAATATGTTTTAAAATATAGGGAAAAAACGCCAAACTTAGATCTGCTAAAAATATTTGAAAATATATTTACCTACATATAATTTTCTACAAATGCAATTTAGGTAATTTTCTGTATATTTTTTAAAAATATATATAAAAAATGCCTAAGCTGGAATTGAACTCAGGAGCGCAATAGCACCAGATATGTCAACCTACTGGCTACACACTAGCTTACTGTTCCAACGTTTTTGCTTCATTTATTTTTATTTTCATTTCTTTTCCCTTTTATGAGGTCTCAGTTTTCCCAGCTTAAACTTTACTGTAATCAAAAGTCCTCTGGACACATTGTGAAATCTCTCCTTCACTGTCACTATAATAGACAACAATCACAGCTATAATTTAAAGCGGTGCTTCATCACATATCCACATAGTGTAGAGACATTAATCAGTCCAGTCTGCTTGCTTAAATCATGAGGACCAATGTTAATTTTTTGTTATTACACATCATGTTTAAGCTTCTGTAAAAAACGATGAAGTTCATCAAGCAAGTACGGATGAGCTTCTGTTTAGATTTGCAAATTAAAGTTCATGTGTAGATAAAAGTTTAGAATAAATCCGTTGATCGTATTCAGTTATTGAGTCTGTAATATTGGAAATTTCTCTACTCTAAAATATTTTATCACATTATGCTACATATATTTTAGATAGAGAATTATGAAATATTAAAAAAATAAATAAATACTACAGAAATGTAAGGAATAATGGATCTTACAAGTAATTTTTTTTATTACTTATTTAAAAGGTTCTTTGTTGTTTGCTTTTCTGGATTCTTATTAAGGATAAACTAGCAACTGTGGCAGTAGTGGCAATAAATCTAAGCTTTGCTCTGAGCATCGGATACAGAAATGATCAGATAAAATAGATTGTAGTATAGATGGGATAGCGGGTAAGAGATAACCCAGTGTTGAACTTTGCTCAGATGGGGAACAATATGTCCAAGGTAATATAGAGATAATAAGTAAGTGGTCAATGTTCCCTTTAGAGAATAAGCCTCTTTTAAGAAAGGCAGTTGTGAGGTTGTTTAAAGATTCATGGAGAAGCCGATGTCTGGAGGATGGTGAGGGGGCAGAGATATCTGCTTTTTCGATTCTGCTTTGTTATAGCTAAATGCCACATGCTAAAACTGCCCCAGAAACCATTTAAAAACATGGCTAGTCTTCTCACTTGATACTAAAAAAGCTTCTCTTTGCATTTTTACTAAAGAGACCTGACTTCTTATAAGAACTGGATTGTCATTAGAATACAGAATGTAAAAGCTAACACAAATAATGCCCCGTTTTTTAATTACTAACAAGTCCTAAGCTGCTAACATTTTTTAAATGCTTGGTTTTTTATATTTAAGTGGAGCTAAACTCTTTAAAAGCAAAAAGAAAAAAAAATCATTACCTGGCTTACCATAGATTTAATTTCAAGCTATAATTCTGGCTTTTATTAATTTGATTCGAAAGATTTATATACCCTGAGGAATGTAGCCCGAACCTGATTCCCTCCTGATGTCCCTCCGGTGATTATACATTTTAATTAAAGTCATTCTAAAATTTGAAATGGCATACGACGTTTATTATACTTCAAAAATCATTATGATTAAACGTTTCATAACACTCACAGGTCCACATTAACATTATAAAGGCACTTTAAATTATAGATTTTTAATGATTTGATGCAGGTTCATTTTTTGTTATATATATATTTTTTTTATTTAGTTATTTCCAGCAATTATCACTTGCACTGTAATTGTCATTTCCCCCATTTCATTCGGTTTGTATTGTGTAATAAAAAATATTTTAATCACGTGTTTAGGTTTATATTGGTTGTAGGAGGTTTTAGGTTTTAAAGAAAAAATAGTTTGATTGGATTTTCAGCTGTAATCTGTTTTAATGTGAAGTTACACTAATAAAAAATTAGTTTAAAATTAACTGGTAAATAAAACTAATAAATCAGTATTTGGTCTGAGTGTGTATTTTAAAATCAGAATAACAGAATAACAGACAGCAAATACCTGGCAAAACCAAAAAATGAAATTAGATTACATCGAATTTTTTAATCACTCCTATGATAACCTTAACACTTTTTTTTAGATTTTAAAGTGTAGTTATGGAAATTTTTAGTATTCTCAGTATTAGTCAGTCTAGGCAGTAATGGTCTGGGGTGTGCACAGGGTCATGTGATGCTGGAACAGTGTTTGGACATCTTGGTATACTACAACCTACAGAGAAATTCTAGAAAATGTGTTTGCTGGTAAGTGGCCACAAACGTTTGGGGTTATTGTGTATTATGTTATATCTATAAATATAATTTCATTTTGTTTTTCCTTTCTTCTATTTAGTCCCTTAATGTGATCTAGGAGCTCACAGTTTTATTGCTGAGCTCCTACGGTAATGCAGCATGACAGAATAATAAAGAAGACTAAAACAACCTGTACACTTTTTAACCTAAATATGGCTTGTTTGCACATAAATTTCACATATCGCTTGTTTCATATCAAACTATACAATGTAAAATTAAAATATTAACAATGTATTATTAGAGACGTATTTAATTAATTCGTTCAACAAATTGCCTTGTTTTTTTTTCAGGACCTATTAGGCTAGGAATCAGTGGGTTATATTATGTGATTAAAAGCTTATTTTACAGGAAAGCCACTAAAATTATGTTATCTATGTTCTAGGTAATTAGGTATAGAAATTAAGTAGAGCAAATAAATGATCAACAGTATGATTTTCAATGAGGTTGCTTAACACGCTACTGCTTGTTCGGGGCTTATAAAAATCACTAGCCTGACATCCCAGGGCTATTGTGTCTTCTAGTCGGGCTACCAAAGGGTATCCCATAGGGAGAAAAACATGTTTTAATGCTTTAGTATTCTCTTACCATTATTGTTGTATGTAATTTTTGGGCATCGGGGAGCCCCATTAACATGTGGGGCAGAGCCGGCGCCATACCATAACAAACAGGGGACACATGGTTTCCAATAAGAGGGCACATAATCAGCAACAATAATTTTGCAAAGACAAGGCATAAATACAACCAATATAGTGCAAGCACACACTTATAAAACTGGTACAGACTCAGCTCATTTCCTGTAACGCGAACAAGGAAATCAGACACTAATCAATATTACAATGACCAGGTGGCAACTTAAACAAAATGGGCTTGTAGAGTCACATTTTAGCTTAGGTAAATTAAATAAAATTAAATAGTTTCTGATTTCCATTACATTACAAATCTTATAACAATTAATTATTCCTGTTATGAGTTAAATGATTTAAAAACTGTTTAGGGGGCACAACAACCCTTGATGCTGGCCCTGATGTGGGGTATTGAAATCGCATCTTAATGTGCGCTCTATTGCGATCGTGCAAACTATGTATAGGGAGCGGCAATACTGTTTTTATACAATTTTTCTAAGTGACGCTCTGGATCTATTGCACATCAATTTCTCTCACGCTGTCCTGTCAGTGTGACAAGTGAAATCTTGCGTAGCAAGCTTAAACAAGTAATACATGCATGCATACATGCAGTGGAGAGAATTGTGAAAATAGCTGACATCTGGAGTAGGTTGTTCAGTTAGAACCAAATATTTGTGTTGATGATTGTAATTTTATAGCCTACAATTTATATTTTTTTGTTTTAAAAATGTTTTCATTGATATATGGTCTCCTTTACAATATTCTACATTAAAATAACGTCTTTTTTCTTCAAGGTTACCAGGAAAAAATTGCGAGCCGTTTTCGGTGGTCTGCAACCCTGTGTGGTAGGAGCCGTATAGAAAATAGGGAAAATTGTATGGGAAAAAATCCGACATGGGCAGCATAATAAATCCGTGACAACTGTTTCTGCTGAACAGTTGTAGGACCCTATGCTCAGGTTACTGTTTTTTTTCCTCATGTAACTATTTTACTTTCCTCCTACGTCTTAAAATCACGGGTTGGTGAATTGACTCGAATCAATAAATGACTGAACAATTTAATGAAAAAAAAGTTGTTTTTTTGATGCAAAACAACTTACCCAATAACACCAAGGCCTTGACAGCAAGCTTGTGTAAAGAAGACAGCTAACTTTACTAATGAAAAGGCTTTTTTGCAACAGAAACCTTAAATTATTGCAGGAGACTTGTGAAATGTGTTCAGCAAAACAGAAAATAGAGGTCTACTTGTGTCAAAAAACACAAGAATGACTAAGCTGGAGACATCACTGATCCATGAAAGCGCTCATCCCCCTTTCTACCATTAAATGTACCACCAATCAATACCAGCACTGCAGTTAAAGTGTGATGGAGTCTATTATTTCATAAGTAGCTGAGCAGATCACCTTGTCTGCAACTGATTGGAGAGGCTAGTCATCTAGTCATTTGGATTGTTCTGGACGAGTCTTGGCCTTTTACTGGTAGAAAGGTGTATCACAAATTAGGCTGCGTTTTCCTCTCCTCTGCAGTGCGTTTTCGGTCTTTCAAACGAAGGTCGAACAAATTAGGCCAGTCAGGCACCCTGGCCCACATGTACTCTTTCTAACACTTTACATGGCTATCTGACACATACTCTTGCATGCACCATCAAACACATTTACTTTGTTATCCTTCCAGACACCTAAAATAGTATACTAAGGTGGTCTGGGGATACTGTAGGTAAAAAAACACTTTATCAACTCCAGTGTTAGACTGTCTAGAGTATCTAGATCTGGGTCAGTTTAACTGAACACTCTGCCAAAGCCGTAGCCGACAGAAAGACTAGTTCAAGTTCATGCCTTTTTAGGTGAAACTGTGGCAGAATAATGAGCAAGATCTTAGTTGCATCCTAAAATCATCTGTGAAAATTATTACCTGCACGTTCAGAGCATGTAAAAATAATTGCTATTTATAGATGTGCAGTGCACATGTCTTGTGAACTGCTTTGAAGATGACAGTTGTGTCCAAATAAGCAGATTTTTTAAAAGAATCACGGAGATGTTAAGCATCTCTTCCTCTTTCTGATATGGAAATACCAGAAGAGGGCAGCAGGATTGTACATCTGATCATGCAGCAGCTTAGAGACTTATCCCTGAAGCTGGTCTCCCAACTATTTTGGCTCAGGGTTTAAGCTACTAATTTGATCATGGTGTTTGCATGCATCGTCAATCTCATGGTAATGACTCTACAACAGAAGCAAAAGGCTGAATCAGAATGCAGAGCAGTGCTTTGCTGCAGAGGCATGGGGGCTGATGTGCCTGCTGACGGGAAGTTCATAGAGTATGTTGGACATTGTAGTACAGGTCTTGTAGGTAGAAAAGATTTATTGTAGGGCATATTGAGCCTATCCTGTTTTTCGTGCTGTGGAGATAAACAAATAAATTATTTAATATGAAAAAGAACTGCATGGTGAAAAAAAATACCCAGAGGTTATGAGTAAAGACAAAAATGCTAATAAGCTGCATAAACAGGAACACAAATTGTAGTGGTGTATTTATATATATGACTTCCAGGCTGCCATTCAGGGCAATAAAACAAAATGTGTGTACTATTGTTGAACTTTTTTATTGTGTTTGTGGGTTTTTTTGGCAGGTAAAACGCTTTGCTACCTTAATCCATTCATCCATTGTCTATACCCACTTATTCCTAATAAGAAGCCTATTCCAACGGCAGGGGGTATACACTAAACCTGTCGCCAGTCCATTACAGGACCACATACAGCCAAAGAACTTCTATGGGCAATTTAGAATTACCAATCAACCTAACATACATGTTTTTGGAGTGTGAAAGAAAACTGGAATTAAACCCACGCAACTACAGGGTTGACATGCAAACTCCACACAGAAAGGTTACAAAGACGCTGGTGGCCAGGATTTCTTTGCTCTGAAAACACTGAATGGGAAACCAAGCAACTTGGGAGGCAGAATAGGCTCAGTTTCCTAGCAGGGCCTTTTAGGGCAAACAAACGAGAAAGTGTAAGATTCTTGGTAAGGAAAAGGGCCTGTCAGGATTGAGTCTCTTGGCCTCGCGTAGGTATTCAAGGTTCCGATGGTCAGTCAGCACCACAAACAGGTGGCAGACCCCATCCAGCCAGTATTTCTATTTAATTTCGGTGTGAGCTTGTTGATAAGAAGCTTTGTTTGCTGTTGTCATAATTTTGCTCTGCTGGTCATCTTCCTGGAGCAGTTGTCAACTTCTTCGAGAATTCATAATTAGGACCCCAGATACATTCTTAGCCTTGTTCTAGGAGTACACAAAGAATTTTATAGATATGCATCAAAAGGAAGAGGTGTATGTATTCTTAGAATACCTCATTTATGTGCCCCTGGAGTACGGAGGGGTATAAAGCCATATGGCATAATTTGGTACCGATAGTGGCCAGTAGGGGTCACGAACACAGTCTTTCAGTCATCCCTCTCATGTACTTTAATGAGGTTATATGCACTTTTGATGTCTAGCTTGATGAGGACTGGTGCTTTGCTGTGCTGCTGAACAGCACAGCAAACAAAGAAGAATCTTGATGCAGCAGGGGAGATAGACGAATATAACCTTGTTGGAGAGCCTCCTTTATGTACCCCTACATTTTGCCTAGGTATGAAAAGAGGTTAAACATTATCTCTGGGCACTGGTTTATCTAGTTGTAAGCGGATAGCACAGGCCCACGGTCTATGTTGCGGTAGCTTGAAGGCTTATTTTGGCCAAAAACATCACAGAAATTGGAATATTTATGAGGGATTTTAATATTACTGGTGATCCACATAACATTTTACAGGATCTGGTAGTGGTATGGAAAAAAAAACCCATTGGAAGCAGCCTTTTTCCCACTTAGAACATAGAATTTCACCTATGGTCCATGAGATGGAGAGGTCATAAGAAACAAGCCAAGGGTGCCCTAGAATAATCGCAGATGTGGAGTTCTCCAGAACCAGCAGGCAGATGTCTTCGGTGTAGAGAAATCTGACCTGAAACTGGACTGGGCCCAGCAGTGATCAGACCTCTGGCGTTTGATTAAATGTTGTATTTGGTGTTGCTTATTTTCCTCTTTAACCCAAGTCTGGCCACAGTAGAAACAATGGTGCCGACATTCATACGAGGAAAACTGTAAATGGCACATTTTTAAGGGTTTGGGAGGAGGTTTTTGAGAACTGCTATTCTTTGACTGGTGGATGACCTGGATAAAGTACTTTGGCCACATAGTGTGATAATAAAAATGAAAATATGCCCCTAGAGATAGTTTCTAGTCTAGCCCTGGGATATTTTTTTGCAGATCTGAGACTTTTCATGTGACATCATCACAACATACAAGTTATCAATAACTATGATAGTACAGCTCACAAAGAATTAACTGCAGATCTGTCTTTCCTGGCAGTAGTTTTTAAAAATCCTAATCCAGGACTGATTTCTTTGTCTGTAGTGGTGCAAAACTAGTCACAACCCTTTAGTTGAAAACAACTCTAATTGCTCCTGGGGTAAATAAGTGGATATGTGTATATATAGTTCCCTGCAAAGGACTGCCATCCTATCCTGGATTTCTTGCACCCACTGTTGCTGGATAGGAGACACTACAGTTCTAACCAGAATAAAATGGTTACTGAAGTGAAAAAAACAACTATTTTTAATGTGTATTTCCCCTCTAAAAAAGCTTTCAGTAAAGATTTATGTCAAAATTGCATTTTAATACTGTTAGTTTGATAACAGCTAAGAATGACATGTTAAATCTTGCCCTTCCTGTAACTGCACTGCAAAACAGATTATTATACAGCTTAATGTTAACAGCAAATACAATTGGGTTGAGAATGTGATTCCGCAGAACTTGTCAGAGACGAATCCAACACAATCAGGAAACATCAGTGGGAATAACGGCATTATAAATAAACGGAATTACTAACAGCGTTACTAACTTTTTTGGGGACGAGTAATTAATAAATTACTGTTTTCTCTGTTATGTTACTGTGAATAAAATGTGTTGTTACTATAATAGATCTCCAAGAACTCTTGGACTCTCCTAAGAACTCTCTCAGCTATAGGACCTGCAAAGTTTTTTATTTCTGGTGTGTCTGGGGTGAGGTGGGAAACATAACTGATGATGATTGGTGTGTATGTGTGTTAGTGCTGGGAGATAACCGCATAACTGATAATGACTGGCTTAGGTAAATCTACATCCAAGTAATGCCTACTGTTGACACAAGCAATAGTGGGAGAGTGGTGGCTCAAAAGGCGCTGAGTTGCTGATCTAAAGACCAGAAAGACCTGGGATCAAGCCCCCCCACCACCGCCAGCCAGCCCCTGTCCTTGAGAAACCCTTCCTGCTCCAGGCCCGCTGTATCGCAGCTGACCCTGCGCTCTGACCCCCAACTTACTAAGATAGGATATGCTAAGGTTGTATATGTGACTAATAAAGACTTACATTTACAGTGTCAGTGGTGCTGTCCGAATGCACATACTGCTTGTACTAGTATGTACTTCACTTAAGTAAGTGCACACTTCCACTTTCATTAAAAAAAGGCAAAGGTAGCTTTGGCAAACTGGTAGTAGAAGCACTACCTTTTTTTCATTAGGGTACAAGACAAGACTGTTTATGTAACGATCAACTTATGAGCAGAAAGAAAGAGTTTCTCCACATCGATGCCAAGTAATTCTAATCTAATTAAGCATCTCACATCGTCACACCACAAGATTAAAATAGTGTACATTTTTTATAATAATAATTTATTCTCTTTAGTGTCCATTTTATTCATCTAACCCTATTTCATATTGGGGACATCCAAGACATTTAACATATTTAAATTATTTCTTTCAAAAAAGAAACTTAATAGTTTTAGTGTAATTATTTACTTTGATAACGATGCCACTAGAAGTAGAACCATTAGCTATAACTAATATTTTTTAACATAGTAACATGCCCAACACTAGACAACATATAACTAAATGTATAAAAAAAACTAGTGGCTGTAGTATGTCAGTAAATTTTGTAACAGACTTGAGTCTGAATCTGAATCTGCTGGAGGTCCATAGATGCATCATCTTTCCTCAATACAGTTACCACACATCATTTCAAACAACTGACAATTTTCACACACAAAACAAGACAGTGGCATATGTGCATGAATATTTACATAGTATATATCAGCAGCTTTGTTCTCTGAACTACAGCTTTTACATCGATTATTCCTTTATTGATTTCTCATCATCTCCTTGGTTTAGTACCATATGGTCACCTCCTTTGACGCCTCGCTCATTTCAATTCCCTACACACACGAACACACACACACACACAAACAGCAGCTGACATTGGGCTATATCCCTAAGTATATATGTAGGGTATAGAAGGTATATTTTTAGCAAGGTGACTACCTTTCCAGCATTTAATAGCATCTGGAATAAAAACTGACTAGTCTCATTATTCATTCCTCTGGTTGAGCTCATTATTTTCAACATTGATTAATTTCCCCTTTGCGTCGTCGTTTATAGCCACAAACACAGCAGCATTTCTTTTTCCCCTTTATTCTTCTCTCTCTCTCTCTCTCTCTCTCTCTCTCTCTTTCTCTCTCACACACACACTATGGTATAATTTAACCTGTCATTTAAATGTATGATTCCACTGAGGAATCTGGCAGCACTGTGTGGAGGTTCTGCCAGTGCAATGTGTAAAAGAGTGCCAGGAGCTGCCGTGAGCTACAGTCAACAATGGATTCTGAAGCACATATACACTCATTTACACCTGACACACACACACACACACACCATCTTTTCTGTTGGTCAGCATAAAATTTCCTTCAGCCTAAAGGCAATGAACCATCTGTACATCATGTTCCAAAATCTTGTCTTTCTTCCAACTAAAAACAAAGTTCCCTTAAGGTAATGGTGACTTAAAAGTGTGCAAGAAGTGTACACTTGTGCTGTTGCAAAAGATATGTCTAGTTTAGCATAGTGCTTGAAACTGGGTGTGCTTCCAAGCTTAACTATACAAAGGCAGCTAAAAACCTGAGTGACGAGACAGCAGAAGTGTCTTTAGGAAGAGTAAAGGGAAGGATATGATGTGAACATCTTACACGGAGTGACAACGTACTGCATCAGCATCCAGATTAAAACCCCGGTTAAATAAAGGATATTAAAAAAATGTGTGATTAAATTTAGTGGTTCTCTTTAGCGCTTTAATATAACACCTGTCAAACACTGATCCATCACACACAAGCGACTTGTCAGTTATATCAGTTAGGGCGTCTTATTATCCTAATATTTACCCAAATGAGAACAAAAGGGAGTTTAATTCAAAACCTGATTATTCTGCATATATTGACTTCTGGCTACAAATGAGAATTGATTAATGTCAAGTTGTGTTTTACTGTTTGGAAAGCTGAGCTGCAGAATCCATATTAAAAAATGCAGCTGCTTCACCTTACTGTTTTCCTCCATTTATAGTAACGCTATAAAGCTAATCAGGACATGACAGAAGAGGCTGGTCCATGTCCAACCATAAAATCCAGATTTAACTATAGTTTCACGATGATTTAATTTAACAAATAAAATTTCCAGATGCTTACGCTAGAGATACGCTAATGTATGGCAATAATACAGTACTGATGCTATTCACATAAAAAGGTCATTAATAGGGCTTCATGATACGATATATCACGATATACTGCAATACAAAAAATATTGTAATACTTTTTTTTTTTTTTTTAAAGCTAAAAATACAACAAATACATAGCTGGAGTCAATGGCGGTATGTGTCAGCGGCAACTACAGGAGCGGGAGGAGGAAGTCGTTTGACCGGCGGTTTTACTTAAATATCAATGTGAACGTAAATCAGTTTAAAACACAATTCAAATATGTATCAATAATAGAGGTTGGGATATCGATACATTATTTTGGTGGAATATCGCGATAGTTTTCTTTATCGATATTTTTACACACCTCAAGTAAATAAAGTAAAAATTCAAATTGCATGGTATAGAATATTTTATACCCAAGCCTGGAATCAAACCTGGGTCCCTGGAGCGCAAAAACTTGTGCATGTGGGTGTCGGCGCCTCACCCACTACAACATGGCGCCAGCCTGTGTAGCATATTGTAAACAATAGTGCCAGCTACAATGTTTATATTACCACCTACTACAGTATTTATTCTACAGCAAGAATTTACAGTGATGGTGGGTGCGGCGTATAAATAAATATAATAAAACATTATAAATTTGTTTAATTGTCAAGTTGTTAACAGATGATAAGATGAAGCTGTAACTTTACCAGTTCCAGAACATTATTTTGTGGTTTCCTTTGTAAGAAAATAAACATATCCAATTGATTTACATTTACAGCTTATGCATATGTTTTTTCCCAACATTAACTGTTAATTAGACCAGTTGGAATGTATGATCTAGACCTCGGAAGTTGTCGCTCCTGTAATCAGATGATCGAGGCGTCGATCCCTGTTGGTTTTTCTTTCAGAACTGCTCTGCGAAAAAAACCTGAGTAGGTCAAAGTATATTTTTCTTTCACTTGTATTTCCTTATTCGGAATGTTGTATAAGTATTATTAAAAAATGTGTTCATATACATTATAACACTTTATTACAAATTAGACTTTGTGTTATAATAGGAAAAAAAATCATAAAAATGTCCAATAAAAATGGTTTCAAAATATGTTGAACAAGATATGGTAAGCATTTGGATTGGATAAGATAAATATTATGGATTCGGGCCAAAGCTACTTAAGCAATTTTTTAAATGCAGTTGTTTCTATTTCTCTTTATTCGGTTTAGACTCGTGGTAGATTCAGATCCTGAAAAGGCTAGATATGAGTCAGAAACAGCACTTAAATCTGAGATGGGAGGGAGGAAACCAGAGAACTCAGAGGAAACCCACACAGTCATGGTAGGAAGTCACGTTCGAAAAGCCGCACAGACAGAAACGTGAGCTCAGGAATAATCAGGGGAACCTGGAACTGCGAGGAGACAATGCTACCCATACCCACTGCACCAACCGTGCCAATCTGATGCTACCTTATTAGTTAGGTTTTTTTAATTATCTATATTTGTTTCATTGTGTATATTAGTTCTGTGGTAATTATGTCCGTCGCACATGAATGATCCTGATACGCAGTGTGCAACTGCAGCGTTATTACTACAGGCGAAACCCGATCCAATTTCATGAGCCATCAACTAGCTGTTCACTTTAAAGACATACCGTGGATGACTTGTTTCCCCTCAGTGCTCTGCACAATCACACACAAAGACTACCATCTGGCCAGCGCTATTCAGAATCCAGTCGGAAATGTGTGTGTGTGTGTGTGGTGTGTGTGTGTGGGTGTGTGTGTGTGTGTGTGTGTGTGTGTGTATCTATATATATATATATATATATATATATATATATATATATATATATATATATATATGTATGTGCGTACGTGTGTGTATGCATGCATTCTCTCTGCTTTATGCTTTATATCTCAGCAATTACTTTCATTATAACTGGACTGCAGGGACAGAACTAAAAACGTACGTACGCATACTTTGAACCCTTACAAACCCTGGAGTCTGATACCTCCCCGGCTGTTCTCCCTGATCCCCTGCAATCGATGAGATTACCTCCTGAATTGCTTTTCTTTTCCATCACACCACCACAGCTCCTATTGTGCTGGGAGGAAATTTCTACATGTGGCAGCACCAAGAGATTTATTGGAACGGATGTGCAATGCTAGCGATTGCTTATCGTTTGCTTCAGACCGGTCTGCTTTAAGCAGTTTCACAACCCACACACACACACCCACACATACACACACATAGAGAAAGAAACAAATTAACACAAGCACTTGATCTAATAAAAGAAAATATTCTTCCAGATCACATTTTCTCAATGGAAAGCAGTGCTGAAGATTTAGGGGAGTGAAGCTTATCTGCGTGACTGCTGTTCAGAAGAGCTGTATCAGCAAAAAAAAAAACCACTGAGCTAGCTTTAACGTCTGATAGATAGATAGATAGATAGATAGATAGATAGATAGATAGATAGATAGATAGATATAGATAGATAGATAGAGATAGATAGATAGATAGATTCGATGGATGAGTGGATAGATAGATAGATAGATAGATAGATAGATAGATAGATAGATAGATAGATAGATAGATAGATAGATAGATAGATAGATGAATGGATGGATAGATGGATGGATGGTAGTCATTGTACACTTTTATTCTTTTTCTAATTCTACTTCATCTTGTATCTAGTTCAGAGTTTTCCGGAAGGTAATTCTGATATTTTTAGGGAGGCTTCCAGTTTTAGTGGCATTGGAACTGCCCTCCCATCTGTCAGTGCGGCTGTAGTGCAGTCTATCCTGGCTGCCTCTTAACCTCATATTATGTCTAACTCTTGGATTGGTTTGTTAGTGTTACTGAGCAGTTCCGCCCTGTCCGATCCTTATTTTGCATTCTCCACACATCGGTCGGTCGCTCTTATGTAATCAGACACTGCAGAGCGCACACTTTGCCTGGGCGGGGATAGAAAGTTGGACTGTAGAGAAGCCTCACCTCCTTCACCCCTCCCTTCTTCCCCTCCGCTTCCCCATATCTACCCCCATTAACCCACCCCATCACCATCCATGCACCACTTCAGTCCTCTACATTCTTATTGTCTATCACCAACTTATACAAGATGCAAGAGAGAAACAGAAATAGAAAAAAAGAGAATAAAAGCATCACCTCGAATAGTAAGAAAAAAATCCCTACTGCAATAAAAATAAATAAATAAATAAATACATAAAGGGATGCTTACCTCGGGATGAGGTGTACTGCGCCAGTAGCAGGAAAAGGAGGGGGGGGGAGAAAAAACTTCACCGATTGCGACAGGACAGTCTGAGTTACTCTGCAAATAGCAAAGTGGGGTTTTTTCACAGCACTTTGGTTTATCCTTCTTATAAATAAAAAATAAAGAAAAAGAAAGAAACGATAGCTTTTTGTAGTGATGCTGAATTTCTTCTTCTTCTTCTTCTTCTTTATGATCTTCTTCTTTTAAGATCCGCCACGTTCACCACAATACACACACACACTCTTGATTGCAGTGGCCGTTCAATGTTGGGACCGGCGGATGCGAAGACACACACATTTTCATTCTCACACACCGCAATTGTCTCTCAACATCGCAGCCTTTGGCGTTTCGATGCTGTATTTCCCGGCAGCGCGCTCTGATTGGTTAACAAAAACTACCCTTCTCTCTGATTGGTCGAGAGTGCGCGCTCCACAGTGGCCCCACCTCTTTCCTCTCCTACAGTAGTTTATATGCCTACTACATTAGTCGGTATGTAGGTTCCGTCTCAAACCGTATGATAGCATAGCAAGCAGTATGTCATAACCTGCGCCATGATTGAAGTGTATATAGAAACACTAATTAGGGTGCTAATATGCGGTTTTGAAGATGTATAGATATATAATTATTAACAGGAATTGAGCAGTGTGTGTGTGTGTGTGTGTGTGTGTGTGTGTAGGAGGGGAGGGGTGCTGCCGAGAGACTGGCCGCAGATTCCCCTGCTCACTCAGCATCCCACTGTGTGTAAGGGATGGAGGGAGGAAGGGAGGGAGGAAGATGGAGAAGGTGTTTTTTAGTAGTTCTGCAGTACCACTAGCTCAGTCTGTCTGTGCTTTTTTTTCTCTCCCCCAAACACAGCATGTAGGTAATGTGCTTGTGTGTAAATTATTTAACAGTGTGGTGAACTCACAAGAACAGACTGTAGGCTTCAAGGGTTTGCAGTAAAAACAAAAAAAAAGCCAGAATAACACCACCAATTGGCTTCATCTCCTCTTAAACTCATTACTCACTGTCATCCTGTCGCTCACTACAGCACAGCCACTGCACCATAATTCGCTTACAGCTCGTTTTCATCAGCCTCAGGATACACCAGCACTGAGAGGCTGTTCCCAGCATGTGTATTTGTTGAAAAATGTTAAAATATTTTTACAAATATCGATTTGGTTTGTTAATTTGTTAAATCCAGGGTTTTTTTCTCAGCTCCTTTCTTCTGGTTGGTTGTGTGTTGCCTCAGCGCTAATGAAACGCACTTGATCAGCATCTAAAATCAATCAGACAAAGGCAGGCCTTCCTGAACAAAACTGTAAATGATGTGATGGAGTAGAAATTCCCCTGTGACACATTAACCAGAATATATACCTGATTTATAAATAAAAAAAACAACGGTTTGCTGTTAACTCACAAACTGGCTTGAAGATAAGAAACACAACCTCGGTGTTTCTTTTAATTACAGTCCTGACACATAATTTTAATATTTTGTAATTAATTGTATAATTTCTGATGGGAAATCAATGCTTTAATAACATCTGGGATACGAGTTGTGTTTCTAAATGCCAAATGGACACAAGAACCCAAAAGTGGGTCTTTGATTAGATTTATTAGAGAACGAGGCGGATGCAAAACCTTTTAGAGAGTAACAGACCTCCATATGGTGTTTTTTCTAGTGCATCTGAAGAAAGGTTTGGCACTGGAGTTTTGGAAACTGCATTTTATAATAGAAGCACCTAATGAAAAAAGGGGGGGAGGGGGGCATTTACCGGCAATTAATTTCTCAGACATCACTTTGGCAGTTATTTTTACTCCTGGGCTCAATGAATATCCCTTTTAAACACTAAACGGAACCCGCACACACATAACCGGCTTGTTTTCCGTGTCCTTTTTGTCCTGGAAGTGCTAAGTGCGTTTCTGTAATTCGTGCTGAAACCCGTAGCTGCTTTCAGGTGTACAGGACACAGAGCATCGTTTGTTTGCTCAGCTGGCTTGACACAACAGCACTGAATGACATGCACCAAAAACCTGATCGGATCTATTTCATCCTTCCACAATGTCCTAATTGGCGCAAACAATAACAAGACATTGAGCAGCTAATGGAATAACAATGGGAAAAAAAACTGGTTAGGGATGTTTATACTCCATTAGCCACTCACCAGGGTTGCATGTTTAAGATCAGAATAGACTGCATACTCCCAGGATGACAGGCATTAGAAGCGAAAGCCTGGTTCCTGATGATATACTAGGAGAGAATCCCTGATACAGATCATAAACAGTCTGAAAACAGAAAACAGTTGATACAGTGAATGTGGGGTTACTTCTGCACGGTTATTATTGGTAGTAGTAGACTTTCTTGGCCTTTCCTCAAATGCTGGAATTAACTCCCTCCAGCTAATACCCTCATTTTAGATGGCTTACACATCTTTTACATGACTGGATAACTACATAATAGCTAATCAGCTAGGTTAGTTATGACAATCAGGGGTCCCTCTAAGATGGGCGGTGGGAAAGGTGCAGGGTGTGTCTGGGAGTTAGGACTATTCCCCCAGGCATCGATTTTATTAGTAGTAACAATACTAGCAGTGATGTAATAGGAAGTGGTAGTGCAAGTGTTAACAGTGTTGAAAAGTGCAAGTGGTTAAGTTGTTGTTGAACTACCAACATGAGGACCCGGGTTTGATTCCCAGCCCCACCAAGCCACCACTGCTGGGCCCCTGAGCAAGGCCCTTAACCCCACAATTGCTCAGTTTGTATAACAAGGAAAATTGTAAGTCGCTCTGGATAAGGGCGTCTGTCAAATGCTGCAAATGTAAAATGTAATAGTATGTTTGGTGCAGAATGGATGTGGTAGAGGGGCCCAACCTTATATTCTTTCATGGGGCCCAAAATTGATAAAGGTAAAAGGCCAAACTTCCAACTCTGCTGGTCTTTTGCATCCCCAAAACAGCTTTAATAGTAGGCATCTGTTCTAACCCTGATGTGCCTATCAGCCTGAAACCAGGTAGGTCTGACTCATCAGACTCTCCCTCTCAAAATAAAAAGCATTTTTCCATGAGCCTTCCTCATAAATGTTTTTTTAAGGTTATGCCACATCCTTTTAGGCTCAATCCCTTGAGTTCTCCTTGCAAAACAATATTTATTCAAGAGGTTTTTAGACCTTGTCATAAATGATTGCTCACCACAATCCTTCTAATTTTTAATAATGCATTGGATAGTTTACAGCCCAATTTTTTACAATCTTCTTAGTTTTTTTTTCAGGCCAAAAAAATACACGAAACACATCTGAACTGCTCATTGCATCAGTTTGAATCAATTAATATGTTGAAAGTGAAGACATGAATCACTGCAGTAATTATATAATAGTGCCTATTTTGAACAGACAGCATATTATATATCAGATGATTGGATATTTCAGCCTACCATCTGACCCCAAACTGTTATTTTATTGATTTCTTTTTTTCTTTTTTTTACTTTTGCAGCAATGTATGGATATATAGAGAAAGTGGTAGCTGAGTAGTGTTGAACTCTTGATTGAAAAATTATAGGTTCAATTCCCAGCATTACAGAGCCGCCACTGCTGGGACCCTGATCAAGGCCCATAAATTCCAACCACACAGTCAGATTAAAAAAAGAGAGAGATAACTGTGTGTGTGTGTGTGTGTGTGGTGCCAGAAATGTAATTCTAGAAAAGATCAGAACCGACTTATGAATTATACTTATATAAAAAGAAACAGCAGATATATAAACACTTATCACACTGGTATGTGACTGTTACCACAAAACCGTAAACACAAATGTATAAATTGTTTTAATTTTTGCCCCAAAATGTTCCAGAGTGCAACTATAAACAAAGCTGCAATATCCTCCACACAGTCCCTGCCTCCATCCCACTGAACACATTTGGAATAAACTAAGTTTTCAGTTTTTGACCCTACTAGTGAGTTAATAAAATAATCTATAATCTAGTGATAAATCTTCCTAGAAGAGTGAAACTTATTATAAATATGTATAAAAAGATCAATAGATCTGCACATATGAGTGTGATAGTCAGATGTCTGTAAACATAAACATTTGAAAATAGTGAAATAAGCTGTTTTTTTCTGTTTTGTTAGTAAAGAATTGTCTGTCTGGTTACTTGTTATTGTAATTTTGCACAGCAGAGGGCGCTGTAGTTCCAGTCACAATGAACAGGACCTTTACTGCATCATCTTCAGTTCCAGTTTTGTCTAAAATATAACATTTTCTGTACATGATCCAGTCACAAGCATCGAATCACTTCATTATAAATCTAAACTGGATTTAATTGGCTTATTTAAATTGTTCCTAAAATGTTCATTTCTTTAAAAATGCACATAAACCGTCCAGCTTAATAATATATAGAAATTAAAACAATGTATTATTCTTCTAGCGTACAATTACGAATAAAAGCCAGAAGGTGACATCCTCTTATTTGGCACTAGCTGAAAAAAACCAATTAGTGTAAAGCAAATGTGCCACCAGACAGAGCCTGAAACAGACTGTACACTAGATGGGGTGATGCTGTCAGCCAGTAACTTTACATTCATAACATCAGTTCAAATCAAATGCCCTTTAGGAGAAAATGTTAAAAGCGAAAGGACAAAGTCCAAAATAGCCCAAAGTAAAATTGTAAACAACCTGAAAATGCGGTAAGCTAATCACCTAGCTCTAAATATAGCAAGCTAACTCTAAGCTTAACAATCTTTTACATCCTCACGTTTTTATCTTAGCTTAGAAATGATTGCAAATGGAATGAAGTCTGGTCAATTAAAAAAAGTGGTTAGCAAGAGGGGCCCGGGTTTGATTCCCAGGCAGCGGCCTTTCTGTGTGGGGTTTACTCTGGGTACTCTATTCTAAATTGCCCATAGGAGTGAGTGTGATTGTGTGTGTGTGGCCCTGTGATGGACTGGCGACTTGTCCAAGGTGTACCCCTCCTGCTTTTCGCCTTTTCAGACTCCAGAAGATCCCAGTGACCCCGAATTAGGGGAAAAAACGGCTATAGAAAATGAATAAATGAACTATTTTATTTGAATTATTTTTTATTTTTATTTTTTTTTATTATAAAAACATTTTCCATCCTATTCTCAGTTTTATTTTTATAAAAAACCTCCACACATCTGGAAATGCTTCAGATTTTGGGGTTTGACTGTAAGAATTTGTTCATTAATCTAAACGAGTATTAGTTCAGGAACTAATGTCGGGTGAGGAGGTCGGCTGCTGTCCGCAATCCAGTTCATCCGAAAAATGTTTGAAGTCAGAAATTTGTGCATCACTCCAACCGTAGCACGCTGTCTATACAGAGCTCAAAGACTTTTTCATGGCACATTGCCATGCTGGAACATTGATCAAGTGACTTATTTTTAGTACTGGAATAATATAACATACAAAGACAATTTCTAGACAATTCCGTGCTTCCAAAGACACAGTTTTTTTCACCATATGGTGGTTCTTCCTGGCTAAGAAGTGACAAATTCTAAATATAGCTGAAGATTAATCTCAGGCAAGCGATTGAGGACTTGATAAAGCTGTTGCTTCTGTAGTGAATAATCAGCTGTGGAAAAAAACAGAAAGTCTGGAACATGCCAAACATCTTGTAACACTATGCATGACTGTGATAATGGACGCCATGCATAGTGCCCTTTGCCATAGTGTTAAGTACCAGTGAAGGTTGTATGAATGGTATCCATAAGCAATGCAGCCCTGATACTCTATTTATTTCTGTCCATGGCTTCATCCGACTGTCTAAACCGCGATCTATAATTGCTACAATGGGTTCTGTGCCATGGAAGAAATACATGTGGCATAAAATTCAATATTAAAATAAAAACCTTTTTGTGGATAGGTTTAGTTTTAGATGTAGGAAAATTTTTAGGGTTAATTTACTGATGCTAATCTATCTACTGGATTATTAACACAGTTGGCAAATGTATATAAAGTAGATTTTAATTCCTAAAACGTATACATACACAATACACACACTTTTACCAGCTTTTGCTAAATTCAAATGTACATGTTTTTAATTTTTACAGTAATGTTAACATTTTAAAATGTTATTAGCATCCATGTGGATTAGACAGTTTACCCACAGTGCACTCACTGTCCCGTGGGAGAACCAGTTGGATGCTACGAGGTACCTCCTATAAGACACATTATTTGTGTCAGAAATTTTTAAACTCTATATATCAAATGATGCAATACCAGTAGTTTGACTGTAAGTATGATGAATAAATAGCATTTCCCCCTGGATATACAGTATGACCAAACATTTGTTGACCTTTTGTTGATTTTTCTAAGCTGTTATTATTCCCCATTATTCCCTTAGTAGAACTAAAAGGTTCCACCATGACAATCGTCCGTGGGCACGAAGCCCCTGAGCTCCAAAAAGAGGTTATGCGTTATAGTTGATGTATAAAAACACCAGTGTCCTGTACACCTTCGGGATAAACTGAAACACAGACGGCACCCCAGACTTCCTTATCTAATATTAGGGGGTAGTGGTAGCGCAGTGGTTCATGGTGTTGGACTGCTAATTGGAAGATCGGGGGGTTTGATTCCCAGCACTGCCACTGTTGAGCCCCTGAGCAAGGCCCTTAACCTGCAATTGCTCAGTTGTATAAATGAAATAACCGGTATGTCGCTCTGGATAAGGACGTCTGCCGAATGCTGTGAATAAACCCATTAATACTATTGTGGCTAAAATACGCCAAATCAAACAATCTAGTAGAAATGTTTGTCTACATAGTATAAATCACAAAGAGGTCACTGTGTACTGGTCTCTGGTGTTATTGTAGATAAACACTTCATATCTGTAATGATATTTTCTGGGCAGAAATAAAACAAATGCGAGGAAATGGATCTAATTTATCTTTATTTATTTTCAAACAAACCCTGAATCTTTTCCGTTAATCTTTCGATGATCCCTTTATCAGGCACGATGTGATCATTCTTAAACTTAAGGATGATGGCAGGTTTTAGAAGGTACATACATAAATAGAAACAAATAAACAGTTGTCCCGACCACATGTTGTCGATGATGTGCTTCTCTAATAGATGTGCTGTATTTGTAAGTCCAAGTGTTACATAAGACAAATAAATACTAAACGTCTCATTTTTTTTTTTTCTTCATATGTACAGTTTTCGGATTCTTTTCTTTGTCTCAACCGATGTCTTCAAAATTCTATAAAAAAAAAAAAACAACAACAACAAAAAAACCCCCAAAGGAACACAATTAATCACAGGTATGATATTTGATATAATGCTTTATAGACACAGTCAGCACAAATTAGTGGCCTTACATTTTAGGTAAACTGTGATACTGCTGCTCCTTATTTGGAACTGGAACACATTCGGACTGAAATGTAAAACAAACATATGTAAATTGAATCTAGTTATAATTATGAAAAAAATATGTTTAAAAATGCTACGAATAAACCCTAGCATGACTACAACACGATATTCAGTCCATAAACATAACAAATAAATGTGATTCTTGCCTCAAAGAGTATTATGTTCATGCAATAAATGTAGGCTATAAAAGCTGCCAGCAAGTAACGGTTGGCTCCCTGGGGCCTAACGGGAGCTGGGTGCTGAGTCAGGGAAATTCGATTTCCTTTCTGGTTGTACACATATGGAGCCATAGCAGATTTAATTGACATAGCAGTAGAAGTCAGAACCATCCAGCGGCATCCAAATTTAGCGGCCACCGTATAAGGTCAGCACATGGGGGGATGGGGTCAGGGGAAAGACAGTTGTCAAGACCCAAATAGACGCAAAGTTCTCAGGACTCCAAATTGCTTATCAGGAACACCTTAGACTATTTATTGTCAAACAAATGTTAGAGTGCATCTTGAAATGCGAGTAATAAATGCTCCCAGACGGAAGATGAAGTGAACCGGGTTGCTTATCTTGTCTAATGAAATCTAATGGTTTTTGTTAGATAAGTAAAGGATTGGGGGCTGATCTGAACCATAGTACAGAAACTGACCAATATGGTCATTTACCTTATTTCTTGTCAGCATCAGGATTCACTGCTTCTGTAGGAGCAGAAAAAACATTCCATGTTATAGGCTAAATGCATCATATCTAAATTCATATTTCAATTCATATCATCTAATCTAAATAAGAAATACTCTCAAAAATACTGGCTGCTTTTAAAAATCAATAATTCGACAGATTAGTGCTACTAAACAAATATAATCTAATGCATAAGATTAATGCTAATAAATGTTGATTAGTTTGTTTGATTAGTTTGTTTGCTTTTTATGCATGCAAAATCTAAATTCATTAAAATGAGAGGTCTCCCTGTTTGTTTTGTCAGCTGCAGCTATTCATTAACCTCAGACACTAGAGTGAAACCTACTGCATAAACAAGCTGTGCATTGTTAACCTTCAATTCCATGCGGTGTTTGTGTTCCTTGTTTAACTCACGTTTGACCTCCAGCTTGCAGGTGACGACCGCTTCACCGTGTTCATTGACGGCCTTGCATGCGTACGTGCCCCCATCAAAGTTACTAGCCTTGCGGATCTCCAAAGAACAGATGCCCTGGTTATTTATCTGTCTGAATTTGGGATCTTCACCGATAATCATCTGGTTCTTCATCCATAGAATCTTGGGCTGCAGAGGGAGGGAAAAAAAGAGAAATGGAACGCAAATGAAGTGGTTTATAATCTTTACATAGTTTTGTCTTCAAATGCTAGGATTCTGAAATGTGTCATTATTTGTTGATAGCTTGTGGGAAGAATTAGTCATACAGTTCCAAGACCCCTAGTACACAATCCTGTTACACTCACTTGTAAAAAGCCTTGGGTGTTAAAATAGCATGACTATCAGGTACCTCTCTTGGCTACAAGCAACAATGCCACTCATTCAGTTCTTGCAAGTGTGAATTTAGTCTATTTAATTTATAGAGATTATTGACAATGATGAGCTCCCAGTGGACAGACAAATAATACTGTTAATACCACACAATTATAGGTTACTGCTGCACATCTTATGGTATTAATACACACATCCATAATTGCTCAAATTGTGACTGTTTTCCTTCTACTTTAGTCAAGAGTGAAGTGTGCGGACATGCCTTAGGGAATCCTCTGACAGCGCATAGCAGCTTGGTGGAGTAGCCCACGGTGGTACTACGGTCTGGCATGTTGGTGGTGAACTTGGGAGCCTCACTGAAGTTATGTTCCTTGTAGTCTGGTGCTTTATATTCAACACCTGATTCCAAAATAAGACAAAGTTAAACATATCCTGTTGTTAAATCTTATCTTAAAAACGCAGCATTACTGTTCTGCTGGCTAGACAACTTTATATAAAGTTACAGATTCCCAGATAGTTTTAGGTTTAAAATGGATGCCAGTGTCTTTAGTACATTTCTGAAATACAAAGTGGAAAACATAATCTAAGTACTACTAAGAAATAAAATACAGTAAGGGAAGTTTATCTCTGGTCAGTCTGTGGCCAAAATGGGCTAGAATCTTCTACCAAATATAGGACATAATAAAACTTTTTTTTACTTGTCTTCTGGATGGTGGCATTGCCCTTTGTAACAGTGGCATCCTGGCTGATTCCACACTTGTTCTCAGTGAAAACTCTGAAAGCATAAGTATTTCCCATGATCAGGTCTGAGATAGTGGCATTCAGCCTGTGATAGTGTTCCAGCACTGTGAACCAGTCCTATAAAGAGGAAACAGTGACATGGGGTGAGTACAAAATTATTCAGAAGCAGGATATAGACTCAGTCTACTATTTATTAAAAGACAGTAACGCATTTCAATTAGCAGTAAAGGACTGACTTGTTTATTTAAACAATTTGGTTAACAAACTGGATAAAACTAGTAAATAGAATCTCACCAAGAACTAAAATGATGAATGACTTTTAATTTTAAAAATGAAATTAAATTTAATAAAATGTAATATAATTGAACAAGAGGACTAATGTACGATTACAGACATGCAATCTATTTGAATGCAGTGGCCATATTGTTCAATAAAAAAGAAGAAAATCTTTACTCCAGTCTTTTTGTCAGCCTTCTGCACTGTGTATCCAGTGATGGTTGTGTTCCCGTTGTCTCTTGGCTCGGTCCATTCCAAGGCAACGTTGAACCCCCAGGAGTCCACAATCTTGACGCTTGCTGGTGGACCTGGCAGTTCTGTGATTCAAAGCAAATATAATTATGTTGAAAATGATATATTTTATGAGGATGACAGAATTAAACCCTAACAAATGACTTAAAAACTGCATAAACACGTGTGGCAACATTCTTTCAGATAAAGTAAGTAAATATTTACAAATGTGTGGCGTTAACAGTTTAAAAATCTATTGTAACTTAATGTGTTAGAAGTCTTAGTAAAATGTTAAAGTGCACGATATTACGAGATTACGATAGGAAATAACAATGAAACCCTAATCCAGAAAATACAAAGTGCCGACTGCTTTCGCTCCGTCCTAGACTTGCGTTATTTGATGACAGTGACCGGGGCACAGCACAGGCTGAGGTTGTGGGGCTTAAAGGTTGAGGCAGCAGGACGTCCACTGGTTATTTGCTTCCAACATGGCACGACTAGGCTCAGAGCTGCACAGAAACTGAGGTTCACCTGGATCTGAGGAAACGGTGCACCCCTCCGTTCAAAACGCTGGAGGAAGCCTCGGTAAAGGACCTGATCTTAAAGACAGTATTTCTTCCAGCGATGTCCTCCCTCCGAAGTATTAGAGGCCTCCAGACACTGTCTACTTTACCTTCCAGCCTGCACTTTGCACCAGGCAGGGTTAAGTTGTCCTCCAACCTCGGCCTGGGTATGTGCCCAAAGTGCTGCCTAATACTCCAGGTTCTCCATCCTTCTAAGCAACAGTGACATGGTGGACGAGGTCCCGGAGAAGATGCCCCAATGGTACCGAGTTGGTCAAGCTTAAGGGGCACTGAACCCACATGATGCGGTAAACATTATTAGAGGTCTATCAGCTTTCAGGACAGAGACTCTATCACGCCAATTGAGATCTACTAGGAGAATCTACTAACATGGTAAATATTGGTCCCGCTGTTGCCGTGACACACAGGACACTAGGTGGGACAGTATCGCTGACCAAAACTCTATAGCATGTAGCCCGGTGGCCTGGTGGTAACTCTGCTCTTGATGCCATGATTGGCCAAGAAGACAGTAACTTGGCAGTGTGTTGGCGTAGGCATCTTGTTCTCATAGCGTTTTAACACAGCTCCAGTTCCCGGGAACGTCTCTAAGGTTACGCTTGTAACCTCGGTACCCCGAGCGAACGAGACGCTGCGTTTTATTGCCATATTACCAGCATTCCTGTCTACACGCTTTAGATTGAAGCCTGACTACCATAGCTGAATGCTCGCCTTTGTATTTTCTAGTCGATGACGTCACCATGCCTGTGACGTGCTGTGCTTGTAACGTATCGATCACCATTTGGTGTGATTTCACACGTGCTTCAAGACTGTGGTCATGCTATAGCATTTTGACACAGCGTATTATTTCCTTGCGAAACTGAGGTTACATACTTAACCTTAGAGTCGTTAAGCCGTGATCTTTTTCTCACCAATAATCTGCAGAGTCAGCTGGGCTTTGTCCTCAAAGCTGTCAACTTTAACACACATCTCATAGACACCGGAGTCAGCTCGCTCAGCTGCGCGGATAAAGAAGATGCTGTCCCTGTCGCTGTTGCGGATGTTGACTCTCTTGGTGTCAACAGGCTGTCCATCTTTTGTCCAGGTCATGGCAGGCTGGGGTTTGCCCTGTGAAAGGAGTAAAAAATCCTGTCTATAATTGAACTCCAAAGCCTTGATTGTTTTTAAATTCGCTATTAGACAAAAGATTGCTTAAGATTTAAGGCTCACGTACACTGAAGGGGATGACGAGGTTGACTTTCTCTCCAACTTTCACCACATAACGCTGCCTGAGGTAACGTGGCAGTCGAATCTTGGGGCGATCTATAGCGACAAAAAACACAAATTAGTTTAATAAATAAATGTATTAAATGTATTAATTTGTGTTCAGTGATGCTTTTGGGATGCCTATATCTGCAGAGGCTTATAAATCAAGTTGGGTTTAATTTATTCTCGCAGCACCCCAACTGATTACAGACTTGGACCGAGCCTACCCAAATGTCTGTCTTGCTCACCCAATCAAAATTTGGTAAAGACAGCAGTAAACAAATATGTCTGAGGTGCGCTCTGTGTGGAGACGTTTGAAGAAGGGGTGTGGAAAGTCCCGGCCAATCACAACGCAAAATCAATCAATCAATCAACCAATCAATCAATCTACCTATATATCAATCAACTAGTTTTACAGATTTTCTAAAATGTTTACTCTATTTCTTCTAATTTTCATTTTATTTAACTTGCCCAAACTTCACTCCAAGATTATATTACCTGAATTTGTGCTTATTAGTCCAGTCATTAGCTATTCTGAGGGTTAAAAATAACCCTTTATTTAACATTTTAAGAACATATTTGTGTTTATATTGACTTAATATAGTATGTCTTCCTAACCAAACCCAAGCAAGAATATTAGTACAACAATATTTTTGCTATTCCATCTCCTCAGCTCCGCCCTCAAAATTGCCCACTTGGGATATCTATCTGCCCACTCCTCTATGGTTGGCAAGAACCCGGCCTGAATAAACCTGGAAAGAACCCGGCTTCATGGATGTGAACTGGAGTTGGATTCTCTCCAATTTTTGTCACATAATGCTGCCTGGGAGCTTACGGTCATGAATCATAAAAAAATGAATCATAAATGTTGTTTATTTATTTAAATTTATGCCGTTTTGCTTTTTGTTTTATGATTTATTTATTCCTAACATGATAACCTGGCCTACTGAATTCAGACTAATACAGATGCTACTTTTTGAACTTTACTTTTAAGTGCGTGACCATCAGAGTTAAAATTAGACTGCAAGCCTTTTAAGCTTGAGGAGCAACACAAGTATGGCTTAAATTCCTTAAATTAAATTTTTTTACAGTAATTAGTCAACGAGTGATTAAAAAAATTATAAAATTAAACCCTACAACAGGATTCGGAAGATTAACCATTATGACACTTATAATAAATCCTGTGCCACACTACTCACTATCTAACTTAGCTGTAGTGCAAATCTACTTTGGACTTGCTGACTACAGGCCTGTTCATCTCATCTTCAGCTGTAAATAGGCCAGTCTGACACATCCTACCCTCTTTTGATATATGATGCAGAGCTTGAGTTACGCTAGGTAGAAAACTGGGTGCACATGGCTGGTGTTTTAGTTATTATTTTGAAAAATCATTTCCCGGGTCTAGCTGAATAGACTCCACTGATAGAGTAATTTTTAAGGCTTAGCACAGTGCGAATGTCATCTCAGCAGGAGCACTCTTATTTTATTTTTGCACTTACAGCGTCAACAAGACCACACATGCAGCCCTGAGGGCTTCGCGTAAACTGATCTGCACTGCAGTGACTGAGATTTGTTGCTAAATTGCTTCCAGCAAGTGTTACTCTACACGTGTCCCTCTAATTAAATTAACCTCACTCTTTAAAACCCTTCACTTAAAAATTACAGACTATCTAAGCGCCTGTATCCCTAATATTCTGTTTTCTGCCCTTCTCTAACCAAGGACACTTTCCAGACAAATGCAGTATCTCTGGCAAATGCTACCATCTAATGCCCTTAGCTGTAACCCAATGTGAAAACACATGGGAATGTCATCCACCCCCCCCTACGCAGGAACTGTTCACATTTGTCACCATCGCTCTCGGAGTAAGTAGTTTGACACCGCTCCAAAATGCAGTCAGTCCAAGCCATGTAAAACCTTCCCCATGTAATCCGTGTTAATGAAAAGAACTTCCCAGCAATTTTTCTGTGATTTGTGACCGGGATTGTCATCCCTATTGATGGAGCTCATACATAAGATGCCTATCTCCATTGTGCACCGGTGCTGAAAGGAACCCTGCTGCTGTACTCCTGTTCACTGTGTCCCTATTACGTACAAAATGTATGTACCTTCAGGAATCGGGTTTCCTTCCAATATAGCTCAACTTGCCAGTGCGCATGTATGCTTTTATCTCCTCAGTATATTACTGCATGAAGCAAAAGTTCTAAGCAAAAGATGGAGGCGGGGGAAACATGTACAACCAGATATATTTTTGGCACCCAAATGGCTTCTGGTGCTGGTTAAGTCACATAGGTATTAACAGCATACTTAATGTGTTTAAGTTTGTAAGACAACCTTAACAGCGAGCCTTCGCCAAGCATGTAGTCAAGATGTTCTTTTACACCAAAGGGTTTTAAACTATTTGCTAAATATTTGTTTAAAATGTGTAAAATAACATTATGCTTAGCTTTGAATGCCAGAGATGTCTTTGGTATAATTTTATTAATAGGTTAGGACACTGGTTCCTGGTTGTCAAAGGTTAGATAAGCTATTTAAATTTAAACCTTTATAAAAACTTTACTAACGCTCATATGACACGTGCCGCGCTACACATCCAGTTTAAACATTAGTGCCCACGTCTGCTCAAATGCTAGTGAACCAACGGCAGGCAGACAAGCTGCTGGCAGACTTTCGTAAGGCCAAAGGCTACAGAGATATGTTGCATAATAAAACACTTATACAACATACCAGAATATAACACATCTCAGATATTCTTTTCTGTAGCAGAGCGGTGCCGTTCCTTGGCCAGGAAAGCTGCACTTACCAACAACTTCTCTGACCAGGACAGCGTCGGGAAGGGTGACAGGGGGGCTGCGACCACCAGCGTTTACAGCCACCACTCTAATGTTGAGACGGTCACCAGTGGTCTGGTTCTTTATGACATAGCGACAGGAAACGGTTAGCTCTTCATTCACAGCCTTCCAGTCGCCTGCTGTAAAAACACAGGTGAATAAACACACGATTAGAAGTCGAGGTTATGTGCCAGGAAAGGTGAGGATATACAGAACATTTGCCACAGCATCTGGTGTGAAGCAGTCTAAAATACTGTAACCGTCTCCACCCACTTTAAGATTTTTTTTGTTTGCCCTTAACGGGGATGCTATTAGGTGTATTTAAACACTATATGTATTCATCTGTGATTAAAATGAGTGGTTTTTCTCTATTCAATATTTAATGTAAATGTCTTGCCTTGCACTCTCTCACTGCACCATTAAGAACATCTCTTAACTGTGAAAAAGTTGCATAGGCATTAAGCCAGGCATTTCTTTAAGAGTTACTATTTTTAATCTTTGTTAAACGTTGCATTTCTGCTACAAGAATGCAATCTGCGATAAACATTCCTAAGACGGTGCTACAAATGCCTCACTCCTTATAGGGCAATGAGATAAGCGTGGGTATAAATCGGCTGGTGACACTTTTAGGACAGGTGTAACTGAGAGGCCTGACCAACCGAGGAACATGTATGTTACAGCTTCTTTCCTTACTGAACCACTATAGGGTGTACTTTGATGTAGGGTCTCTGATAATCAGTGAAAATGTTCTCCTTCTTTATAAAATAATATGTAATCAGTCATAAAAATATATTTAATCCTAAGAATTTATGGTAGATGTCCATAAATGTCTCTTCCCCAAACCGTTGCCAGAAAGTTACAGAAGGTCTATAGCATAAGAAATTCCCATGAATGGTAAATACCGTTTCAGCATAATAATGCGCAAAGCTCCTGAGCTCCATAAACACATGATGTGTTATGAACTCGAGTGTCCTACACAAAGCCCTGAACTCAACCCCGCTGAACACCTCTGAGATGGAATGAAACCCCTGACCACTTCAAATATCATTAGTGCCTGAAATTACTGATACTATCGTGACTAAATGGGAGAATCTGCCCCGCCATCTAATAGAGGTTATTATGGGAGTTTTAGAGTTAATAAGCTTAGAGACAATAAGCATCAGAGGCAGTTTTCCAGTGATGATCTTGTTTTGCCGACGGTCATTCAGACAAGACCAAAGAAACTTTGCCAGAGCATGGAATAACCTGCTGGTTTGTCTGATCAGAGGAAAAACTTGTTTGAATTGTTTAAAGTGCTATATAAATAAAGGTGACTTGACTAAATCTATAACAGGAAGTTTAACGACTGAGGAATGTGTTGGTCAGGTATCTCAATATGTTTGTTCGTACGTTATGCGTACGTTAAGTTTGATATGATACAGTGCGTCTTTATATAATATGACTTACTTCCTTCCTTGCAGCATTCTACAATATATCCATTCAAGCCAGCATTCCCAATGGTAGCAGGAGGTCTCCACTGGATCGTGACCGAAACGTCATTGACATCCTCTACAATCAGCTCCTGAGGCTCGCTGGTGGGCTCTAAGAGCACAAGCACAGTTCAAACTTACAAATTCATCTTAATAAGCTAATCAAGACATAGGAACACTTTACACATCACATGATCTCTAATCATAACGCAGGAAAATACCAAGGATGGGACGGCAACCTATTTACACACACACACAATCTATAGGAAAATCACACTTAAGGCTTACAGAGGTATCCACAAAGAATGAAGCAAAAAGCACAGGATTTACCTGCAGGAGGAGGAGGAGGTGTAGGAGCTTTGATCTCCTCGGCTGGCGGAGCTTCAGCAGCAGGGGCTGTTGTTAAATAAGCAAGGCTTTATTAGGAGCAGCAAATAGCAAGCAGCTACGTTCCTGAAGACGTTCAGAACAAAGCACATTTCTGATTCGACAGGAAATCAAAGTTGAGTTTTTAAAAAAATAAACCGAGTTAAAATGTTGGCTGTATGTCCAGCATACAGCACAGTTTGCTACTCTCCTTATTCCAACATACCTAGAAACTTTCTCTCATTGAGTCAATCGAGTGTGCTTAAATCAAGACATATTTCTGCACCTGCAGTAACTCTGAGGTTAATATCATCCCCAGTACAAGTCCATACAAGGTTTAGACAAAGGCCATGTATCTAATACAATCTTACGTTGAAGGTGTATCGTCTTTCAGAGTGTGAAAACGTAGCGTTAATATAGCATGTTACCATCAGCAGGAGCCTTTCCTTAAGCAGGTGCAGGGTCATCCTGGCCATGGGCAACTTCGCTGATTACAGACATCAAAGCATTAATAAAAGAAAAAAAAAAAAAAAAAGATAAAGCAAAGAAACGCTTTAAAATGCTGGATAGGCGGCAGAAATAACGAAAGCGTGTCTATATTCAGTCCTTATGGTCTGCTAATAAACTTGATCTGCATATTTATTATCATGAGTAGTTGGTACGTCTGTGCTGGGAGCAGCAAATACGATAGTTTAGCTAGAATCTGGCCAAAACTGAACCACTACAGGGCTAGAAATAATAATCTGACTCAAATTACTTGTATGAGAGGTGATAAAAATGTGAGGTAACAACAGCTGGTCATAAAAAAAGGAAAAAAAAAAAAAAAAAAAACTTTTCATAATATGATGATCATCAGCAGCTTTACAATATTCATGTGATATAAAACAACATTAAACAACTAAACGAGAACTGAAAAAAGGAAATGAACAGCATCGTTTAAAAAGGGAATTCTGGCACAAACATCCTGATCCTATTGGTTCGAGAAATGTGACTTATTTTAATAGTGGATATTATATTGTCCAAAAAAAACCCAAAACAATAAATTAACCAATCGAGTGTAGGTTATTGAGTGAGTACATTAAACCGGCTTAGTGAAAAGTATTTATTAAATGGCTGTTTAAAGGGAAGTGATAATATTTATGGCACTGATGAACTAGATCTCCTCCGGGTTTAGGTTTACGTCCAGGATTTACTCAAGTGTCAGAATCCCTGGGGCCAAATTAAGAGTTGGAGTGATAAATCAACACTAACAATGTTAAATATATATATTATAAATTAATTTAACTCTGGAAACAAACTAGTGTCCTTATTAGTTAAATATTACAGAATAGTTATATAGACGTAGATATTATTTACACTTATTATTAGCTTTGTGAGAGGATGTCTTATGCAGTTTTATGGGCCTGGGTTAAAGGTTTTAGATCAGTAAAGTTAAACCCTGAAAGTATTTCACTGAAAACCGCTCAGCTGTCTTCTGCTAGATGTAGATGCCGAATATATCCAGCACAAATGTTAATAATTCCCTGTCAGGCTTCTGGAAGCAGAGTAAAAATAGCAAAAAAAAAGGACACCTGTTATATACTATTGCAAAAAAAAAAAAAAAGATTCCAAAGGGATTCTGGTAAACAGCTGTATTTTTTTTTTTTTTTTTTTTTTAACAGATGTTGTTTTTATGCCAAAGATCAACAAATCATCCAAAGATATTTTACATATTTTAAATAAAAGAAATGTGTGTGTGTGTGTGTGTGTGTGTATGTATGTGTGTGTGTGAAACAGAGGGAAAAAGAACAGGATTTGGGAGTATGTTGGTTTCTGTACCGTCTTTGGGCGCCTCGGCTGGAGTTCCCTCAGGTGCTGCAGGAGCCTCGGCGGGTGGAGCTTCAGCTGGAGGCGCTTCGGCAGGTGGAGCTTCAGCTGGAGGCGCCTCCACGGCAGGTGGAGCTTCAGGCTCGGGTGCAGGTTCGGGCTTCGGCGGTGGCGCCTCCTTCTTCACCACCTTGGCCCCTTTCTTAATGGGTGCTGGCTTGGCCGGCATGGTTGTCCGAAGAAAAATCCCCTTTGGTAACTTGGCACCTTCGTCTGCGTCTCGGAAAGGGGGCGACCATATTTATAGCGCGTGTGGGGTTCGTAGACTCCGCCCACTGCAGACGTGTTACACGTCACGCGTTAATTAGGGGGCGCGCAGGGGACTGCCCGGTGAACCAGATAGGAGGACTTTTATTGATGGAGTTTTAGTGCCACTTTTAAATAAATAATAAAATGTTTACGAGATTAATGTCGTAATATTTTATTTTTAAAAAGTTACGACGAAAAGTAAGTAGTCGTATGTAAATCAACGAATGCTGATTGGCTGTTTTGTGGGACGTGGTGCTTTGGTTTTTCTCGGCAGACAGAGACAGCAGTGAGAGACAGATTGATGGAGGATTTGGTTAAATTTTACTTTAGGTTAGGATTAAATTTTATTTTAGTTTAGGATTAAGTTTTACTTTATGTTAGGTTTAAATTTTACTTTAGGTTAGTATTAAATTTTAGGTTAGGATGAAATTTTACTACAGGTTAGAATTAAATTTTACCGTAGGTTAGGATTAAGTTTTACCGTAGGTTAGGATTAAGTTTTGCTTTAGGTTAGGATTAAGTTTTACTTTAGGTTAGGATTAAGTTTTACCGTAGGTTAGGATTAAGTTTTACCGTAGGTTAGGATTAAGTTTTGCTTTAGGTTAGGATTAAGTTTTACTTCAGGTTAGGATTAAGTTTTCTACATAACTGCTGCAGTGTTTGTTTACTCATTATAATTCCGTGCTGATGACAAAGTTTTTCTTTATTGCTAAAGTTTTAAGTTTAAAGATTTAACAAAATCCCCTATATCCTTTTTATGCCAAACAGCAAAATGTTTTTTCCACAATTCTGTGATTTCTTTTTTAAAATATTACTTTAATCTAATATTGCTATGACTTTATTCTGAAAGTATTACAATTTTAATCTCAATGTTCTACTTTATACTAAAAAGTTTGACTTTATTCTGAAAGTATTGCAACTTTGATCTCATATTGTAACTTTATTCTGAAAATTTAGACTTTATTCTTTATTATGACATTATGCTTATAATTTCGACTTTATTCCCAAAGTATTACTTTAATCTTATATTGCTACTTTATTCCGGTAATTTTGACTTTATTCTTAAAATATTACCACTTTAATTTCATATTAATAACATTCTTTTCATTTTGACTTTATTCTTAAAATATTACCACTTTAATCTTCTATTGCCTCTTTATTCTGGGAATTTTAACTTTATTCTCTCAAAATTTTACGACTTTATTCTGGGAATTTTAACTTTATTCTCCAAATATTTTACATTTATTTTGTAATTTTGACTTTTATCTTATAACTTTACAACTTTAATCTGGTAATGATTATGATTTTTCTGAGGTGGCAAGAAAACTGTTACATTGAGACAAAAAGCTATAGAAGTATGAATATCTGATTTTAATGACATTTTTAATAATTATTACTAGGCTAACAATAAAAATTGCCTCAGTAAAGAATTTACTTAAAAAACCAATGAAAGGCAAGCTAATTACGACAACATTAGTGTAGTATTCTCTTATACTAAATAAAACAGTACAAAGGAAGTTAAAGAACATGGTGTGGTTTTATTATGGCGGATGGGTAACGTTGGACTTGTGGTTATGCAGAGATTATGGTTATGCCAGTCAGTTTCCCACAGGTTTACAGGGTCACTCCAAACAAACAGCTTCTTCTGTACAAACCACATATCTCTACTTATTTTCTGTTTCTAAATGATTGTTGTCGCAAATGACTTGGCTATTTACAATGTATACAAGTATGACATTATGTACAAAAAAAAGGAAAATTAATTTGTGTAAACAGTTATCTGGGGAAAATTACAAACAAGAAGGCTATATCCTATTATAATGGCCAACCATTAAAAGGGCCATGTCCGAATTCTTTTTCACACAAAGGTGACATGCTGTTACAACATTTAAAAACTCATTGCACACCTATTGCACATTGCAAGTTACATTAGATACCATACCTTTGATAATAAACTATTTTTGTTTTGGAATCATGAACAAGCATCGGATGGGATTTTTGGACTGTTCAACAACTTGACGCTAGGACTAGTGTCTTAGTCCACTGCGGTTGTACACTCCCAATAAGTCACTCGAGTGGATCTAATGCATGAACAGATAATTGTAATCAAGCTTTGGCCAGAAGACATCCAATTTAATTACATGCTACAAGTTTAATGCTCTCCAATGAAGTAAAACGACCAGCACTTAAGCAGGTAGTATAGTTAATGTGGTAGTCTAGCTTTGCCAAACAGCATTCAACAACATTTGTATGTGGGGCTGAAAGAGCGAAAAAAAATCACTTAAAAAGTCAACAGCAAGTTGTTGAATAGTCCTGTTAGGGAGACACAGCACAACACAACACAGCCAGCACAGTTACGGGCACATGAACCGGAGATGTGATGTAGGCAGAGCACAATGGCTTCTGTTACAGACATCCTATTTCATACAGGGGCAAACATGAGGCACAGGTATAACTGAGGTCTGGGCAATACCTAATTTCTTTTTATCTGCTCCATTAAAATAAACCAAAAAAAACAAAACGAAACCCAAAAACAAACAAAAAAACCCAACTGCATTTAGGGTTAAGCCGTATTTTCCAGCTGTATTGCAATTTTATGGTAAATTACCAATAATACTGTCACATTATAAAGGCCAATCTATGCTTATAACATTTTGAATGAAATAAAATATAGATAGGCAAATAGGAATTAAAGTCCTTTAATCTCTTTTTTTCGGGGTGGGGGAAGAAACCCACTGCAGGAACTTGACAAAGAAAGCCCTCACAGACTATCGTCAGTCATAAAGGATGAAAAGAAATGGAAATAGCAGCACAAAAAACTTCGGAAATAGACAATCTTTAACTGTATGTGGATAGAAGAAATATCTACCTAAAATTTGTGGCACTTTTTACTGATCTACATAATAAACCCTATATGACCATTTTAAGACCCTTTTTCTCTCAGGAACATATTTACATTGATGAACTATGACAGAATACAGTGTTTAAGGCAAAAATAAAAACCAGATCAAAGCAGGAAACATTTGGAATAATGCACCACTGTACAACCGATCCACTCCAATCAGTTTCTCCTGTAAACATGCGTATTGATATGCTTTGTGTTTTACTGGTAAAGGTGAGGGAAATTACTGGTCCACCACTGCTTCTTTTGAGCAATTGCACATCCTCTAGTTGATGCAGTACATTCCTAGCCAAGCTGATAGAAAGTTCATGCCTCATATAACTACTACAGGGCCAAATGTAAGATCTTTTAAAACAGCAGCACACAACTTCACCTTCAAATACTTGACCAGAAAAAAATATCGTTGGGATATGCTTACGAGATGAAGAAGAATGTTAAGACATGCCACGGCCACTGGAAGTAGTGAAGTGTGTAAAAAGATGCAGATTATAATATTGGATGAATAGTAAGTGTCTGCTAGGTACTTTATGAAGATGCTATGTAAGCCATGAGATTGTAAGGCTAGATTTTTTCCGATAAAGCACCTATACTGTTGATATAAGACCACTGCATGGGAAAATTGTCTTTTTCCTAGAGGTGGGTGATGGCTGATAGCACCAAATAAATCCAAACAAAATCTTACACTTATCTAGTAGTTCTCATTTTGCAGCTCCGAATGCACGCTTGTAGGGGCAGTTTTCTCTCCCAGTCTAAAACCCAAGGTTGGTACTAAGCAGGTCTGAACACTTACTGAGTATTTGGTTTTTGCATTTCGAGATATCTGCACCATATGCTACAAAAGAGCCTCGAACTGAAAGAACAACATTATTAAAGAATTATATCTAATAGGCCTGAGTTTACCCACCCCTGAGCTTGGTTACTAAGCCGAATAAAATCTAACTACGGTATGGTTAAAAGAATATAAAAAAAATACAGAAACGTTAAGAGCTGACAGAAATAACGCTCGACGACTTCAATTCGCTAAAAAAGCTCTGTATGCTATTTGCTATGTATAGTTGAGAGGCTGACGTTGACTACCCTAACACTGCCACTACTACAGCGATGAAGATTTTGAGATGGATACTGCCCCCTACAGGAGAAAGGATTTGCAGGCCATTTTCTAACAATAATTCAAGGTGTTTCTAAGGTGCAAAAGCAATTAAAGGTTTTAATCATGCAGTTTTCATTTTTGGGTAGGCAATCATTAAAATGTAAAGCGAGGCAGACGTGTTGGATATGCAGCGACGCTGCTGCACGCTCATCACTGCCTGGAGAGATATTCTGCACGTAGAGATGGATACAATATTTTTCTCTGTTTAGAAGCCGTGAGATGAATGCAGTTTGTGCATGCTTGCAATTAGCAGTAAAGACCTGCTTTGTTAAATCATACATAGTGCAGCAGTGGAACAGTAAACACTCAAAAAAAAAAAGAAAACCTACTAATTATGCCAACCGTAAACTGTATCATGAATATGATCTGTAAGTACAAGCATTATATATTTCTGTTTGTAACAAAAGTACCCATTTGTTTATGACTAAAAGTATCTATTGGCTTTATTGATGTGTTCGAACAAATATTCTTGTAATGTACATATATTACTATATAAACAGAAAAGCAAAAATGAATTCATCAAAGAAACATGACTTGTGTTCGCTGTTAGAAGAATACAGACATTTTTAGTACTTTAGGACATAAAGATATATTTCAGGAGTTTGCATTAGGACCTGTGAGTTTCGACAGAACCGCTGGAGCGATGAATACCATCTGTGAAGGCTCAGTATATTTATTTGTGTTCATAGCATGGGCAGTTTGGGGTCTGCCTCCTTTTCTGGTGATTCAATATAATTGGCTGCCTCCTGGAGTTTAAGCAGCATTGCCATCTGCAATAGAGAAGTCAGCAAGAAGAGAAAGATTAGATGTAGCAGACATACCATCACAGCACAATCATGTTTATCTAAAGAATGTATTTTTTAGAGGTTCCATTCAATTAAAAGCACATTAGTATTTCAATCAGAACCAGCTTTTCTTGTATGTGGCATATTCTATTTGTGCTAATTCAATATAAATGTCCACCTAGTGAAATATGTACTCAACATGTATTGTTTATTCAACTGATTGGTGTAACTGACCAGTGGGTCTGATTCCATGGAGCTGGGAGGGGTTTCTTTGTGGGGCCGTTCGTCTCCAGCTTGGCTCGGGCTGGGCGGCCCTGTACTAGGCGGAGGCAGATGGAAGAGTTTGGCCTGGTCCTGCTGGGCAGCGGGCCAAGGGAGAGAATCCCGCACCCACTCCACTGGATCCTCCCACACTGCCTTCTGACCATGTGTCTGTGCCAGAAGGACATTTTAATTACATATATACATAAGCATTAGAGCTGCACAATATATTGAATTTATCCAAATGAGCGATTTAATAACGTATGGTCAAAATTTTAGGTCGATGTGGAGAGTAGATAATCTGGCACACAGATATTAGTTGGAATATAAGTGCGTGTGCTTTGACACAAGACCATCAACAAGCTGCAAAGCTTTCATAACAAGCTAATCTTGATAAGCCTTAGGCACCTGCAGCAGCTGATTTAGTGCCAAAACAAAAAAGCACCTCGAAAATATGGCAATATTTTGGTTTTTAAAGAGATGAACACATGCAGACTGAAGTGCCATGTGAAAATGAGTTATAACAGAAACACTACAAATCTTTACAGTCACCTCAAAACCTCAAAACACTTTGTATGCTTGGCAGAAAAATCTTCAAACACAGATGAATCTAACATATGATGCATATATCATTTTTTAAATATTGTATCGCATATCAAATATCGCATTATTTAGCTGCTATTGCAAATCACCTTTTTTTCCCAATATCCTGCAGCCCTAAGGATACACATCTATAGATAAAACTATACATAATATGTTCAGATTGCTGTTGTTATGAGCAAAATCAACTCAAGAACATCTGAAAGCACTGATAAAGATATATTGGAGATGAGATTAATGCTTTCAAAGTTATATATTTAATAACTAGAAACTCAGAAATCATATGTTCCCCTTGTTACGCTTATAGACAGACCTTTATACCATCTTTGGCTCCCTCCTGCAGGTAAGGAATAATCGAGTGGTTCCACAGGTCAATGAACCAACAGCGAAACTCCTCAACGGTCACTGGACAGGACAGGAAAAAACACGGCCCTGCAGCCCAAGGAGAAAGACAGAATATTGTGAAATGAAAATATTGTTCTAATGCATATAGTATTGTAGACCGGTGTGTCAAGCATTTATGGGCAAATGTGAACAACAAAATCAAGTGTCTTTAATTGATGCTATAGGCAAAAGGTTTTTACAATCCATAAAAAGTACTTAAATACTATAATTCATTTCTAATACAATTTAATTCAATTGTTTTTTAGATTTTAGAAATGTCAACTTTTCTGTTTAATTAATAATAATAGTTAGTGATTTAATTGCTAATAGTCTTACCGATGAGGAAGTCAGAGGTGCTGTGCTTCTCTAGGAATGTGTGAAGGTGGTACCACAGCTTGGGCACCCAATCTAGCACCCGTAAAAGATTCTCATTCGTCAGACTTCTGGGGTCCTCTGCTTCCATTAGCTTCCTGTGCAGGTAGCGCACTAGAAAGCCATTGGCTGGCTCCACGTTGTTGGAGAACATGACCATCCTTTAAAAGTCAAGTCAAAGTAAACAAAAACAGTTAGCGGATAACCTTGAGAAAATTATGTCATGGTTGATCTTAGAGTCATTATACTTTCAGATAAATAACCACTTTACTTTCGAACACTAGCAAACTTTCCTTTCTATGAATTGACCCAGTTTTCACACCTACCTGAAGCTAAGGTGCAGGCTGTGATTAGGGGTCATCTTCACTGGTTGATTTGTGGTCCCTATAATGTATGGACTAAAAGATAGACAATATAGTCATTAATAAATCCTTGCGTACAAAAAGAAGTAAAGACAGATGGAGTAATACAACTACAGCATTCACTCACCATTTATGATATTTACACGTTAAAGCACCATTAACTAATTCACTGATGGATGCAGCATCATGTACGTCATCAAGCATGACAACCAGTGGGATTTCAGATGTACTAGTCTCACGGTCGATCTGATTCGCCAGATTAGACAGGTAAAGTTGGAGATCCTGAGGATAAAAAGATCAAATTCTTAAATGATCAACTTTAGAACAAGCAGTAAATTATATAAAATATTTATACATCTTTGTAATACAAATGTGCCTTAAACCAGTGGTTCCCAACCTGGAGGGACGCGACCCTTAGGTCCCAGAGTTATAATAAAAGTGGTTTGGAAAGGCTAGTGTAAGTCAGTAAACTTTTATAGGGATGCATCAAAATCTCGAAAAAGAGGAAAATATATTTTTTTTTAAAAATTCAGCCCATAATATGAGCCGAAAATATATGCCATGCTGCGCTTCACTGGCCAGCGGTGTTTAATGCGCAGATTTCGCTCTTTTGTCGTCAATGCGTGGTGTGATGCTCCCCTCAACATTTCGCTCTATGAATGTGCTGTCTGTTTAGTTGCTAATAAACCATTAAAAAGCTTTACTCGTGTAATTCAGAATTCTTTTTTATTCTGCAAAGGATGGCCCGGCAGAAAAAGTTTGGGAAGTTTATGAAAAATATCACCTAATTAAAACACTAATAATTCTGTGGTTTTAGACTTTTTTTTTATAGATACTGATGTTATCTTGGCACAAAATAAAGTAAGTAAAAGAAAATACATAAATACAGGCATCTCTAAATTAGCTAGAATGCATGAGATCCGTAACATACATCTGTACCTAGGTATTTATGTGACAGCTATAACATACAGTACATCTTATACAATGTTAAAAAAAAAAAAATCCACTATCATTATGACATATAATGACATTTAGTATACTTGGATTGCCTTTGTGATAAACTGCTTTAGGAGTGTATATGATCAGTGCGGTTTACCTTGCAGGTTTGACGGTGCATGTTGAAAGTGACAGTGATGGCGGGGGTGACTTCACGGGCGCTGCGCTCCACCAGATACTCAGCGAGACGGGAGGAGAGGTACGATTTCCCTGTGCCGCTGGGCCCTGACAGGATCAGGCGCCGGTGCTTCAGCAGCAGACTGATATAGTGCTGGATCATAGGCTTCGGGATTAGTGTCTCAAACACTACATTGTCCACACACTTTTCCTTTAGACCTGCATAAGAGTGAACAAGAGAAATGTAACTATAACAGGGTTAAGGGATGTTATGATATAAATATCAATATATATCATCAGCTAACTAGAGAAAGGCTTTTTAGGCCTTTACCAGATTTAAGAAGTTACTGAGAATATAGGAGTGTTTAAACTTGTCATGTTTGTTTCCATTAAAATAAATTCTGGTGCGATTGCTTAGTTAGGGCGCCAAACAAGCAGAGCAAGACTGCGAAAAAGATGGGTTTTGGTCCACTTCTAAATAAACTCTGGTGCGGTTTAATTGAACAAAGTTTAACAGAGTCGAACTCTATCTATTTCAGACCAAAAACAGGACGTGATGTCAGAAGGTGTGACGCAAGTGCAATTCTGATTTATAATTCTTTGATTTCAAAGAACAGAATGCTCAAGCATAACAACCAATCAGGTTGTCAGTGTATGAATATGCCTTTGGGTTCGGTTTCTTTAGGATCGCTGTCAAAAATGCAAGTGTGACTGCTAAGCAGACCAAATGTATTATTTTCTTTTTAGTTCTGGATCAAATAAACCAAATGAACCAAACTACAAGTGTGAACACAGCCTCAAATTTATTTGCAAAGAATATCAGTGAGTTCTAATGGAGGCAGGAATTCCTTTAGAAAAAAATCAACCCAAGCTTATTCATTTCAAAGCATTAACAATAGTGAAGCCATACAGACAGGTGAATGTACACAAACTGACACATACGGTATGTTTCTTTCAATAGTAGCTTTTCACTACTCTCGAAAAAACCTCTAAAATAGGAGAGTATCTCTTGCTTGACAAAGTGTCATGTATTTATAGTGTTAAACACAGTAGTGCAGTTGTTACAAAAATAAACCCACAGTTGCATTTGATTAGGAAAACTGCAAGATGAGATAACCCACAGTGAGATAACCACCTGACTGAAATTTGAAGCGTTTATAGATATTCTATTTATATATTTTAATGCATACATGTTTAGCTCTTTATGCTCATTGGCCCCTTTTCCACTATTAGCCTTGTTTGAATATTCACAGAAAGCAAATCAACTTATTAAAAGGTTATTTTTATACTTATTCTGAATTAAGAACACTTTACATTTACATTTAAATCATTTAGTAGATACTTTTATCCAGAGAAACATACAAAAGTGCTCATCATTAAACAGCTCAATACTGGGACGCTAGAACACAATCAAGTGTAACAAAAGCTTAACTCCAAATGGCTGTACTGATAGGTGTAAAAGCATCCTTAGATGTTGGTGATGACGCAATCAATGTAAAATCAATTTTCTTCAACCCACTAACCTTTAAGAGCCACATTGATGCAGGTGGACGTTTTACTAAGGCAGCGGACTGGTGGAGTCTCAGGTGGCTGAGCTCCTAGCACCCTTTTCAGATGACTGAGGCTGTAGCTGTAGATAGAGTCCTGAGATAGGCCCAGGCTGGAGCTCGGGTCTACCACTGACAAGTAGTCCTGCATAGAGGAGTTGCAGATGCAGAGGATTCTAATGTTGTTCTGTGCGTATCTTTAAATAACTAACCGATATGTTCACCAAGATGCATTCTGGGAATAATGAATATTTTTGAATATTTTACAGTAGGAGTTAGCTGATTTCCTGTAACTCACCTTAAAGGCTTGGCAGATGGCAGAGTCAAGTGTGCACCAATCAGTTTGCCCACTAAGCTTGATAATGCCAATGAAAAATTCCAGCTGTTTAGCATCCTGTGTGAAAAGGTTGAGGTGAATACATAAACATCCTAATATATATATATATATATATATAATAAAATACAGAATCTGAGGTAGTATAGTAGTAAAGCATACCTCATTAAAGAGTTGCTGGTTGGGGATGCGCACTAGCACCCTAACAATGCTCTCATCCTTTTGCAGGGTCGAGGTAGGACTTTGAAATACATCTGCCAGAAAAAAAACTTTAATTGTTAAAGCTCTACTGTGGATACTAGAACAGAAGCGCATTTTAGAGTTCCATGCCCACGTATTATAATGCTAAATCTCAGAAATAAAACTGTGATGGTTGCTGAATGTAAAATGGTGTGCAGCCACATTTTAACTCACCTGTGTTTAAGCTTTCAGTTGCTCCCATGCTAAATGTTTTGCTAAGAGATGCCACGGATTGCCGTGGCGATAAGGTGCCCAGGGAGCCCAACCCGGAGGACTGGGAAGTGGAGCTTGGTGGTCTGGAGACCCCTGTCTTCAACTGGTCATTTTCTGCCTTCAAATTTTCTACAGTCATCTGGATAAGAAGACGTTATCAGATATTAAATCTCTTTTTTTATTGGACATTTATTGCTGTTTGTTACATGCACAGTGTGTTATGAATTTCTTAACACACCTGCATCTTGCTCATGGCTTCCTGTAGCTGCTCAAGCTGGTGAGCGGAACTGAGGGCCTCCAGCCGGATATCTGTAAGTTTGCGTTCCTTTTCCCAGAGCTCAGAGCGCAGATCAGACACCACCTTCTCATCTGTGTCTGTGCCCTCGCTATTATTCCCAACTCTGGGGAATAAAAAAACAACAACATTTACTTTAAACCTTAATTGGGCTTTGTAAACGTGGTAAACATTGCCAATAAAAAGATCCTGAGTTATCGTCTTTTACCCGGAGGAGGAGGAGGCGGAAGAGGACTCATTAAGTAAGAATGTTGTTTTTTCCACATCATGATGGATTTTTGGAGAGGAAGGAGTGGACGATTCTGGGGTGGCAATTTCTTCAATATCCGAGTACGACTTGGAGCCTTTCTTATAGAACGCCTTATTAAAGGAACTTCTCAACTGCAGGAAGAGGAAAAAAACAACATATAGATGACTTTCAATAAATGACCCCTCACATAGTGCAGACACTGATTCATGACATAATTCAGAAATAAAGATCAACTGAATAAAGGTTTACAAGATGGATGAAGCGGCACAAAATGCTCATGAAACAGGCAAGAATGTCTATTTATTGTGATGAAATAAATGTCTTTATGCCTTTATGACATAAGAGGCCAGGGGTTCAGATCCAAATTTCATTTTTTTGAAGTGGGAATTTAGAAGCCGCTGTCAGGATCGGTAAATTGTGACAGTGGATTATTATCATTAAAGTTAAACGGTGATAAACAGAACAACTACAAACTGACACGTTAAATAATGTTGAATGATAGTTTGATTTACTGTAAAAGCCTAATCGAAATGATCCGGTGATCTTTACACATTTAAGATCTCAAAAATAAATGTGCTTTCTTTAAAAAAAAATGCCATTTACGTAAGAGTCATTGGTGTTAAATGGATAGGATTTTTTTTTTGACTGGGTGGAAATAAATCGTGAGGATCGGGAAAATCACTCACCTCATACACCTTAAAGGAGAGAAAGGGAAGGCATAGGAAAAAGATCATATCATAAGACTCATACTTAATGGTGTTTATAATGCACAATGCAATAGCACACACTTACGCACATACAGAGAAAAAGCAAGCAAAAGTGGAAGAGAGCAGCAGCGAGAGATCCTATATATAAATATATAGAAATATATAACAGCATTTTCAGCCTCTTGATCTTTTTATTTTTATTGATACTTTTTATTTTTACTTTGGGCAACTGAGTCTCCTAATAACTATTAGACTATTTGTAATAACTCGTATAGTTATATCTATGTGTATAAACCAAGTAAAAGTTTGCTGTGAATTGTCATATGACTATAAAGTGTGTTTGCTTAAGGTCAAGCTAAACAGCTGATATGGGCGGCATTTCCACTGCATGTATCAAGTGACTCGATTCCGATTTTTCTCCCCAATGTGGCACAGATGGGATATGACTGATGACTGTGTAAACAGGAAAAAAGTCACATGGATTCCGATATATTCAGATCGGTTTCAGACCTCATTCGTATGTGGAAATAAATCGGATATCATGTAAGCACACAGATTAGGTTTTTACTTTTCAATGCAGGTTGAATGTCATTGAATAAGCGACAGTAGCACATGCTATCAACTCAGTTTGATATATATATATATATATATATATATATATATATATATATATATATATATATAGTTAAATATAGATATTTTCATAATTTTGTACACTTAAAGTTTGTTTTTGTCTGTAAACAAATAAAAAAAAAAAATCTGAAATATATATATATATAACTTAGCAATTAATGCTACATTCGAAACAAGAATGAAACAAGGGCTCTTCTCCTTTTTATACCCTAAAAACAGCATTGTTTTAAAATATTTTTAAATATGATGCGGTAGCAAAATACTAAATAATCAATTCATCTTCGTCTGTTGCATTCATGGATTATTTATGGGTTTTTCCTTTCTTTTCCGGTCAGTATGTCTACCTTGGGCTATTTTGCAGTGTATAGTGTAAATACATATATCAGATAAGTTTTAAAAGATGATATAAGCCAGGTTGTCAAAAAAAATCAGATATAGTCACAAAATCGGAACTGGGCATCAAGCTCTGCAGTGTAAATGCAGCCCTAGAAAGTAGAATCATTTAAAAGAATCAGACAGATAAGCCAGTACACAAATGAAAAGTGTACTTTAGTTCACTTTAGTTTGCCCACATTATTAGTCATAAAACATGTTGTGGTTAGAAAAGTATGGGCCTAACTGTAATAAAAGAGAAGAGATTAGGCAACAATCATTTTACCCAGCTTTTCTTCTTCTTTTTCTTGGCATCTTGTTCCTTTAAGCTACCCACACTGGAATGACTGGTGATGCTGTTCATGCTGGCGATGCTCTCTGATGAGTTCTGCCTGTTAATCTGGAGCTCTGGTGAGAGGAAGACAGAAACAGTGAGGACGGGTCAAAAGTAAACCAATGTTCTTGACATGACAATTAGTATATATTTCTTTTTTTATGTTTGTATTAGAAGGTCCAGACCTTTGGGTGTGGAGTCCGGGGTGCTGAGTGCTCCATGGATTATAGTCTGGGCCTCTGTGTTCTTGGATTTTAAAATATCAATAGTTTCCCTCAGATCCTGGAGTTCAACGTCCTGCGAGTACAAGACATAGATGATGCAGGTATCACTGTGATGCAATTCATTGTTTTCGATGTAACAAACGTCCTCTAATTTTAGTCTTTTTTATTTGACTTATTTGAATACGTTTATTTGACTAAACTTAATGCCCTTGGTCTTACTTTCTTTTTTTCATCTTCATACTTCATCCCTATCCCTGCCAAGCTAATGGAAACTGCACTCTCAGCGCCTTGACAGATAATATTAAGTGCCTCCTAAAAGCTTGAGCTTATTAGTAGACCAATGTAAGTGCTTTATAAAGCATAGCACTTAAAATCTGATACTGCTGCTTGAATCGAGCCAAAGTCTGCCACTGTTTTTTCAAACACAAATCGGGCGGACTTTTGTTGTCAGTCCTTCTGAAGCAAACAGGCAACAATCGCACCAACAACTCTTTTGTAATTCACATCAAGAGCCAGCATGTGATCCTACATGTTAAAAAAAATTACATACATGTTATTTTTTTTAGAGCCAATATTTTTTCAACACACACACTAAAAAATGCTGGGTTAAAAGTAGTCTCCTGTAGCCAGACCTTCAAACTGAGGGCAGAAATTCTGGACCTCATAGCAGCTTTTATTGGCAGAGAGGGCATCTCACTGACGACTAAAGTAACCAATCAGTTTGTTTTTTTTCCCCTCAGCGCCATGTAGAATTCTACAATCAGGGTTTCAGCATTATTGGGTTAAATGTAACTCATGTTTGAGTCATTTGTATTAGATAAAGCTGATCTAATGTAAAACTTATCGTATAAATTATAAATAAGATAGGGGCCATTTTTATCTTTTTGTGAATAGTTTTTAGTTTTTATCATTTTCGTGACCATTCATGACTCACAAAACAAATAAGAAACAAATAATTGATCGTTTTCTGAGGTGTATTTTTTTGCTTGTGTGTTTTAAAAAATGTTGCAAGGATTCTAAGAAGAATTGACTTATTAAACACATAAATATATGGATCATTACATTTGATTTTTTTTTAAATATATTGATTTAAATTAAATTAAAATTGAGGGGTTTTTTTTAAACAATTGTACATTTGAGACATGTCTGTCCAAAAGATCATGAAGCCAAAGAGGATAGAGGTGAAAATAAAAGGAAATATTTCAGTAGCGCTATCAAAATTATTTTCCTTTATGCATTTTAACTGAGGAATGGCATATTTGTAGAATGTAGAAAATACTTTTTCATAACCCTAAGTTATGTTAGTAATGTTAGTGATGTGTTTTGGTGCTTAAAAGATGCAAAAAAAAAAAACGATGAATGGGTCCTACAACAAACTGGAAGCCAAAAAAAGGTCATGTAATAGTTATTGCAACTGGGCAGTGCTTATGGTGTTTGCATTGCTTTTCTGTTCCAGTCAGCACTCATGTCCAACCACTCAGCAGATCAATAATGTAAGTTCAGGTATTACTCTTTCTCAGGGTTGTCAGGTCACTTGTATTATTCAACTTTTCCCTTGTTGTTTTATTTTATTTTATCATGCAGTTAATCAAAGGCAATAAATGCCCTGAGCCAAGTGGAATCACTGGGTCTGTGATTATAATTATAGACTACAAAGGTTATTGGTAGTACAGTGGTTAAGGTTACTGCTAATTGGATCGGGGTTCAATTTCCAGCACCACCACTGATTTGCCCCTGAGAAAGGCCATTAATCCCTAATTGCTCAGCTGTATAAGAAAGAATGTAAGTTGATATAGTGGATATAGTGGATTAAGGCCGAATGTTGTAAATGTATATTTTTGCTGTGGTAAACACATAAACACACACACTAACCTTTTGCTCTGAGGTGACTGACAGGCTTTGCAGGCGAGCGGTCATAAGAGTCAGACTCTGTTCGAAAGCTGCCACCAGGTTGGCCTGCAAAAAAATGCTAGCATAAGTGATGGACTGACATTGACACACATAACAACACTGAATACTCCTCGTACACAAGTGTTTGTGTGGGAGTGAGTGTGTGTATATATGTGTGTGTGTGGCTCCAAGCTGGAGAAAAGGATGCGAGAAGACAATGCAGAAAGACACAGAGGGCTGAAGTGATGAGGTGAACAGAAACTGACCTGGACGATGGAAGGATGAATTCACAAGATTTGGCATTTGTACACACACAGCATTTAGCGTTTTATGCTTGAAAGAACAGAACGAAGTCTTTTTGGTTGCACTACAAAGTCTTTTGGTGTCTTTTTATGGCATGTAAAAGTATGTACATAAAATAGTAATTCTATAAGATTTTATTATTGAGCTCCTTTGCATGTGTGTGTACTGCTCAACTGATCATGAGCCATCCTTCCACAAACATTATACTTTTCAACAAAACTATGACATCATCAGCAGTTAGCTGATGTCTAGATGACACCTGATAATGAGCTCCACTTGGCATCATCAACCAGCACCGGGCTGGGGGTGGGGGGCCTGCAGGGGGACGAGGTTAAAAGTCATGCAACAGCAACAAGGGACAGGCTGGAAGTGACAGTCCAACAAACCTGGCCTGCCTGCTAGAGCGAGCAGCCCCCGGGGACCCGCAAACCAGCCCGCAGCCAGAAGACGACATCAGCCAAGGAGAGAGGGACAGTGGTGTTAGGGTCAGGCTTATACTGCTCACTTACACACTTATGCAACCACACACACACACACACACACTCACGCTTACGTATTAGGACAGTACTGGGCTCAGATTGAGATCTTTTTCGATGTACATGTTACGTAATCATAAAGTCTTTAAATGATGCCAATAGGCGCTGGAACACTATAGTTTAATGTTGGCTGAACCCAGTTCTGTAATAAGGTTATTAAAAGGGAGATTATTTTGATGTAGGTTAGTGAACGTTGCAAGGGGGAGGTGGAAATCTGTGCATCAACAATCATTACAGTAATTCATCTGGCAAAATATGTATAAAATAGATATTCTGTAACTGATTTTCTCCTAACTTAAGCATCTGATAATAGCCAACCCAGAAGACTGCCCTCTCCTATGATGTAACAGCTAGCAAGCGGGCAGAGTGACAGCATGCAGACTAACACGTGCATGCTTAAAGCAATGGTTCTCAACCTATTTTAAACAAAACTCCAACACTAAGTAATAGTTATTGCATTATTAAAATAATAAAAAAAAATATTATTAAAGAACAAAGAAATTAACAACTGTGCCTGTTGATTTGATGCTAGATTTTATAGATGGTAATTAAGGTAAAGGAAATAAAGCCAAACCAAAGACAATCCGTGTTATATTAGCGGCATTTTTTCTCCAGCTGCACTATTAATGTCTTTGAGAATTTCTGGCAAACTTCTGCATAGAACTACTTAACAACTGTTGCAGCGTTCAGAAACCTCCTAGGCAATCAGATTTCCAATACCCTCTGACATTGTCCAAACGCCCACTGGGGGGCACTACCACCCCCGTTGAGAATGACTACCTTAAAGAAAATTAAAGCTTGCACATCTTTTTAAACTGCTGCTCGTGCTGTGTCACACAACAGCCAGATGTGCTATCTAATACATAAACCCACAAACAGCCATGATTGGTGACTGTCACTCTTGACAATCTTTTAATTATAATGTTTATTTATTTATGCTGTTAGATAGGGGACCATTTTTTATTGAATGAAAGGGGAATTTAGTGATATATACTGTATGATGGCGCATGAAATCATGTTTACAAAATAGCAAAAGGCCATTCGCACAAACTATACACAAGCTCACATATAAGATGAATATTTAAAATAAATCAATAAATTAGAGCATAACAATGCCCAGCTCAGTAAACGAGTTATGTTGCTGGTGTTTGGGTCATTTGAATACATACGTTAGCGGACAGTTGGTTTGTCAGGTTAGCCACTTTGTCTTGAGATGCTTCAAGTTCGCGCCTTAGTTTTCGGATTTGCTGTAAAGAAAGACAAGTCTTGCTGTTAGTTCACCTTGCTTCACTACCGAATCTAAAACAAATATATGAGCACGAATAATATGCGAGAACTTATAAATGTATATGAGAATAAAGAAGGTCGGCAGATTTTAACAGTAAGCAGATAAAAGACTACATTGACTTTGAGCGCAGTCAAACTCTACAGAGGCTAGACTACATTAAATCTCGACAGTGGAAGCTGACTCATGAAGCAAGGATTACAGGCATAATCAGAGACAGAACCATAAAATAAGACAAGAAAGAAAAGTGCTGAAAGAACAGACTTACCTCTCCCTGCATTCTCTCCTCTGTCTGAGAACGCGTGATAAAAGAAGCAGAGGTGGAAGCAGTAAGAAAAGAGAATAAAGCTCAGGAATACAAGCAGCACAGAAAGAGTTTTTGGGCCTTGTTTTATATATATATTTACTTAATTAATATCTCATTAAATATACATTGTATGGCAAAAGAGGTAACGTCTACGTCTGGATACTTTGTACTTACTGATGAGTAGTTGGACGAAGCATTGGAGGCAAGAGAGAGAACAGACCCATGGACTGAAAAGGAATACACAGCTTAATAATTGGCATTGTTAATAGTGAGAGCATGATAGAGAATAATCAATTATCTACTAGAAATATATCAATTCTTTACTTTACAATCATGTGTAAAAATAAATGATCATACACAGTGTGACGCAGTACAGGTAAAAAAATACACACATATTGATACAACCAGAGATTTAAGTGTATTTACCAACGTAAAGACGTTTTAAGTCTAGATTTACTAACCCTACTTTGAAACAGATTAGTGTGACTTGCGTCAAAAATCTACAGAATATCCCACTAAAATGTGTGAGAATAATTCGAGAAAAAAAAATCAGAAAATCCCAAAGTGGCACATTAGATACTTAACACAAATGACACTGAGGTTTGATCTTGTTGAAAGTGGATGTCGAGGTTTGCCAAAGTTAAAGTGTTTCGATTCATTCACCTCCTTATTAGACTTACTGTTGAATGTAGTCACACAACAAAAATGTTTTGTCCTGAATCTTATATACATGGTGCCCTGTTAAAGCTACAATTTCTAAATGGAATTGCTAATTGTTTTTGCAATTGCGTTTTCTATATGTGGTCGCTTAACTTGTAACATAATCCTGAGCAAAGCCATTAACTGTCAAGTGGTCAGTTGCTCTGGATGAGGGCATCTGCCAAATGCTGCAAATGTAAATTGTACCAAATGATTGAACGATAGAGGTAAATAGTTAAAATTGTGGACAATTTGTTGTGAGGTCAGCTGCGCTTTATGGACGCTTGTTTAGAAGCCTCATTTTTATTTCTGTGGTGGTTTCTATAATTCAGAGCATTTATAAGAGTAACCACAATCTCTTTTAGAATCCTTCACACTTTGGGAAAAATATAGTTTAAAAGAAAAACTATCAAGATTGAACCAGATTTAAATGCATTTCATGGTGGATGTTTAGAGTACATCATGAAGTCCTTCATAATTTAAGCAGTTACCTCCATTACTTAGTGGTTACTAAACTTTCTCTAAAAGACCCCCTTTTGCAGAATAAAAAAAGGGCAAGACGAAGCTCCATGGCATTTATGTTCATCTCATATATCGGCTGTTTTTTTCTTTCAAAATTTCGGTAAATCTCTACAACTATCTGTTGACTTCACACTAACCTTTCCACATCCCTTTTATTTTAACACTGTACCCCCCCAGGGCCCGACACGAAAATCCAAACGGTTTACAGTTGCATTTGGATTACTTCACAATTTTTGTCTCTACAATAAGAAAACGCAATTGCAAATATTTCTTTTAAAAATTGATGATATATTTCTACATAAAGTTATGAGCTGTTTAAAAAAATATACACTATTTTGTCGACCATTTACTTTTACTCAATTTACACTTTAGTTTCACACAAAATACATATATTTTATTTAAAAAGTAATTATAAAATGCATGAAATAAATATTGCCCACACGACCTTACTGGATAATTAAAAAAACATTTTACTAAATAATAAAAATAAATAAATAAATAAATAATAATAATAATGGTTCCTACTAAAACAAAGGCTTACCATCCTCTCCAGGCTCCCGAAAAGATCCAGAGCGCATCATACTCTTAGGTCGATCGGCCAGGGACATGGAGCTACCCAATGGGGAACTTGCATACAGGTCATAGCTGCCCTCATTGGCTGGGATGCTGTTGGATGCTGTTGGCGAGTGAGTGCATGCGAGGGTGGGGTTGTGAGGTGGGAAGGGTTGTCTTAATGTAATAGGAGCCACTAAAATACAAAAGAGGAAAAAATATAAAAATTAAAATACATGCAAACAAAGAAGACTATACAGCTCAGATCCTGAATCAGCTTTGTAAATCCGCAAACCGCTGCTCTGAATCGTTTTGGAAGGTTACTGTCCACTTTCTAAAAAACTATTGGGTACACCTTCCTATTTGTGCAATGATTTGTCCAACCAATCACGTGGCAAGGGCTTAAGTGTGTTAAATCACACAGCAAAAGATCTATTTGCATAAAGAGAAATGCAACCTCCAGAACATGGTATCTTTTGGAATGTTTGCACTAAAATACAGCAAATTAAAAGAATTAGAAAATGTCGCTTAGTCTATTGCCAGACTTTATATGTTAAGTTTTGTGCACTCTGTAAGCGTGAAAGCTGCTGTGGTCTTTTGCTGTTGTAGCACATCCACCTGGCAGTTTAATAGGGTGACCATGTTTTGTGATTATTTCTTCTCACCATTATTGTAAAGTGGTTTATTGGACACGGCAGGTTTTTAGTTGTGCGTCAGTTGATCTACTTGTACTTACCCACATTGGTGGGTGGTGTTTTGCCAGCAAATGATTGGCTCAGGTGAGTGGGTGATGGGAGTTGGGGTGGGCTCTCGGACTCTGTCATACTCGTTATCGTGTGGGAGTGGCGGCGTTCTTTAGCGTCACTTTCTGATTGACTGCTGCCATACCGACTGTAGAAACACAAAATTAAAACATGAAGCTGAAAGTCATGGTTTAAGAAATATATTTTTCATTAATTTTTTTCATAAAACACATAAACAGAAAAAAGTTGGCAAAAATAAATGACGAGAGAACAATAGCTTGCAACGCATTGCAAATGATTGCACCAAGTCATTTTTTGTTACGTTTATAAGCAGCGTTGTGTTTTAAAGTTATTAGTTGTTTTACAATTTCAGCTATTATTAACAGTACAGACAGTAGCAGGCCACAAGTGATGCATGGTGTTTGACATTTCATTTATCAGCATGGCTGAAGTGATTTTATCTGTGATATATATATTTTTTCACCCGCTTTAATGTTAGTGAATTTAACACTAGTCAGATTTCCTTTTTTAACCCTTACACTATAGAATATTTTTTTTCGAAAGACTGGCAGTGATGTGTAGGTAAAGTAGGAGTACCTTAGTCCTTGCTTGGGTAAGGTGTTCCTGTCAGTTTGTAAACTGAGAAATGCAGAGAATAGCACACATAAATACCTTGTTTCATAGCTTAAGTTTGTTTTTACATCATTAGACATTTTTTATAAACTTAACTGATTATAGTCTTCAAAATATATGTTATGCTTTTACCAACAGAGGGCAGTAGTGAAATGAACAAATGATTTAGGGCAATGCTATGTTGTTGAAACATCCAACCTATGCTATAACCTTTTTATTTTTCAACCGTACGCACCTGTCATTTAGGGTGACCGATGTGCGAGTGCCTGCACCCCATGTGCCCATAGTCCTGCCTTTGGGCTCCTCTTGGTCCCTGAGTTCCACACTGGGAGGCAGGCTCATGTGCAGAGACAGGGACTCCATGCTACGGTGAACACCAGACATCTTGGGGTATAATAGAGGGGAGCTGCTCAGTGAAAGAGGCTGACCGGAGAAGCAGCTTGGCGAGTCGATGTTAAGCACTGGCGCTGGGCTGGGTGTGAGGCGGCTGGGTACGCGTGAGCACACCAGGTCCTGCAGTTTGGAGTATGGGGGAATTTTGGGAGGAAGGTCTTCGATGGTCACACACGAGTCGAGGCTGTTGGAGTTGACCTTGTCCAGGTGTGCCAGGTTTGGAGGGTGGGCCAAAGACTTAGCCAGCATTCTGTTTGATTAGAGTCGGGAGAATAAAAATGATGCATGTCCACACTGAGACAACCCCACCTAGGCAAGCAAAGCCTTGCACATTCTATTCATGTGCAAACAGAGTTCATTATTATCTTTCATGTTTGTCGGGCTATGCTTCAAACACTAGTCATTTATAATTTCAGGAGAACAGATCATGTACAGACTGAATCGAGTGTTCAGGACTACTTAAAAAATTATGTGTAAAGCATGGCTATAAATTGCTAAATTCACCAGAAGGATCGTTATTTATGAAAAAGTGAAGAGAGAAGATAAAGCCTTGATTTGTTAAATATACATTACAGCACAGCATCATCTAGTTTGTTAGGAAGCAAGGGTCAAAGCACAGGGTCAGCCATCATACGGCACCCGTGGAGCAGATAGCATGACAACAATAGCATGTGGAACCCCAACATTTGCATCAGTAACCCAGAACCTTAAAAACTGGCCGCAACGTTTAAACTTTTAAAGTCCTACCTTGGTGTGGTCGTTGGAGAACTCAGTTCAGGGTATTTGCTTGTACTGGTTCTGCGTGTCCTGTGAATCTGCTCTACATTTTCTCCACAGCTCTCTCTCTGGTTCTCACTCTTTAGAGAGTTGTTCTCCAGGTCTGCTTTGGCCTTGGCTCTCTCCTTCTCCTTCTCTCTGTCTGTCTGATTAACTGGCCCGATGCTGCTTGTGCGGCCGCCTGCCTTTATGCCGTCCTTTCCTCTAGTAGGCATGGTGGCAGGTAAAGTAGGCATGGGTTTGAGGCTAAGAAGACCGGCATCAATGCTGCTGCTAACAGGGCGAGAGGCGGATCGACCTGTTAAGCTCATAGCGCTGGACTTGGCTGGCCGAGGGAGACTTCGGTACTGAATGCTGCTGCGGACGTTTGGTCCTAGGAAGCCGTTTTCACCATTGCTGGCATCTAGGCTGTTCTTTCGGCTTCCTCCTCCAGGCACAGGCTTGGTGGGAATGCCTGAGGACTTAGGAGTCTTGCCCACCGTGGCTGATCCACTGGAGATGGTGGCACCTCCGGCTGTCATTACAGTGGCAGTGCCGGTGGTGGGGGTTTTCCTGTAGCCAAAGCTGCCTGCAGTGGGTTTGACGAGGCCTGATGGTGGTTTGCGATGCTCTACAGTGTCTCGACCTGCATCAGAGCGGGAACGCTGCAGGCCTGAAGTCTTCAGAGACAACTTCTGCTTGTCCACAACCTTTGTTTCTCCTTTAGATGCTGCTGTGAATAGAATCATCATAGTAAGTATGTAGTAATTGTACTTTTTAAAGTATAGTTATATCTTTTAAAAGACCTAATTAATCAGTAAAAATAAATAAAAAAATCCTTTTTGCAAAATAAAATCACAATTAAAGTGCTAAGTAAGCACACGACCAAATGAGAAACCCAAACAGCACATTTAAAGGGTTTGACGAAGAGACATGCACATTTACAAGTTGTTTAAACTGAAATATGTTGGCAGTGTGTGTGCACAACCACCCTATCATGATAATGACCCACCTAGTGTTTTTTTTAAATTCTCGTTAAATTGTTTAGCCATTTTTTAAAATAAACCTGTTTTCAGATGCCTGTCAGATGCCACAGACCAAGGGCACTCCCATAAATGTTGACTGACAACTTCGGTTTTAGCAAAGACCCGACCTGAACAGTGTTGCGTTGTTGGTTAGGTTGTTTGTGATCGCGTCAGAAAATGCATTAGGCTGACTGACGAAATTTGGGCTGTTATTTTATACAAAGGGTGGAAGTTTATTCATATTTTTTCAGTTTAAACACTTCAAATTTTGTAATAATTCTGAATTATTTTCACGTTAATCAAAAATATGCATTGAAGTGATTGTCTTATAACAAACTGCGTTCGTAAAGCCGATCAGCTAAGATGATATAGGAACACTTCATTAATCTTACCTTTGTAGAGGGTTTATAACAGAGTCTGTTAACCAATTATTGTAAATGCTTTTGGAGCAACAGAGATAATTAGCATTTAAACTACTTGTACTGTAAACACAGCAGCTTTTGACATGGTAAAATGAGTGTTTTTACACTAATGAGAATTTCCAATTAAATTATATTATAGACCTTTCATTAACTTGTGAAGAAATGGGCCTCCGATGAGCCCTTCAACGTTTGTCTCAATTTAATTTGTACAGCATGGTTCGAATTTTTCATTCGCAGCTGGACCTAGTCAACTTATTTATCTATTTCTCATCTACAATCACAACTCCATCTGTATTTACTTAAAGCATTGTGCGATCTGATAGCATTAAACTGTAACAGAGGACAACACATCGGCCAAATAACTTAAAGTATGTGCCCCACAACTACTCCAAAACCACACAGCGAGGCTGCAGTGCATCTTCTGTCACTATTAAAAGGCAGATCTAGGCTCAGCTGCTTTATACCCAGAGAACTGCTGAGAGGCAGGATATAACATGTAAACTGACTCTAGATCAGTGTTTTGGTTGTTGGAGCTTTAATGCCTAAGAGGTTCTGGTATGCTAGTAGTAAGAGCGCAAATACTACATGTACCTATAAAGTCATTCTGTCCTGTAAGAAGGTGATCACACTAATAATCCCACCCGGGGACATGCTAAGATAGTTACTTCCTTTCAAAGATTAAAAATGTATACTATGAGCTAGGGTTAGAAAAGCATTGGTTTCAAAATGCACTCAACTACGAATATACATGAACACCTGATTTTATTCCCAACAGTTAGGGGTTCTGTTTTTTAAACACTTCTTCATTGTAGTAGCCGTATGCTAGAAATTTTTGCAGTCAGACTACAACATGAGCAGTTTCATTGATATCTTAGGGGTTTTTTTAAGATTATGACCTAATTAAGTTTTCCCTTAAAATAAACACTGAATATAGTCTGTGATTCTACAAAATCGATTAGTATCCTTGTCTTCAAACTAAAGAAGAATTAAGGAAATAACTTGTTCTAAAGGAATTTGATCTGGGATGGACTGGTGTGCCAGTGTTTCCTGCAGAAGACTGTAAATCCATCTCAACTCTCAACATGCGGAAACGGTTATTAAAATTGACCAAGAATAAATCTGATCAACATTAAAAACATTGTCATTTCTGTTTCTGGGTGAATTGATAATAATTGTGGTGATTTTGTCATATGATGTAAATAAAATAGACTGGGATTTTTGTTTTTTTCTGGCGATTCAGATACAGGCTTCATCATACACATTAAACGCAATTAAACTTTGGTAAAGCTAGAAAATTGATAGTTTTTTGTGCCTAAATGCTTTAAACTTGCTTGGGATGTTTACACAGTAACAGACCTTAAAACAAATGTGCAAATGCTAAACTTTCACTCGATTATTAAACTTCGCAATCAATCCACTAATCCCATGCGTTCTAAACTGGAGTTACCTTAATCCCCACTTAACATTACACATCTTGCAGTGTAACTACTACACACATTGTGATATCGATGTTGAAACGATATTTTGTGCAGCCCAAGGCTCTAGTGTGCCAGAAATCGACCTGGCATCATGAGATAAAAAGTCTGACTCTGGTTCTAATTCTGGTAAATGTTTAAAATGTTGTAAAGCATCACAACTGTCCTACAATTAACCGCACCCTGTCTCTGACATTTAAATGTCATGAACTGTGAGATTGGTTTGAAAAGGTTACTTAAAATGCCTTTTCCAGGCCAAAGTAGAACCGAACGCAATCAGAGCCTTGTTCACGGAAAAACTAATTTTTTTATTAAGCAAAGCTGCTGTCTAGACGTAAAAGCAGAACACAAAGTAATGCGTGCTGGATTACAATCGTTCCTCATCCTAAAGGCCTTATGCTAATCAGATTCTGGCATCAACAACAGAGCAACTCCCTTCATCTCCTGTGATAGCACTGTGATATTGACTAAATAGACGTTTTCTGACTCCAAAGTTACATCTGGTCTTGATTTGAAGAGCTTATGTTTGACAGCACTGGCTAGCAAAACAAAAAAAAAACATATCACTTATTAACCCTTTTTTTTTCTGAGTCAGGGCATCAGAACAACAACAAAAAAGCTTCATGTTCTGTAGCTATAAAAATACAGTAAAATAACACAGATAAGCGGTGGTGCTTTCCTGTCTGCATGACAGTAGATATGCATGTTTATTGTACTTCGGATTACGCAGCAGAAATCTCTAGCATCAAAAACGGTTTGATGTCACAAAGGAATGCAACAATAGTTCAGGTGTGTGTGTGTGTATGTATACAGCTACATGTAACTGCAAACCAGCTGGATCTAAAAAAAAATGAAACGTATCTGTTTTTCTCACCTGCTACTTTCAGCACACTCTGAGACGTGTGTGTGATAGGAGATGTGACACCAACTGGTGGATGTTGGCCTTTTTTGAAGCTGCTTGGTTGTCCCAGACTCTGTGGCTTTTTCAGCTCTCGTCTTGCGGTCTTCTCAAGTGCAGCGCCCTCTGCTGGTCTGCTCTTTCTGTATTTGCTGGAGGACTCGGTCTTCAGGCTGCCTGTATCGTAAGCTCCACTGTCAGCTTTCTGAAGGGCCTTGTCCTCACTGTACCAAGCAAGACCACTTTCCACCAGTGAGCTTTTCTCTGCATCTGTACGCAGCTGGCAAGACACACAAATACACGCACAATTATTCATTTATTCATTCATTCTGCAGCACTTAAACATACATTTTTATTATGTTTAAAGGACTTTCATTTCCAAATGATTATTTTTGGTCTTGTTTCAAATTAGGAATAAAAATATACACTGTGAAATCTGAATGTACTTGTCTGTATCAGTATAGCTGCATATCTGCACAGTTATCGTCTGAGAAAGCATAATAATCAAGTTCACCCTGATGAATCAAACCTTGTCCTGATCCTCAGCCTCAGCCTCAACTAACTTCTTTTTTTGGTGACGTGTGAAAGTTATTGTCAAAGATCTAAAAATCCCCTTAGAGACCAGCTGGGTCGTAGTTAGGGTTTCTCCACTTTTTAATAGTCTACAATGGTCTGTGGTCACTTCCTGTTAATTTTGGTGCAGGTGTGGAACAGTGACATGTGGTGAGGTGCCGAGGTTTAACAAATATATGAATATATGAATTGTGTTACTGGTTGTGTTTCAGATCTAATCTCAGCACTCTTTAACACACACACACACACACACAAACACCTGTAAGACATATCCGGCCCAGGAAAAATGTTTACTTTATAGCGGCTTCATTTGTCCTCCATTGTAGCCACATAAATCAGCACTATCCATCAGTCAAAGTGTGTATGTAAGTTATGATCATGTCACATCAACACATGCTTGTATTCTGGCCTGCAAAATTAACTTTTTTTGTAATGTAACAAAATAACATGCAAAATCAGACTTCGACCGGAAAGAAAACCAGCAATTTTATAAGCTCTTCCCCTAAACAGGCATTCAAACTGTGTATATACACGCATGAAAATGAACACACCGGTTTAAATCACTGAACTTATCCACTAACGTGTGGAAAATGCCACATCATCTCCTACATGGCTAAGCAATAAATTAGCTTTATTGCTAAGCCATGTGCTGTCTGTGGTATGAGAATGATGAAACATGGCAAGCTATTACATTTTTAGGTAGGCTGTAATGGAAAAACACAAATAGAGCAGTCGAATGAATTAGGTGACTATCCAACCATAATGACTCGAAGATCATAATATACTCTGAAATACATACTTGTCTCACCCATATGCTAGTTCACTTGACAAGAACTCTTTCCACCATGAAAAGCTCAGATAGGAATGTTACACAGCTCTCGGGCAGAAAATGAAACCCTACATGCTTTCTATGGGTTCGAAAGATCTTTAAGTGCCATTTATTGAACTCTCTGCACACGAGTGGTTATAAAATGCAGATGAATATACACATCATATGGAACAATAAACATTGAAATTAATGCCTGAATCTTATTTCTCTTATAAAAGCTCATATCACATGATAATATCTAAAGCGGGCACCCCACAATCACCATGGCAACCAACCCCGCAAAGCTATTAATGTGGCTATATTTTTTTCCCAGTGCTGCTGAGCCTGAATTTCTGTAGATGGTATTTTAAGTTATTACAGAGCAAAGATGCTTTATGATGCTTTATAATGCTTTAAATTTTAATAGGGGAAAACACAGCCAGAAATAAGAAAAGACATATTTTTAAAAAATTTAACACATGAACTCATAAAATACTCGGGTGAATGTATACTCAATAAAAAAAAAATTGACATTTTTAAAGGGGGTGGGGGGTTTAATACATTTGGCCCTTAACAGTACAAGAATAACAAACAAATAAAAAATGGTTACACCTTTTACATAACAGTTTCTTTTTTATCAGTTAAAATATTTTTTTTGGTTTACCTGGTCTCATAAAATAGTCAATTAATTTAGCTGATAAACTCGGAACCAACGTGCACTTGTAGGTCGCTAGGATCTTTTTTTTTGCTACTGTTGCATACATGCTAGCTTTGCAGCACAAGCATGATTTAATTTCTCTGTGAATTATCTGTGAATTTACATTGAGGTTTAGGCATTTGTTACGCTGCTCAGGAGCACTGCTCAGGAGCACTTGGCTAAGCACTGCTAACAGGCAAGCTGCTGATGTGTCTCTTGGCTGTTACTTCGGTGCTGAGGGTAATAACTGAGATGCAGTTTAACCAATGTTTACGTACATGACTGACCGGTGGTGGCGTGCAAAAGCTAAAGATTATTTACAAACTTAATTTAGAAAACCGAGAAAGTATTTAGATTGGGCTATTTACAAATTCCAGCCTGATGCCTTTTTAGCTCCAAGAAAAGGGGAAAAGAGGGTGCATTGTTATATCGTTATTACACTCATATACAGATACACAGATTAGTGTCTTTATCCACATGCAGGGTGAAATAAAAGAGTATACTTTAATCCAGAGAATCCAGTTTTAGTACCCATAATCATACTTTACATGTTGGGTCGCCTGCATTCTTAAATCCCAAAGGCAGCAAATCAATCGATAAATACCTTAACTATTACTTAACTATTGTGTAAGAATTTACACAAAAACATATTTTTTATGTAAGATTTACAAAACTCTGGCTGCTGTATAATACACACTGTATGTACACTCACTGAACACTTTAGTGGGAACAACTTTAGTGGGAACTAGTGTACACCTAATCCTGTAAGCAATTATCTAAGCAGGAAGCGGTTCGGCAGTGGTGTTAGGTGTTCAATCCTCCCAATAAAAGCCAGCAACTTTATTTACTGTCCACGTCAACCATTAGAATATACACACAATGGAGTGCTGTGATTTTAAATGAGGCGTGACTGTTGGTGCCAGGAATGGACTATTTTTATAACCACAGACTTTATATTTTCTCGCACGACAGTATGATAATGCATCATTTTGAAAAGCAGAAGTTGTCTTTAAACTGATTTTTTGACCATGACAGTCAGTTCTAACCGGTCGGCAGAACAGCTTTATACAAAGATTCTGCATGTTCATTTATTCCATATACTTATGTATATATTCTGTACATTCATATATAAGCTATACACTGTAAATTTACACCTAGATCTATTTATGTATATAATTACATGTGTCAATACTACAGTACTTCTTTGTGTAACAGATAATAAACTATCCCATTAAATACATGTATTTATAAGAAAAATTGTTTAATGTTAAAGTGGTACTTGGTCAAAATTAGTGCTTCTTTTTCAATTGCCCTTTCTTTATTGTAATCTCATGGGAGAGAGAACACCAAGGGCAATCTAACCTGAGAAGCTGGGGTTTTTTTTGTTCTGTGTACCAGAGACAAGAAAATAATAAAAGCTTCCTGATAAAAGCTTTTATCGTCCCGTGTCTGGCTTTATAAAAAAAAGTTACATTGCATTTCGTTGCCTTGGTACCATGTTCAATAAGAATAAAGTTTCATTTAATCTAATCTTGTCTAATCTAGTTAAACTTGTTATTATTACTGTAGTTCTTTTTTATCTTTAATGTCAGTATTTTTCAAATAAAACTTTTGTGGACGACACTTAATCCAGAAACTGCTGCATGTTATTTTTGATGCGGTTACATTGTCTATAAGGGAGTGCCCACTAAGACTGTTTCTGGAAAAACCTGAGGACAGAAAGAGCTTCGTGGGTTTGAGTGACAAGCTGCAATTCATTATTAAATTTAAGCCAGTGAAAAAACTTGGAATTGTTTAGAAACACTTTCATAGCTCGAGTTACATGTGGTAACAGGAACTAAATCGATGGACTTTTTCCAACGTTAGTAAGAGGGTAATAACGCACCCCAAATTCTGCATAAACATTGAATTATATAGTGGATTAATTTCCACCAAATAAATAATCAGCTTTACATCAAAGTGCCTTCATACCCACTGCTATTAGACTCAACAACACATCTGATGTGTGTTACTTGTGCAATAACGTATTTACTTTGCAATTTGATGGGACCAGCAAAGTATCATGTGTAATGTGTAACTACTGATAGATTAATGCAGGTGCTGTGATAATCAACTTATTGATAATCAATTTTAATTAAAAACCTTTATATATATATATTGAGTAACAATTAGCAATAGCAAATGTAATGTTTTATTTGTTGTACTGTAGAATTATAGCAGTTAATTGTGACTATTTTGTATTTTTGTTGTAGATAATCTCAAAAAGAAAATGAATTAAGATAGGTGTAAAAAGAGTAACTTGCAGATGTTCTATAAAACCTACCAGGACAGAAGAGTTCCGCCGGGAGCCGACTGGTGTAGTGGGTAGAGAGTTCAGTGAGGAGCTAGCATTCAGATCCTCTGAGCTCAGATTATCAGATCCATCACTCAAACCGCTGCTGATGGAGCTGCTCTCATCCCACCTGCAAACAGACAAGGACAAACGGATCTTAAGTAGGATAGAACAGGAAGAATGGTTGCTGACCTACTTCCTGGCTTTAGTAAACAAATTTTGGAAACACACAAAGGGTTAACGTTACTCTGCCATATCTCCAGGGGGTCATATCAACTATTTTCAAACAATCAGGCATCTTCTGTATATGACCAGACTGAGAGACAGTCCTGCTGAGCTTCCAGCTGCTCCTGAAGTAGCACGTGCTGCAGACAGGATGCTAAAGACAGAGTGCCCTTCCAATTCATTAGCAAGGTACAAGCAACATGAATAATCACGCTGTATGTGAGGTTTCATGAAAATCACTGGCTGTGAAAGGCAATGCTGCTCTACTGTCCTATCTGGGTTTTCAGCCAGCAGGGGGTCCATGTGGATTGAAAGAGGACAATCTGGCTGTTGCCAATCTGATTGGCAGGATTTACCCACTGCCAAGCAGGGGAGTGGCATAATTCACACTGCATAATACTCTAAAGTGATGCACACCTGCATGTGAGCACACACACACACACCACGTCTTTGCAATACTAATGATACCTGCATTGCAGAAGCCGGCACTCCACGCAAAATAATTATCATATCCAACTGTTGTCTATCGGGTTAAGCTGTATGCCTCAAGGCAATCACATGGAAAATGCCATTTTTATGTGGATTTTAAGAAATTTACCGTATAAGAAATGACAAATTGTGACATAGATTTATAATAGCAAGATATAACAAGGAAAATAATAATAAAACAATACTCATAAATTAGTTTAATTAGTTTAACAAATAGCAAACCATTTAGGCAAAGAATCTTAGCCAAAGAATGTAAAATTATTCTATTTGTTTGTATTAAAAAGGGAATTTTTTCCCTTGTTTATATACATACAATAAATTGAGCTAAATTCAGCTGCTAAGTATAAAACCACTGAAATGACAATACTGAGTAGGATTTGCATAGCTTGCGTTATTTAGTCCTGCAGCCAGAGCAACCTGCCCCATTCGATGGGCAATCAAATAAATTTGTTGCCTTGATTTTTAGAGCTACCTAACTGGGTTGCAGTATTTCATGCAAATAAGTAGTAACAAATAAACGTGGGCGATTTCTACATTATAAAATTGTCATTTTGGGGTAAATTTAATGAAGTGTTTCGCAAAGGATGCAATGTTGGGTCCTCTTTCATTCTACCGCTATACCCAGTCACATACTGAGGTAATATCCTCACATGGTTTGCTATGCTGATAATCCTAAACCGATCAGATCTAATCAGTCTCTTAGTCTATTTTAGTAATTAGTCAATGAAATGTTTTTGATTAAAAAAACTTAATAGGTGTAAAACCTTGTTAGGCTTCACTGCAAACCCATCGATTCTTTATGATTTTCTTTATATTTCAATTTTTAAACGTAAACCCGAAATTAATAATTAACAAAATAAAGCATTGCATTACATTACTTGCTTTTTAACTGGAAAACAAAGACGTTTTGCAATTCAGCCACCATTGCCTTTCAAACAAAGTCGCTATAACTGTTCTTTCTGTCCCTGTAATGATAACTGGACCTGAGCAAGACATTATGAAACCTCGCTGATGAAGAAAAACACAGAATTCTCGTAATTCACACTAAGCAAACATGTAATCCACAATCAGGGATGTTAATATTTCATCCAGAATTGCATCTAGTAGTACTTTCAGTGTGACCAGCTGCAGCTGCATACTCATGGAATGTTTAAAAGTCTTCTGCATTTGTGCCTACTCCTTTTTTCTCTATTACATTTTTCATTCATTACTTTAAATGCCTCTGATTTGAAATTGACGTCTATAGTTAGCAAAGCATTTCATGGCCTTTGCAAAGTCCCTCCTGCAGAGCCCAAATTGCTTAGTGGTTACGGGCTAAGCAGCGTCTTCACCAATGAAAAAAAGGAGAATTAGATGCGCCAAAGTGCTGGGGGAGGACAAAAACATCCTGGTGAATCTTGGAAAGGCAGAGTTAAGAAGCCGGCAGTTAGTGTTAATCACAGGTTGTGAGTGCCGGGGAGAGAACGGGCATGCTTAGACAGCTCTGTAGTGCTCTGTGCGGCTCTCCAAAAGCCACAGTACGAGAACAACCATCGTTTCTTATTCCCTTTCCACTGACATTTCCATTTGCACTTTTCAAAAATGCAAAAGTGGCATTTTGGCAAAATAGACACTATAAAGCAACATGTCAGCAAAATTCGCTACAAACTTGTAAAACAAAAGCAGAAGTCATAGCCAACCTAGCCAAAAACCTAGCAAAAAAAATTACTTTGTGTATAAACTATAAAGCATATGGCTTTGCGGTAAAAAAAATTACAATATATTAAGTATCATCAGTTTAAATTTTAACATTGATAACCGTCTAATGCGGCCCTCAATATGGGCCTTTTTGTTGCTATTTTGCTTACGTTCAAAAACATTGAAAAGCATACTGATAGAACCAGCATATAAAGTGCCATCCATACATCCATTGTCTATACCCACTAATTTCTAATCAGTGTCTTGATCTGCTGGAGTCCTTCCCAGCTGTCATTGGGCAAAAGGCAGGGGTACACCCTAGACCACACACACTCACACTCACTACTATGGGCAATTTAGAATCAGCGATCAATCTAACGTACATGTTTTGGAACTGTGGGAGGAAACCAAAGTACCTGGAGAAAACCCTTACAACTACCATGCAACCTCCACACAGAACGACTCATGCTATGCTAGGGATACGAACTCTGGACCTAAGGGCTAACCACTAATCCACCGTGCTGCCCCATATAAAATACATAGTACCAAAATAATGTAGTTATGAATAGTTTGGAATATAGCTCTCCTAAGCTCTGTCATCGTTATACTAGGTTCCAGGAGCCATAGGAAGACCAGTGCCATTCCTAAGGATTGCCAGAAGTCTTCCAGACTACAATGTACAAATCTGAAGAGCGGCAGATAAGCAAGAAAAGGGCAGGTGTTTTCTGATTTATATGACACAAAATGTAGCTTTTATGTTTAAGTTAAGAGCATATTTGTGATAACCAGCAGCGCTAGCATTTTTGGACCCTCTTTGGACCTCTGGGGGCTTTCAAAGTGGCTGGGCTATCAAAATGACACAAAATCCCCCTCTTCTCTATGACTCTGTAATACTTAGTTGTCAAGACATAATTCAACATGCTCGTGAGCGGTACAAATTTTAAATACTGAATATACTCTGCCGTGTTACTACAAAATGTATCTCCTGGAGAAAAATGCTTAAAGGACGGATAAAACAGCTTTCTGTCGATGTAGTAAAGGAGCTTTAAGCGTGTCTGGGGTAGTAATACCGACATTTCGCTTTCAGCTAGTTGAGATGTATGATGAAGCACAGACAGGCAGAAAAGAAAAGTTAATTGGTCAGCAGTAATTGACCCCAAACGTCAAAAGGGGTGAAGACTAGCGATTGTTTTTGCTGGACTGGATCCAAGTTGGCTGGTTGAGTTACATGCCTGTTCTGCGACTTTAGGAAATGAGAAATGACTGAGTGGGGTGGCTGTTTGGGTTTAAAATATTGGCTAGAGGGTGGTTATAATTATTATAGCATGTTGTACTCCTCCCAGGTTTAATATCCATGCCAAAAGCACAAGGGGCTTTGGGACAACTCCTACCTTTTATCCCTCAAGCCAAGTGTGAGTCAGTTTACACCCTCCTTTGACAAACATCTTGCTCTAAACGTTAAAAAAGCCTTTATCTTTTAAAACTCATGTCTAGAAGATTTAAATTCCTCTAATTAGCGGTGCACATCTAACTTTAACCTTCTCGTGACCTGCAAGAGTCTGAGCATGAACTTGTTTTGCCAGTTCGTTCCTCTCTGTTTGCCCTCAAACTAATCAGCTCGGCTATGTCTCCCTCTTTGAAGTAGGCTAAAGTCCAAGCTGTAAAATATCTGTTTAAAACTGTAAAAAAAAAAAAAATAGGTGACCTCCAATAATTAGTGCAGTAATCTAGTGAAGGTTTATAAGAGGTGTGTCAACAAAATAATGCAAATGGTGGGGATGAATCCCAATTAAACACACCAGCTGATCGTATTAAAAAAAACCCCCAAAACAATCGTTTCTATAAAGATCATATTCATTTTGTTACCTTTAGAACCCGTCGTGCTACTGAGCCACTGAATTCTCGGCCCTGAAGGTGTGTAAGGACTAATGATCTATAAAAGCAGTTGTGACAGTGATCACTGTAATTTGCATCAATGCTTTTCATTTACAGTGACTTTTAAAGCAGATTTGTCCCATAATAGACAGGTTAAAACATACATTAGGTTGATGTGATGATCAAAATGGTGACTTTTTTTTAAAGAGGTTCTTTACCTAATATTTACAGAAGGAAGAGTTTTATTGCTTTGTAACGCTCAGCGAGTTTCATGCCATGGGAGAATTGAGTGAGAGAAAGGGAGAGAGAGTGAGAGAGAGAAAGAGAGAGAGCGAGAGAGAGAGAGAGGTACATTTCGCAATATTAATAGAAACTGGTTAAAAAAGTAATTTTATCATTAACACAATTAGAATAAAAATCATTAGCAAATCAATGTGGCATAAAAGCAGTGAAACATCTGTAGGCACAATAATCTGTAGGCGGGTGGGTCACATTCAGCCACATTACACCATCTCTTGCTTAAGGGTGGTGGGAGTTGAACCCACGATCTTTTGATCAGCAGTCCAACATTTTAACCATTAAGCTACCAATTTTATATGATGTATCAATGTCTGGTTTGACATCAAACCAAAACAAGAAAAAACACTCATTCTTTCTCCTGATTGGTTACCAGATCCATTCATAAAGTCTTCTATTTTGCGCTCGTGAATAACGCACTGACGTTTTAAGTCAGCACCCCTGATCGTGGGTTCATCTAGTAGAAGTATCACAGCCACATAATTAACGTTTAATTTTCCACTTTTAGTAACAGTGATACGCTGTAACTAGTATAACATATCAATCAAATCTCATTACAAATGTTTTTAATATTAAAAGTATGAATTTAACCTTAGGAATAAATTAACCTTCGAATATTTGATCAAAGAATGGGTCAGATTATTAAAAGTCCACCAGCAAATAAGTGAAACATTTGCAGGCATGTTTCATCACAAAAACAATCCGTAGTCGGGTGCGTCATGTTTAGCTACATTACACCATCCCTTGCTCAAGGGCCCGGCTTAACACTGCTGGGAATTGAACCTGCGATCTTCAGATGAGCAGTCCAACACCTTAACCACTGAGCTACCAATTTCAGTCAATCTGCCAATACCTGGTTTAATAAAATACAGCCACCTTTAACGCCATATACTTTAAAACAAACGCATAAACTTTATAATAGTGTTGAGTTCAAGATAATATTAATATCATGCTATAAATAGATTCTGGATAACTTAATTTTTTTGTGTCACCACAGATCAAAAGCACACACTTCAGTCTCTGGGGGAAAATATGATATATAATTTTGTTTCCCATTTTAGAAAAGACAGAAATATTTTCCAACTTGTACTTAGTATTTTAGATCATGTGGAAAAGTTGTGCCTAATGTTCCCCTTTTAAACAGAATTGAAAAGCAGATCTAGCCTGCAGGAGGAACTGGAACTCGACTTTATCTGGAACTTTATGCAAACATTCTGACTGCTTTGATACGCATCATAACGGCTTAAACAACACACACATACACTTTAATGGACTTTTATATAATCATAAAAAAACAGGACATTAAATGAAATAAAAAGAAGAAGCTGGTATGATTTTCCATTGAACTTCACTACTTGTTATAGACTATTGGAAATGCATGTTGCTCAAGCTGCAGCACTTATTTTAATTCATGCAGACTTGCAGAATTGTGTCCAATCAGAATTGATGTCCCATTCTGACATGGACATTTTTAAAATTCTATCAAACAAACCAAAACACTGCAGCAACTAAACAAGTAAACCTGCGCTTGTCTTTACAATAAAAGAAGGCGTGGACGTCCTAAACGGTACTCTAAATAAAGTTCAAACATTTTTTTTGGAAAATACAAAACTTTTTACTTACATAAAATGTACCGCGTTCCGGTTAATACGTGGTCTTATGGGATGGACGTCCGCACGTGCGCTCTTCATTTCGAATTTAAATAATCCGACGGTTGGACAAGAATTCAAATCGGTTCCATTCAAACGATATAAATCGGAGAAGGAGTGTATCCGCTCGCTGTTACTCTTTCACTCTCCCTCTCTGTCTCTCTCTCGTGTGTGTGTGTGTGTGTGTGTGTGTGTATGGGCGACACCCCCAGACATGTCCACCACGTCGGTCTCCACCTCTCTTTCTCCTTAAATTGTACCCAGATGTATATTATCACCAACGAGTCACAATTCACCAATACAAATCTGATCACTGCTAACATGCTAATATATTAATTACTCATTTTTCATTAGTTTTTTTCCCCCTTCACATTTTTTTTTTTTTGTTAAAACGCTGACTAAGCAATTTTAAGAGCTGAAGGCAAACACAAAGGGTTTCTACATTGCCAAGGTGGACAGATGGGGTGGCTAAGTCTTTTTAACAGAAAAGCCACAGTCCTAAGACAGCATTAACTAAACAAAAACCAGTACAACCGGTCCCATCTGCGCTAGTCAGCTTTATTTTTGCAACAAGCTATGTTTGTGGACTCGAACACAGCACCCCTTTGTAACAGCGTAAGTGAGATTTCTGGAATGAGGAACTTGGACGAGCAGAAGAAAGAAAGAAACACTTCCTCTTTGCACTCCCATGTCAATGAAAGCCTGACTTTTGCACAATAGGGGCTGTAGAAAGATCACAGGACATCTTTAATCCTGGGCATCACATTAAAATGTTTAGACTAGGTCAGTAATAGTTGGACGTAATGGTTTTTCCAGACGACAGCTCACACAAGACCTGGTCTAATGCAACGAGGCTTTCCACACATTCATCACTGTGCATCTTTGAAGCGGAGAGTTTCCACCCTGTCCGTGAGGTCTTCCAGGGAGACCTGCAAGCGATTTTTTTTATGACTATAGACCCCACATGAAAGAGACAGAAGAGTATGAGGCTAGAAAAATCTGTTCCTTGATCAGATGAACTGATTTAGGAGTGCATTTTGGACTTATAACTTACTTAAACTGAAAATAGAGCTTCAGAAAGTTTCCCAGTTACCCCCTCACTTAGGCTTTTCACTGGCCATGTCTGACACACACAAATACACATTCTGTGTGTGGCCCGGGATGATTCACACCCTGGATGTATGCATTTCAATAGCGATAGTATGCACATGTTGGGAGTAGAATAAGGATGGTAGTAAACACATAGCCTTTAGCCACCACAGCCATTTTGTTTGTGGATAGAAAGATTCATATCACTTACCCTCATGTTAAACTACCTTAAATACGACAAGAAAGAACTTTGTTTTCTACATACAACATCCCGAACGGCTTGCAATAATGACTCAGCCTTTTTTTCCCCCCTATATGTGAACACGTGGATTAGCCCCTCTAACATGGCCCACAGACATACCCAGGCCACCTATAGAGATGTTCTCAACACAGTTGGTTTGTGGTTTATTTCGTGGCCTGCTTGGTTCATGTCTTGTAAAAACAAAGTGGTTGCAATTCACGTCACGGTTTATTTTATGGCTAAAGAACTTGAGGTCTGCTGTTTAGACATGGCATCATTTTTCTTTTACTTTACTTGTAAAAAAATTTTGCGAAAATAAGGTGAAAATTATTCAGTGGCTGCACTTGGTCTAGGAAAAGTGTTTGGGCAATCTGACTAGGGGCAACAGAGACATTGTTTTGCTAACAAATTATATATTTAGGCAGTAGTAATATAATAATAATAATAATAATCATGATAATAATAATCAGTGAAAGGAAAGTTACATCTTACTGCCAAATAGTTTCCTGGCAACAATAGTTTTTCAACAAAATCTCTCTCTTCGCTTATTTCTATTTTCTTACTTTTCTTCTGTTTAGGACACTTTTGGTAATTTACTAAGGTCTTCTTATTTTTTCTTCTTTTAAATAATATCATATCATCCATTTTGTTTGATATTTATCTGTTATTTAGTATTACAAAGCTAAGCTTAAGTTGTGATGTTAAGAGCATGTGTGCTACATTTACATTTCCAGGGGGGTTAAGGATCTTGCTTAGAGGCTCAGTGCTGGTAACTTGGTGGTGCTGGGAAATAAACTCACAATCTTCCAGTTAGCAGTCCATGTTTTTTTTTTGTCTATTTAAGACTGAGTATGGTTCATTTAAAAAGAATTTTCTGCACAAACACGCCATGGCTGTCAGGCTATATTTACAGTAGGTCTGTGAGCCATCAGTGAGAAACTATAAGATAAAAGGAAAACAACATGCATGAATGCACAGAGCTGGACATGATCTGAGCTGTTTATCAGTGTCGTTGAGGCTCACATAAACACAGGCACATCTGCCCATTACAACACTCCTTAGACGCAGACTGAACAGCTTGACCAAGGGCATTGACCCAGAAATGTTTGCCTTAGACTAAAACACCCTGTGCAAACGGCTCTCACTCTTATTAGAAGCCAGGTACAATCTACAACCATTAGAGCACTCTTTTCTTTTACTAAAGACATTTAACTAATAGAGCTTTTACACATTTCACACTAAATATAGCTCATTCATTTTTACAGTATAACTGATTATAGTAATTAAACCGACATTTTCCCCCTGCAAGTTAAGAGGTAACATTATATCTTTAGTCACATTGATAGGCCTACACTCAAAAAGCTGGGTAAAAATAGGGTTAGAAATCTTATTAACATTAAAGAGTGGGCAGGAACAGATTGGGCTTTAAGTTTTACGTGATAGCGACACCCAGTGTTCACACAAGGAACTTTTTTCTGTTTTTAATTACAGATCTTCAGAATGACATTTAGAGCCTTTGAATAATTATTGATAATATAAATGAAGCTGTATTTATTATTATTATTATTATTATTGTTTTATTTAATCTTCGGTTGGCCATTAGACATTATAATTAGAACCTTTTTGGTCTTTATTATTAGCAGTCTCAGCAGCAGCAGCATCACCAAATCCATGTTAATTACAGAATGATCGGTAAAGCAGATTATCTCCACCAACTGTAGACTGTCTCTATTATTTTTCACAATCAGTTTAACTTTGTGTGGCAGTTACTAGATCCTCTTATCAGCTCTACATGCTGCACCCACCACTCAGCTGTTACTGAGAAACAAGGCTGACTCGCACCGTATGTCTCTCACAGTTTGGTTCCCGCAGCACATAAAACGACGAATACATTGCACATTCACAGTATGATTATCAAACTATATATTCCGTTATATACTTCACACAAACACCCACATAAACAGACATTATTACATTTTCTACATGATTTGGATTAAACTACCTAAAGCTTAATTCTAAACACATCCACAGACCTAAACACTAATGCAAATAGATGCCTTTTGGTTAGAGACTAAACGCAATAAAGTTCCAAATAGACTAATTTTGAAGTAATTAGGAATGCTTTGTAATTTTTTTGGTACAGATTTATAAGGATGGGTGTGGACAGGAAGTGTGAAACAAAACCCAACCGAACCAGGAAGCCTGTTTTCACCAAACCTGGCTTGTACAAATAGGGAGGGGGTTGTCACTGCTGAACCATAGAGAGGTGTAGATCGTCTACATGTTGTTGGAACCAACGAAAACACACTCATTTATTTTTTTTAAACACTAAGAGCGGCTAACAATAGTATTTTCTTTATCCTAATAGACTTGTAAACATGGTTACAATTTCAAGGATTTTGAATTGATTTTAATAGTGCTGTTAGTTTTAACTTAATATAACACAATGTTTCTAACCATTTTCTAAGTAATATGACTAAACAACACCAGAAATTTACTGACTAAACTAGCTCTTTATTACAATAGTATGCAGTTTGGGACATCACCCAAGTATTTTTCTGACTCATCAATTACTTTATCATTTTAATTATCAGTATTCAATTATCAATATCAATTATCAATAATGATCAATACAATATAAATATAAACAATGGTGCAAATCTAATTCATCTGCCTATCAAGTTAAAAGACATTGTAAAGAATGAATCCAAAACCTGACACTATCCAATAATTGTTTTCCAACCAATTAAACAATTAAGGCCTAATCCTGATAATATGAGCATTTTGGAAAATCAGTAATAAGAATACAAATCCTTAAGATGTGCTGGCTTATTTTCTCTCACCTGATCCAGTGAAAATTTAAATTCTGCAGTGATGATAAACCAGCAAGATGCACAACAAGAACAAATTCAAGAAAAAAAACACTAATTCTTTCTCCTAATTGGTTGTAGAGTAATATATGCTGAAAGAAACTAACCTCAAAATATTTGAATAATTATAAGAATATTAAACAATGGGTCACATAATTAAAGTCCACCAGCGAATAAGTGAAACATTTGTGAAAATAATCTGTAGTCTGTAATCACAGCAAGAAAGTCCCGGGTTCGATTCCCGGGCAGGGGCCTTTCTGTGTGGAGTTTGCATGTTCTCCCCATGCTTGGGTGGGTTTACTCCTTGTACTCCGGTTTCCTTCGACATTTTAAAAACATGTATGTTAGATGATTCTAAATTGCCTATAGGCGTGATTGTGAGTGGGTATGGCCCTGCCAACCTGCCCAGGGTGACCTGTCCTGCCTTTTGCCCTTTCAGAGACGGCTGGGATAGGCTCCAGCAGATCCCAGTGACCCTGAATTAGATAATAAGCGGGTATAGAAGATGAATAAATAATTAAATGAATCTGTTGTCTGGTGGGTCAAATTCAGCCACATTACACTATCCCTTGATTACACTAGCCCATCTTGTTGCTGGTACTGATACTTGAGCCCACAATCGTCTGATCAGTATTTGATCAAACAATAGCTCATGTGATTAAAGTCCGCCAGCAAATAAACAAATGCTGCAGAACCCACTCACACATTAAAACTCCTTACTTATTTTCTGTTTACACAAACCATATAAATCAGAAGAAAAACTTGGGTATGCGCTTTGATTAAAAGTGTTTTCCTAACTTCTTAAATATGCTTTATGTGTCCAAATAGTGACGCCACATCTGTATTAATGACTCTGTATTCGGGATCATGAGGTAATGTTATGCTTTGGGGTGTGTCCCCTATCCTGCCTGTTACTGTGGTCTCTCTCTCTCTCTGGATAAAAGCAAAGGCAGACCTGTGTCTCTTTCTGACATAGGTGAAATAGTGGCTCTGGTTTAAGCCACATACCCACCCACACACACACACACACACACACACACACAAACACACACACACAAAAAGAGCTATGTCATCAAATTGGCTCAATTTGACCCCATTTATGACCGTAACCCCACAGCAGGCATTGTATACTCAAAATCAATCTTTGTTTTAGGAATAAACGTATTTATTTGTCCTTTAGAATGGAACAGAATAAAGGTTATTTTTTAAAGAAGCAACGTAGCAAAAGGCCAGAAAAAGAATAGATTTTGATTACGAAAGACCAGCATGTTAGTCTGCTTCACTGCTGTCCTGCGTGTTTGTCCTGTTTTTGCCTGTCTCTTTAATCATCGGGCTGGAAAATCTTTGCAAGAGGATTTCATCAGGCAAAGTCAGTTTTTTTCTCTAAAAAAAAAAAAATGGCAGCATTCTGTAGTTTTCTGTGCAACACCCTATGTAGGAAAAAACAAATACAGTCCAGCTCATTAACTGTATGAGAATAACTTGTTAACTTTTTATGATCATTTTTAGATCTTTCTTGTTGGACAAATAATTGTAGGTCCTTTACAAATACAGTGATTGTGCAAAATCACAATAACCTTTCATAATTGTGAGAATAACTTGCCATGACATGTTCCAGCTTGACCTTGCGAACACACATAACCTACACTTTGCTAACATCTCGGGCAAGTCTTGACTTGAAACAGTGTGTGACGGCTGCTTGTGACATGAATGGCCTTAGGAACTCTTTCAGCCTAAGATGCTTTTAGTCAGTTTGTGTGTGTGTGTGTGTGTGTGTGTGTTTGTGTGTGTGTCAAACTGGTCTGTAGTTCTACTGCCACTACAATTCAACGACATGCTTTAAATATGTTAAAATTATATAATGTTAAATCATAAAATGCTTCTGGACCTTTACATTTCCTTTTTTTCTGACACATTTATCTGTCAGCCGGTATTAGTAACTAAACCAGAGCAAATAAAAGCAGTGGAAACATTTCTCTATAGCCGTGTAATGTAACCTATCAAGTTATTTTATTGCTCTGTACATTAAATATTCTATTACTTCGGTCTATATTAGGATTCCAGACACATCCACGCATTAACACGCTGCCACACCGCTTTTCATCAGGTCACACTGAAAATGGATGGTGCTGGTGGTGGTGAGGTTACTATAGTTGCTATGGCAACATATCCTGATTCTCTGAGGCGGGCTGCTGCAGCACAGCGAGAGAAAAAGAGAGACAGGATCAAAGACAGTGAGGAAAAAAATAGGAAGAAAGACAGAGAGAGAGAGTGGGTGGGATCGTCTCCTGCAGTCAGGCATCATTCGTCCCACACTGCCAATCCTCACCCGTCGGTTTTTATTAGCAGTTCATACGTAACCAGAATCTAATAACTGTAAAAGCCGTCCATTTTTATATTTAAATGCTTATTATTTTAGCTGTGATCTGCGTCTTTTAGCATGCATGTTTAACACTGTGCAGTGATAAGGAAAGAGGATCCTGTGTGGGCTGTTATCATCATGCTTTGTCTTCAGCATTAGCTCACTTCATCCATCAAATGCTAAAAAAAAAACCTTCACCAAACAGATCCCTCTTTTTTCCACTGAAGGTAAGGGATAGGGAGCTGGCAGATATGACCAGACCAGATGCCCAGGATCTGCTGTCTTTTGTGTCCAAATGCATTAAGCACAACTGACAGCACACTATATTAGTCTGGTCAAAAAACAGGGTGTGTGTGAATAGAAAAAGACTACACAGCAGGGATGTCAAATCTTTGGCAAAGAGGTGGTGTAGCTGCAGTTTTTTTTATTACAGACAAATCGGAGACACATAGCAGCTGTTTGCAGAACCTGTGTAAAGCACTCGTGGCTATGAATGGCCCTTTACACTAACAGCGAAGACACAATCAACACAAAGAACTGTTGAAATGCTGAGGTCAATTTAAATACATAGATCCTTTTGTGAAAAATAAAGCAGCTGTCATGTGACAGTCATGTTGAACAAGCTGTAGTTTTGAATAGGGCTGATACAGTAATTAAAACGTTGAAAAATGATTAAAATCATGCAACAACCTTTTACCTCTCTCCCCCCCCCAAACCCCCCTAAGCTAGTTTACCAGTAAATCAGTATAAAATCAGTATAGTCAACCTGATCGCAGGTAAAATGAAAGATTAGATTCCACTGGATGGCAATAAATTAGCATGTGCGTTTCTTCCAAAAGTTGATTTTCCTAGAACCATTTTTAATATTGATTACTCAACAAATCATTAGTTTAGACCTGTCTATAGACTTGATTTTAAAGATGCACCAGGTCTTAAAAAGCTTTGGGAATTTAGTTACTGCTTCAGCACCCTTTTATTGCACCCATATTTTTTTTGTCTCTAAAGAATTCTAGGCCTGGAGGATGCTCCCGCAGTTTGATTGTAAAAAGAATGGAGACGTGCCAGGACTCTTCCAAACATAAGCACTATTATAACATCAAATAGGTCAGTGAAAAGTATTAGTTATAGAGGAAAATTATTATTTACTATAAAGTTTGATTTATTGATCATTTTACTATAAAAAGTGTCATTCTGACCATACAAATATCTGCTGTTATGTAAACCGGGGTATCTGGGGTATGTAAACCTTTTCTGTCTGTTGTATATATCTAATAAAAGAAACATCTATAATAAAATAATATTACATTTACAGCGTTTGGCGGATGCCTTTATCCAGAGCGACCTTGAGCTATTTTTTTATACAACTAAGCAATTGGTGGTTTAAGGGCCTTGCTCACAGTGGTGTCTTGGTGGTGCTGGGAATCAAACCCCAGTCTTTTCTGGTATCGGCCCAACACCTTAACCGCCTTATTAATAACCTTTTGAATAAATAGAGTGAAATCACGATTACTGGGATGTAATACATTTGTTAAATGTGGCTTGGAAATATAGATGTATTTATACTTCTGGAACCACTGGTCAAAAACACCTTTCAGATTTGTTCCTGGATTGAGTTCTTAAGTCTAAATCGGATGTAAACCTGGCTAAGGTCGTGTACTTTAATTAACCTTGATATGCAGATTATCAAGAAATCAGTTGTAATTAGCTGCAAACATTTTTGCATGTGTATACAGACAGCTACATTTTTGCCCTGCAGAAAAATCAATAGCCATTATTTATTAGTCTTAGGGCTTAATTTCGTTTCCCATCCATTTGTTATTGTTATCCAAACTGCTACTGTGAAGGCCTAAACATCCATCCATTGTCTATACCGGCTTATTCCTAATTAGGTCTGATCTGCTGGAGTCTATCCAGCTGTCATTGGCTGAGAGGCAAGGGTACAGCCTGGACAGGTTGCCAGTCTATTACAGGACCCCATACAGACAAACAACCACACACACACACACACTCACTTCTATGGGCAATTTAGAATCACCAGGAGAACATGTTCACACAAAATGGCAGAACCTGGGACCTTCCTGCTGTAAGACAACAATGATAACCAATAAGCCACCAGGCTGCCCACAGGTCTAAAAATAAAACTCAAATGCATAGCTTGCTGTGCACTAGGTTGCAATGGGATCAGCAGTCAGTTAAGTAAGTCACATAGGTCACACTTTCTAGCTTCCCTGTTGGGCTACTACTGCCTAATTTTACAACTTAGACATAAAGTATGACCAAAACGATGAAACCCCAGATATAAAACATCGAATCTAGAACCTAGATCGAAGTTGAATACAACTTAGAAATGCAACTTATATTCTGATATAATTTGAAGTAGCATGCAATACGTCAGAGGTTGTAAAAATGTTCGAAAGCAGACAGGGATAGAAAAATCTGTCTAAAACTTATATTCGTTAAGAAATCTCAGAAAGAAACAGTTTTGAGGTTCATCATACTGTGATCCAAACACCGCTGCAACTGAATCTTAACTCGCGAAAAAGAATCGGGTACAATCGTTATTATCCAACACGCTGCACCAGCCTGTTAGCTGAATGTAATTAATATAATTAATTCAAAAACAGATTTTCAATATGTTTCATATAAACATACTTTCTCTAGTCTTTTTTCTTTTCCTTTTAACTGTTTCCTCCATCTAGTCCTATCTTTTGTATCCTCACATCCATTAACTTTAAGTCCTTATTTATCACATTATTATACCTCCTCTGTTTAACCTTTCTCTTTGCCCCCTGCCTGCAGTTCCATTTCCAACATCCTCCTACCCATATTTTCACTATCTCTCCTCAGTCCTCGTGTCCAAACCATCTCAACCTGGCCTGTCTGACTTTGTACCAAAAGAGTCCAACATAAGATGTCACTCTTGGAAAAAAAAATGCTTAATTTCCAAAAAGATTTTTTTGGTTCGATAATCGGTCAAGTATAAAAGCAACAGTTCCCAGTTCAGTGTACTGGTGATTCGAACACTGCTGTAACTGCCTCTAGAATAGAAAACGAGAATCGCTCTGGCTGTAGGTGTGTAAATTCGTTAGTATTCATAAGCTTGTGCTTATCATCAGTTCTCTTTTCACAGCAGTTTAGTCAGTGGGCTGTTAAAGTCATATTGGTGTATTTCTAGTAAGAAGGCATGTCAGGAAGGTAAGTTAATAAAGTAAAGTAAAGTTAAGTAAATAACTTAAGTATTTGTGAGTGAACCATTTCAAACGATGCAGTCGGATTTGGTGAACCGGTTCAACCAAAGAACCAGTAAAATAGAACAATTTGTTTGTGAACCGGGATTGTCTGCTGGCTAGCTTGTTGCCAAGCTACTTACTGTTGTCTGCTGTCCAGAATATAAAATGAACATTACCAACCACCTTTCAGGCCTGTGAATGTAAAAGTGCAATTAAAGAAGCTTTTGAAAGCGTTTTACGTCATATGACAAAGCAAACGACCCACTCTCATCCAGACACCCACCTTTTTTTTCGCACATCGATGTTGCACGTGACAAGGTGGGAAATAACTTGCTAATTACTGTTTACGAGGCAGTGTACAATGGTAGTGTACAAATCCTAGACCGTTTACAGAGGAACCCGACTCTTACAGAGGAAGAACTCTGACATTACACACACGTTTTAAAGCTCCTGTTAAAGCTCCTGTTTAGTGCTCAGTACTTAACTTAATAATTAAGACCTTTATTCACAGCCTGTTACAGCATTCTTAGGACAGCTGGTAATAGACAGTTCTGAAACTGCTGGAATGCTTTATTTACAATTATTAAAGCTAGAGATCAGGCATATTACAAATGTGGCTATTGCAAATATATATTTCATTTATTTCATATGTTTATTGGTAAACCCCAAATACCCTTCATTTATGGCTCCATTAAAAAGTATAAAACACGTTGTGACACTAATATTCGGTCGCATTCACGCTGAATGTACCAAGTGACCCAATTCCGATTTTTTTCACGAATGTGGCACAGATAGGATATGACTGACATCCATGTAAGCAGGAAAAAAACACAAGGATTCAAATATTTTATAGACCCTATTCATATGTGGAAATAAATCGGATATAAATCTGATTATTGAGCATCTGAGCATTACCCTCTGTCATGTAAGCAGACAGATCAGATTTTCACCTCTCAATGCCAGTCCAACGTCACTGAATAATGACGTCAAGGTGGACACCAACAGTGATATATGTAAAATATATATAACTTAGCAAAACTGTGTATTTTGGTGTCTATTAATTTTGCTTATTTAAAGTCTGTTTTGTCTGTAAACAAATAAACCAATCAACACATTATAAAAAATGTGATCAATGCTACATTCGGCCAGGCTAAAACAAGGGGGTTCTTTTTTTTTCTCCACCTAAAAAAACATTATTTTGCAGACCTTTAAATATGGTGTGGATGCAAAATAATGAAAAAAACATTCTTCATCTTCATCCATTGCGTCTATGGATCATTGCACTTTCTTTTCCGGTCAGTATGGTCTTCCATGGGTTGTTTTGCTGTGTATAGTATAAATGCAGATATCATATACAGGTCAGTTTTTAAAGATGATATAAGCAGGTGGTAAAAAACAAAATCGGATATAGTGACAAAATTGGAATTGGGCATCAAGACCGGCAGTGTAAATGCAGCCCTAGTGAATGATGTTTCTGGGACTGCTCTCTTAAAAAAAGACTCTTTGCTAATAAGGTTAATTAGCATTCTCCCTGTGTTACACTGCTCTTTGATGTCTAGGGCACTAACATTCAGATAAAAAAACACCACTACAAGGCTTTTGTTTTTTCTTCAGCAAAACACCACAAGTTTAAATCAAACCGAGAGCATTTTATTATAGTAAAAACATTCATGTTGTAGTTATCTCTGCAACATACAGCATAATTTATCGATCAAAAATGTCTAAAAGTCCTCTTTTCCCTACACACAACAGATATTATAAATAATCTTGTTCTTAAGTGGAAGCTGTCCACATTTACTTTTGCTGTAAAAGAATGTGATGCAAGAATTTTCCAAATCACTAAAACAAACAACAAACTGTTCTTTAGCTTTGACAACAAAAGAAAAGCAATTGTAGAATATTTGTTGTATTGTGCTTTTAGGCTTTTTGTTAAAGCTTTTAATGAAGATGAATGGAATGATTTTCCCACTTCAAACCAAAAAATAATGAAATATTTGTTATTCTAAGGCTGCAGTTACACTGCAGGTCTTGAGGCGCAATTCTGAATTGGTGATTATATCCAATTTTTTTTTAGATCTACTATTAAAACTGACCCATATCCGATATCTGCATTTACACTATACATGACAAAACATCCCAAGGAGGACATACTGACTGAAAAAAAAGTAAAAACAGTGCGATAATCAATGGACGAAGATAAAATGATTATTCTGTGTTTTGTTTTCCGCACCATATTGATAGGTCGGCAAAACGAAGCTTCATTTATGTGAAAAAAAAGAGGGAAGAACTTGTTGGCCCTGGAAAAAAAGTAACATCAATCACTATATAGATAGATTGTTGTTGACTCGTACGACTTGCTTTGACAGGTGAAAATACGATCTGTCTAAATACATGTGGATAGAGCTACAACCAGTCAGAACATATTGGAATCCATGTGCTTTTTCCTGTTGTTTTAATTGTCAGCCATATCTGATCTGTGCCACAATTGGGTCACATGATACTTGCGGTGTAAATGCGGTCTATGGGTCTGTTTACACCTGGTCACCTCATGTGTTTTTTTTCTGACAGCGCTTGTGTCATCACACACAGAAGTATGTCGCTCACTTTAGCATGCCGGTATAGCCTGACGGAGGTGAGTGCTTTTTTATTACATTGATTTGCAGGGTCACACACAGATATTAAAAGGTCTGGCGCCCCATTCGGAAATGGGATAGCCAGTCTTAAAAAAGCCATTATTATATTTTCCCACCATTGTTGACTTCAGGCTTCCATCTACGTCTCTTACTGCATGTTGAAGTTTATTACTGCCGACAGAGAAAAAGGCAGCAGATACTGTAATAATCACTGCCTTTTGGTGCTGCGTAAGTGCTGTTGCAAGCATTCTTGGGTTTTCTTTTGACTGCATTCGCAAACCCAAATAGAGCACAATAATAGTGGGTGCCATTTCAGTAGGAATATTTGCATTTTGCAATTGAATAGAATATCAGATTTACATCTGTTTCGCTGAGACGCATTTATGTGGACAAGTGTAAAGGAAACCGTTTGGACAAATCAGATCAATAAAAATGCATAAAGTGCCCAGGTGTAAAAAGGAACTAGGAGTCCCAGTAGTTCTGGATGGCCCTATTGTTTCTTATTAAAAAATAGGGCCATCCAGAATTACTGGGACTCCTATTGTTTCTGATTTTTTAATAAAAATAAAAATAAAAAATATCCTCCTAAAAACAGACCTAAAAACATCAAGCTTGATGCAGAACCATGACCTTTTAGCATGTTGACTGCACATTTTAAAAAAACGTTCTACACGGTAGCTAAAACTGACTTCTACATACTTTAATGTTAGTCGTAGGAGCACGTTTTCATATTACCTGCATCATAAGTACACTTCAAATTAAAACTGCTTTGACAACAGAACAAAACAAGAGTGAGAGGAACATCAAGGCTGCGATCCATTCGCAACCATGAGCCAAAGGCAAGTGCATGATGTTATTAGTGATAACACATGTCATAAGCTCTAGCACATTTAGCTCTGCACCCCAGACAGTAGCCTGACCCTTAGTCTGAACCATAATAAACTAAAAAAATATTAAAAATATTAAATATTAAAAAATATAAAGAGAATTTATGGATAAAATCGAGCTTTACTATATACAAAGAAAAAATATAAAGCTTACTGGTGCTTTCATGCTTATATCAGGGGATTAATATTAGATTTAATTCTCCAGTATGTTACCTAGAATTTATCAGTAAATTTTATCTTAGCTGGTCATCGTAACAATAAAGAAATAAATAAGATGTACTTTATACTATAAGTTAGGTTTTTATGTTCACTGTTCAGCTAAAACGTGGCAGATTAAACCACGTCCTAGTGCTGTTTATATCTTCATACAGGCTTATTTTCTATCCGCAGCCTTTAATTATAAGGACAGTAACATGAAGGTCACATGAAGCCACTACAGCTCGGAATACATCAATGGAAAAAACATGTAAATACGGTATTTATAGTGTTGTGGACTGTAGTTCTTGGTAGATGTCTAGATTTCTAACCTGGATTTCTTCAAAAAAGGTTATGTAGAGGTCATTTCAATCATTATGGAGATAAAGAGATATAGAGATTGTTCTAAGAACACAGGTTTGCCAAACAGCCATTAGTTTATCATCACCTATCTCCCAGGCCACCAGCTGGTGGCCACACTTAACCTCTTAACTACCCACTTCCTCACACCTCACAGAGTACACATTAACAGTCATCAGCAGAGTTCATGATGCCTATTCATTAGCAGTAGTGATGACTGTTTGAGAATGGCTTGCTTCTTTAGTTTTGGAAAAAAAACCTAGGCCTAGTCTTAATAAAAGAACAAGAGTCAACTTAGGGCCTCAATAATTACAGACCAATAGCACTGTTATCACTTGGCTCCTTGTTCACGTGGGTTTGTTTTTGAGTTCTGTTTTCCCTGCTTGTTTTTCAGCTATCCTTGCCCTTCCCACTGCTCATTCCCTGGATCAGGTGTTTCCAGTCAATCACAAGACAGAAGATACCATTTCAGATGAAGGCGGAGCTGGAAAAGACCAAGTGAATCGGTTTCCTCCAGCTTCTGATTAAGAGTATATCCTGTAGCTGCTAACCACATCCACACATTTTACACTTCCCTTTTACAGCTATATGCAAATCATTCACATATTATGAACAACTGACATGACACAAGGTGCTTGGATCCCCCAGTATTATTTCACTAAAGGTTTATTCTTACTTGTATAGTACTAGCAGTCACCTCCAGAGCTTTAAACACAATCCAGTTACCATACCAAGGAAACTGGATGAAATGCAGGTGTGTGTCCTTATGATCTCATTTCATGGATTTCCTGGCTAGCAGACTACAATTTGTAAGGCAAAGGAAGTATAAGACTAAAAATATAGCGAGCAACAAAGAAGGCCCCAAAGGATGGTGCTTTTTCATATCCTGTTTAGCTTCTATCATTTTGACTTCAAGTACAAATTGGTTTCATGTCAGTTTCCTAACATTTTACATGTTTTTCTAATCTGCCTATTAACATTTTTACATCACGAATGTAGTATTTAATAGTGTTTCAGTGTTGTGTTTTATTGTAGTTAAATGTTGGACAGACGTTGTATTGTCTTTAGTCTGGGAATATCACTTTTATCACAGTTTTAAATGAATGACGTGCCAGTAGGAAAGTCATTGTGCATCAGGGAACATGTTAATACGGTTACTTGCCTGGAATTGTCGTAAAGTTCACAGATGATTTTGCTTTTGTTGGGTGTGGAGGCTTTACAGTATAGTTCTTGTTTGACAGCTTTGATATGAGCTTTGTGTGAGGCTAGAACCCTATACAGATGGCTAAGCCCAATGATCTGTAGGACCATTACTGGGTGAAAGGAACTCTTCCTAATCCTGGTTGAAGGATCTCTGAGAACACGTAGACAATGTACAGAATTAACTGGTCAGGGGTTACATTTTGTCTATAGGTTAAATCCAGACCCCCCCCCCCTTTAAGTAAGGATGCAAAGGACAATAGATCATTGAAAAGTTTGTTGACCACTAATTTCAAAGCATACTTTAAGAAGTAATTTTACACTGGACTACATCCAAACACAATGTTGCGAAATGCACCAGTTCAGTCTGATGTACAACACAGTGAAACTGAACAATCGCAATACTAAATTTATTAAGAGTAAAGATTTTGTCTTTGGGTCAAATCTAGTCCCCTTTTTTCCAGCGGAAATTGTGGTGTTAAAGACAGTAGACAACAGAGGCCAAAGTGTATTTTTCGTTCTCCACCACCTTAACAGCATTCCTAGCGAGATGCACCACCAAAAACAGGATGTACTACAAGATTAAAGTGTAAAACTGCGATCCCACGAAATATAATAACAAAGCAACATGCTTGATTAATACTTTTGTCTAGTTTTTATGATCTACATTTTACACTCTTACAGAATGTTTGCAATCTGCTGAGTTTGGCTAGTGCAAAAAAAAGTTATTTATATCCTAAATGTTCAAATCTGGCTGCATATCACTGAGAACTAATACATTTTAAAATCTCTTTTGACAAGAACATTCTGTTGCTTGAGTAACACATACTTTTTAGTGCCACGAAATTAGCCTGCAGCACATATCTTTGCTACAGGAGTTACTGTATGATTAATGTGTGTCTTTATTTTGCTGTAACTTTAAAAACACAATATAAACACCTCTAGGTTGCAGTTACATAGAAATTATCTTGTCCTAGTACCATATTTTTAATTTGGCACAAAGTGTAACATTGCCAGTTTTTATGTTTTTCGACGTCTGTCTCTATTTAAGCATTAAAAAGTCTCTGGTTTGTATCCACATGTATCGCTAATACTCCAACAAGGGCCTGCCTATCTCTATTCTTTTAGAAGACAAGTGAGACCTTACCCGTTGGCTAGATTATCGTCATCATCATCATCCTCGTTCAAACTCTTGCTCATTAAATCAGAATCGCTCAGGTAGCCAGATTTGAGGTCGCCGTCTCCTTGGTCCAGGTTCTCGATAAGTTCAATGTGGGAGGTTTTACTAAGATGACTTGAGCAGCGGGCAGGCATGGTATGAGAGGTGTATTGAGATGCAGCTTTTGAACCCAGTGGGTAACCAGTGGAAGAAGGGGCATCGCCAGCCTGCAGGCGGGGGCTGGCCTGACCGTGACGCCAGGACAATGGAGAGGAGCGGTTGGAGAGGCTGGACACACTGCGTGCGTTGGTGTCATCGCTGTCGTAGCACATGCTACTGTCCAGGCAACTGAGAGAAAAAAAAAAAACCCAGAATAAAACATTTTTATGAAATCTATCACCTAATAAAAAATATTCAAGTCAAATATTCTCCATAAATTATTCATTAACATTGCTATCCTTTTTTTGTTGGACAGAATAATTGAAAAGAAGTGTACAACAAAAATGATACAAAATTTGCAGAACTGTTTACATGTAAAACCCGTCCTCACTCTCCACTAGAAAACTTATTTATAGATGTGACAGTTTAAAAAGAAACAGAAAAGCTCTAAAAAGAGGCTTGACAAGTCATATGACAGTCAACATAAATGTCTCAACAGTATTATTACAACAATCAAGCAACCATTATTCTCAGAGAATCGAATTTTGTCCCGAGATGTCATATGATGAGTGATTTACAGTTGACTGCTCGTCATTCTGTCACTCTCACAACAATAGGGCTGAAAAAAGCTGAAGCGAGAGTCATTTTACTTGATTCAGAATGAAAGAAAGCAAATCTTAAAAGTCTGGATGGACGTGTTTGGGTGTGGAAAGTCTGGGTGCGCTCCATTACATGTCCTGAGATGACTAAGTGGAGATTATTGAGCTGCAAAGTGGGTAGTACTCAGCTACATGCTCCTAATTTGCTTCAGAGTCAATAATGCTATAAACCTTATGTTCTGTTTGCTTAAATGAAGGAATTTATGGAAATAATATTTTCCTGCATGCCATATATTAGAAATATTCTCGAAATGTTATATTTCTTACTATAAATGATAAGAATACTTTGGGTCACAATTACTTTAGTTGATGCAACACTGGATTCTTATCATCTAAAAAGATTCAGTGTTTTTATGACTGTAATACTAGATAAGACTTAATCAATGTGTAATTATATATTATAATAAGCACTGCTGGTTTATGAAATTAAAAAAATGCATGTAGGTTTTTCAAACAACAAGGGCCGCATTACACTGCATATATTAGGTGACCCAATTTAGATTTTTTTTCTGTAATGTGGCACAGATGACGACAGTGTAAGCAGATAAAATCACATGGATTCCAATATTTTCTGATCGGTTTCAGGTCTTATTTCTATTTGGAAATAAATTGTATTTGAATCAAATCATGCATTAGTGCCTGCCATGTAAGCAGACAGTCAGATTTTCACCTTTGTTTTTTTTCATGAGATTTTCACAATGCGTCATGCGTCACTGAATAAGTGACGGTGGTGCGTGACTTCAACTCAGGCGGACACCAACATATATATATAGCTTTGTGCAAATGTTTATTTTAATATTTATTATTTTTGTTCACTTGAAATCGGTTTTGTCTGTAAACATAAAAAAAAAAATAAATAACATACTAGCAAAAAAAAAAAAAAAAAAATATTTATTACTTAGCGATCAATGCTACATTCGGCCAGGCTGAAACAAGGACTCTTCTTTATTTCTCTCCACCATAAAACACAGCATTGTTTTGCCATCTTTTAAATTTGATTAGGGGGCAAAATACGAAATATTCAATTCATCTTCGTTCACTGCATCCATTGATTATCGAACTGTTTTTACTTACTTTTCCGGTCAGTGTGTCTACCTTGGGTTGTTTTTACATGTATAGTGTAAATGTAGATATCGGATACGGGTCAGTTTTAAAATATGGTCGTCAACAAAATCAGATTTAGTCACAAAATCGGAATTGGGCATCACGATCTGCAGTGTAAATGCTGCCATAATATCGCAGCAGTTTAGATAGTAGGTAACTGGATTCCAAAACAGATGCTATAAAGAGAGCTAGGAGGAAGAACGTGACAGGATTGTAAAGCATTAAATGCTCTTTTAGTATCATGAGTCCACGGATGCTGAGGAGATCTAAACTTTATAAACAGAAATACAGTATGTCTAAGCCCAGCATATGTCCAGCATAGCTTTAGAAGACAAGGATCAGTACCATGGAACTACTGAACCATACACTTGCATATAAATATAATGTTTAGCAGCGTCTGTCTGCTTTAAAAGACTTGAAGATAAAATGTGGACAGATAGTATGAGGGTTAAATAGAAGGTTTCATTATTGACAATGAAAGCTGTACAAGCATTTTTGTATTCGTGCAAAATTGAAGCCAGGTGTTTGGACAGCAAAAGTGGCAACTTTTGCCAAAGCATCTGTTTGTCTGTGCAAGTGCGTGTGCGTATGACTGAGTTATTGTTATTGTATAGTTTGCTTTGCACAGTAAATGTTGTTCACAAGTGGTTTTGGTTTCTTGAACTTTATAAATTGCTATGTAAACATTAAAAGTGTGTAAATATATTGTGTGTTTGTGTGTGTGTGTGTTTGTGTCTTACCCATGGCTAATTTGGGTGCCTCGCAAGCTGGACATGGTATCTTCCAGATTCTGCCGAAGATCCAGAACATTCTGAACGGTCCGCTTCCTCTGAGACTCTCGATCTGCCAGTGACACCAACAGCTCGTTTAATGTCACGTTCGTTCGGCACAAATCAACCGCAAATATAAAACCAAACATTCGAACTAGAGTTGCATGATACTGAAGAAATACAGCATGCTAAATAATGCAATATCCAATAATAAAATAACCAACACATGTTTCTTCAAACACATTCACCTGTTTTTAAAGATTTTTAGCTAATACAAATTGTGCTTTTAAGGTGGACTGTAAAGATTTGTAGTATTTCAACTTTACGTTCTTACGTTTACGTTTTATATAATACTTCAGTCTGCTGGGGTTCATCGCCTTAAAACTGAAATACTGCCATATTTTTGAGGTGCTTTTTCGTTTGGCCACTGAATCACCTGATCAAAATTAGCTTGCTATAAAAGCTTTTTTGGCTTGTTGATTATCTTGCGTATTAAGGATGCACACATACTGTATATCCCGACTAACATCAGCTTGCCAAATATTTTACAATCAGCATCGATCTAAAACTTTGACCATACATTATAATTTAAAGTATTAAATCACTCATTTATCGCAAACCATTGTAAGATAAATACAGCGATGCGAACATTTGCGATATATTGTGCAGCCGTAATTCTAACCGCTTAAACATTTCTTGTAAAAAGCATTAACTTTACTGCTTGAAGCTGTTGAATAGTTTCTTTTCAGAAACAGGGTTATTTAATTAATACCTGTAAAACTCGTCCTCACGTTTCCTTAAGTAGAAACTATATTTATAGATGTGACAGTTTAAAAAGAAACAGATAGGACTTTAAAAGAGGCTTGACAAGTCATGTGACATTCAAGATAAATGTCTCAACAGTATTATTACAACAATTAAGCAACCATTATTCTCAGAGAATCGAATTTTGTTCCGAGGTGTCATATGATGAGTAATTAAGAGTTGACTGCACGTCATTCTGTCACTCTTACAACAATAGGGCTGAAAAAGTAAATAAAGCATTTACTTGACTGCTTTACGCTGTTGAATAGTTTCTTTTCAGAAACAGAGTTATTTAATTAATACCTGAAAAACAACCTTTATACATCAGAATTTGTTTTAAAGTGACCGAGAGAAAATAGAATATCTGGGATAGACAATGCTGACTAAAAAACAGATACTATTTTTTTTCCGTTGTTGTCAATTGCAATACTATAAAACATAAGGAAGACTAGAGGCAAAAGACAGTCTGGAATTAAACAAATCAAATAAGAAAAGCTTAATATGAATATATAAATGAATAAGAAATGTCTAACAGTACTATAGCACTACATTGCAGTTATATACCAATATGTTTTATGAATAGAGCATGAATTAAAATAAATTGTAAAGATTACATTACTCTATCTGACTCAGTTTTCCTTTATTAATAGTTCTTAATTCAACATATCCAGTTTTGTGCCATGTAAAGCCCCGGGAAGTGGTAGCTCAGTGGTTAAGTTGTTGGCCCATTGACCGGAAGATCAAGGGTTAAATTCTCAAATTAATCTGAACTAAATAAATCTGAACTAAATAAAGTCACACTGGATAGGAAAGACAGTCAAATGTCAAGAATTTATAAAGAAAATGTTAACATCCCTACAGACAACCGACTAGGATTAGATTATGCAATGATTAGAGCTTAATTAGTTTTAAAGCACATTTTTATTAACGTTTATAATGGGGAAATAATTTTATAAAATTTCCAGGAACTGTATGGTATTGATTAAAATGTAAAATAGGGTTACATAGTGTTATTGTGTTTAAAATTGTATTTTAATAGCATTTTACTATTTCCTGGGTGCTTTTTATAGCCCTAAAGTCAATTAAGTCAATGCAGCTGCTGTGCAGCTACTAAAAACACTGACTTAAGTTCAAGATCTAATTCACACTATTTTCTACACACATGCTAACAAAAAATTAACCAATCAATCCATCAAAAACAACTAAAATTACCATATGAAAACGAAACATTTATTTTTATTAGATTGCTTCAATAACAGCAAGGAAGCTATTCTAGCAGCTTTGATTGTCTCTGCAACATTATTATTAAATACCACCTGCACACACACACACACACACACACACTATTTCAAATGTTACCAAGCCATTTCCTAAATGTCATGCTTTGGATCTGGCAACAGATCTATTAAAAAGAAACAGAACACTGTCTTGCCCATATATCCATTTACACGAAATGAGCTGGAGAAGCCAGATAATTAGGCCTTCGCCCACACAAATAATTTAGCGATAATTATGCGGGAGGTTTAAAAATAGTAAAAAATAAACTGTGTAAAGAACTGCCTTAAAAAAAATTACACCCAGTATATTATAACAATAAATCAAACGTAAGTTGTCATTCCAACAATCATGTCTCTTCTTCAAAAAACAGCTCTATAGCATGAACCCTGTCAAATCATAAAATGAGATCATTTATAAATTAAACATAGATCTCACGCAAAATTCTTTTGGCTTGCAACCTTTTCTACCTGGCTGATACAGTTCATTAGTGATAAGCATGTCATCGGTATGACCAATCAATCCTATGGTGCAGACAGGCATGAAGCTTGCTCTAACATTATTAATAGCTGTATTCAGCTAGTGAGAGAGGGACTCCCGGACAGTAAGGGTTGGGTCAGAAGTGTCAGTCTTACACCATTCCCATAGGAGCCAAGGAATTAACAACTGTCCTAATTAGCGGTATAAATAGTACATAATGTACAAGATCAGTCCAGTTTATTAATTTGAAAAGGGATTAGCAGAGATTCAACAGGCATGAAATTGATATCTCATGTTAGTTACACCATACAATTAGTCTGTACATAAATCAGAGAAAATATTAGATAAATGGTTTCGGTATGTAACACGCAAATGGATCTAAATGGGGCACGAGAAATTTCAACGTTCACTTATATTTCAGCATTAATTTACAGCATTTGGTAGATGCCCTTATCAAGATCAACTTATTTTTATCTCCTTTTACAACTGAGCAATTTGGGTGAAGGGCCTTTTCTCAGGGGCCCAGCAGTGGCAACTTGGTGGTGCTGGGAATCGAACTCTAATCTTCCAATTAGCAGTAGAACACTTGAACCACTGCACTACCACTTCTCTTGCTTGTGTAGGCCTGAGTATGTTAAAAAGCTTTCATCCACAGCATCCTGTTATACAGCTCAGTGTTATATGGTGCGGAAATGAAATGTTAAGGTCACCGAGTCCAGAGCGACACATTTCCTTCCTGGGTGGTAGAAGTAGGTCACTCACACAGACGATGAAAATGTTAAATAGTAAAACTACTGCGGCTTCTTTTTGGCTTCTGATTGGCTGTGTATTTATGTAACTATCCCAATATTACAGTGTCCTTGCTTCTATTTATCTCTCCTTATGCTAAAGTTATATATTAGAAACCCAATAAGGTTCCTTGTTGTGTTTTTTACCAAAATACTCATGCTCAGCATGTTAATTTTTTCTTTTGTAAGAAACACAATATCTAAGAAACACTTTCCCTTCTGGGCTTGGCTACACATCATTCTGTTATTTTCTTCTTTATTGAGTTTCTGTTTGTACTTTATATTTTCCTGTTTTAATGTTGCCAACTCAACTGAAGTCTCTTGTGTTTGGTGCACCACAGCCAAGCGTGACAAGCCAAATGTGTCCACAGGCTCTTAGGTTTCTGTCTCTTGTGTCTGCTTCTCAATTCAACCCATTGTCCTGCTGCAGATATTTCAGTCAGGGTTTCTGCATGGGCCTAAAGCCCAGTCCAGCTGCATAACGCTGTAACACAGCAGCTGCATGCAAAGAGAAAAGTTTTGTTCTCTATCCCAATATGGTCACCATACAAGAGTAAGTGTGCTGTTTCTTTTGCATGAATGGGAAAGACTACAAATGAAGAAGTCCATAATGCTGGACTATGTAGCAAAAAGCATGCTTAATATAATATGCTAAGAAAATACTTATACATTATGGGGAAATAATATGCACTATACCAGTGAACTTCAGTCTTCACTCTACTGTGGTGTTTTATCAAAATAAATGCTAAAACATTGTTAATAAGCTAATCCAAAACCAGGAAATCTTTGACTTGGACTTTATCTTTGGCCAAGATGCTAGCATAGCCCTTTATGTAGACTGTTGGAGGAGACACATTTTTCAATATAGTCAATATATTGAATACAGGTTAAAGTTTACTGTCATAAGCCATCAACTTATTTATGTAGGGAGTGGCTGTGAAAATGAACTAGTCAACAAAAGAACAAACAATTTCAAACATGGAAGCCAGAAAAAAATCTATTTATCTGTCTATTATTAGGCAAAAATATGAAATGTAAATGAAATAATCATTGGAGATTATATATATATATATATATATATATATATATATATATATATATATATATATATCCATTATCCTTATTTTTGCTGCTCTTTTGACTAATTGTCATTCTCGGTTTATCTTGTTTTCAATAAGGTAAATGTGATTTAGCCAAGCAGGATGTGATTCCGGATTAATGGTCCTTTGTTAATCCTGGATCAACATTTCAATCATAACCATCTAATCGGTATGTCATAATTATGTGCCGAGAGACCAAACTTGCCTTACTTCATTTTTTAATCTTTCCCTCTTTGAATATACTTAATATATTACTTAACATATGTAATGCATTACATGCTGTACTGAACAATGACATACAACATGTGCAGCTTAGTTAATGTGTGAGTATTTTCCTTTACCTTCATGACCAAAAATAAATGTGTGTATGCAGTAAAATGTATTTAGGTGTGCAGGCATGAATAAAAAAGTAAATTTATAGTTTTTTATGGTTAGAAATAATAGCGTGTAATTGTTAAATTTTACGTGTGCATTAGTTTATGATTTACTGTCTGTTTATTTTGGATCATCATAATCAATACAGTCTAAATTCTCTGGATTAACATAAATTATTTTAATATAGATGGTTTACTTTCATGTTGCGATCTAATGTTAATCGTCATTATCAGTAAATTGTTCTAGAACTGATACATTTACATTTTTTTAGCATTTACTAGTTTTTTGGTTTGTTTGTGGACAAAAAACGCAAAGATTCAAAAATGGATTGAGGCGGGTTTGGTCTCTCGATACACACTGATGATATCAGATGGTTATGATCGATTGATTGAAATGTTGGTCCAGGATTAACCAAGGATGTTTATCCAGAATCACATCCTACTTGGAAAAATCAGATATCCAATAACAGTGCAACCTTTCTACACAAACGCTTAAATCAAGGTAAAAAATGGTTTGTTCCAAGTTTATTTACATTTACATCAATTTCTTTATGTAAAAGTCCTAACAAACATACAGACATTTTGCACATCGTTGTGTTTTTGAAAAATAAAGAGGTTTTTAAGATTTAAAGTTAACAAATGAATTGGCCATGTATTTGAGGATACCAGTTTTTAAGTAATGTATTAATACATTACAGAATTATAATTATTATTATTTTTTAAAGTAGGAAATAAGTTAAAATATTAACCATAAATTATATTAATAGTTAATAGCCTGATCTTAATCTGAGGTAGCAGTAAGAGTTAAAGTAAAATAGAAATAGCAAGGCTTGTTTTTTAAATGTTTATGATGTACTATAAAACTGGCGCATTTGCTAAAAAACTATAGTTAAAACCAGAATGTAAACAATGTATAACAACAATAATATCTTAATAATAAGAACAATCATGCTGAATATTAGCATGACGCTATTTTATATAGCATCTTTAAGGATAGCGCTTTGGTATTCTGTTTAACAGCATATTATACTATAGAATAGCTTGCTTTGCATCTAACATTAGACAAGTAGATCATTCATTTTGTAGGTACTGTTAGTGTGATAGCTAGCTAATCAAAAAACATTTCTATCTATTATATGATACAGCTGTCTTATCTGCATTAAACAAATATAGAATAAGCGAATATGCTAGTATGACATTAAGTTTACTTTAACCAGTCAGGTTATTAAATGAATAGATTTACATGTACATCATTTTCTTCTATTAGGAGTCAGTTTAGCTAACAAATATTACCTTACATATATATATATATATATATATATATATATATATATATATATATATATATATATATATATATATATATATATATATATACATGATAATTAGCTTTGTTGGGGCAAAATAGCTATAAGAACCATGTTTGGCGATAATGTGTTGATCTGTGGTGTTAATTAGCAGGTACTTTAGGAAGCTGTATTCAGGCTGTTCAAATCCGTCAGCATTAAACTCTAAGATTCTGTCTAACTCAGTGTGTTAAACTTAGTTCCTAGTTTCAACCTTATGCCAAACCACAAAAACATGGATTTTGTAAACGAGCCTAAAAGACACGATTGGCTTCAACCCTAATTAATTGCACCTGATCCAGCTAAACTCTGCAGGGTGGTGGCCCTCCAGGAACTAAGTTTGACACCTGTGGTCTAGGTGGTCACTAATAATAGTCTATCATGATTTGTCATTATATATTTTCAGTAAGATGAAAAAATATTTAGTTCTTAGGAATGCCTATTGCTTCCAACTTCAGTAAAAGTTTTTGTGCCTTTTAGTGGTTTAGGATAGGATGAAAATAGTAAATCTTTCAAAAACAAGATTTATTTATAATAAATCTATTTGCCTGCCTCGCCCATGTCTGACTACTTCAAATTTAGAAGGCTGTTTTCTCTCTTAGTCTTTTTCACACACTAGAAAAAAACAAAACGCATGGAAACTTTTAGCTTTAGCTTAACCTAAAACAACCTAAAGCTAATTTTAGCTTTAGCTTAACTTTCTTATATCAAATGATAAATATAACACCAACATTCAAGTTAAATTCACAGTAATCCAACAACTGAGAAGACCATTATATATCAAGGTGCCAAATATATAAATCAAAATGCTGCATAATGTGTCTAAATGGCTTTAAACCATTTGCTGCTGATTAGCATGTGGATAGCTTTCTTTTTTTATCACAGATAAGATTGTACACATTGTTAATGGCTGCAGAAATGTAGTTTAAACAGAAATAATGATGTGCATTACTGTGAGCTGTAAATGAATTTCACATATACCTAATTTATTTTACTCCCCTTTTCTCATGCATTCCCTGATAGCAGCCATTACCTCATTACTGCTCAGTGTAGAGCAAAACCAGTCCTAAAAACCAGCACACACACATGCATACACACCCACCCAAATGCATAAACTCAGGCACTGCAGTGGGCAGACAACAGATCTGTGTGCCAAATGCCGCCATCAAGCCTCCAACAAGCTTAAATAAAAATTGAAACAAAACCACCTAGAGAATACATTTTTCCACAAGGGTTGCTAAAATACAAACCAAATGCAACAATGGGGATGCAATGAGAACAATGCCCTGTAGTGAAAACCATTTCCCAGTGTATCGCTTCCAGTTTATGATTTAGAGCAGTTGCTGTTAAGACAGCATAAAATATCTCCAAGGGCAAAAAAAGCTTTCAGAAATTAGTAAATCCACACCAAGTTCTGTTTTAATCATCAGCACAACAGCTAATGGAAGGCATTTATTCCAGGTGCAGGTTAGATGTTTAGCGTTGATTTGATTTAAGCTTGGAGATCTGCAGACACTACAACATTTCTTTCATTTAAACTCACTGTGGTGTACTCACCAAGCACCTGACTGAAGAGTAATTGCTCCAGATCTCCAAGAACGGTGACCACTAGCTCTGGATCCACCTTTAAAAAGGGCTTATCACCACCTTCCTCACCTTGGCCTTTGGCCTCAGAGTCCCCCTGTCCCCCAGATGCAGTCTTCCTGCCTGCAACCTTTGCCTTGCTGGAAAGGATGTCATCGTCTGACTTTCCATCATCTGCAGCTTTGCTTAAAGGCTTTACCTCTGCATAGGGACCCCGGGGGATCCTGCTTTGATTCTTGCTTAGGGCACCAGGAGCAGCAAGTGGGGTAAAAGGTTTGGGTTTGGCCTGGAACAGAGAATGTTCTGACTTGGACAGGTTCCGTGATAGCTGGGCACTACCAGGTGCTCCTCCTCCGCCTACTCCTCCTCCGCCTGTTGGCTTTGGCTTTCCTGTCTTCAAATGGCTTGTACTGGCCTTTCCCATGTCGTCGCACCACTTGGGCTCGTAGAGCTGCATTTTCTTCTCCGCATCCGTTAGTACAGCAAGGTTGGTCAGAGACCTCTGCTTGCGCAGGTTGGTGGGCACAGGGATGCGTCCTTCAGTGCTACCAGTACGGTAGACCTTTAGCTCACTGCGTGCCACATTCTGTGGTACTCCTGACTTGCCCCTTTTGGCAGCCATGCCCGTAACTTTGCCTTCCTTCCTGGATGTATGTTCGCGGTCCTTGAGCTAGCTCTAGTATGCAGGCCAACCTCCTTTTCTATGATACCCCAAAGCTCTATTTCTATGGGAGAGCATTTAGAGCGGCTTTAGCAAGGAGGAGAGGATACAAGAAATAAAAAAGAATCCACAGCTTCAGCTATTTCTTTCTTTTCCTCTCCCTTTCTGAGCAGGCAGGAAAAAATGCTAATTTTGTCCTCTCTTCGCTTTTTTCCTCTTTACTCCTTCCTGTCTGCCTGCTGCTTCACTGCTGCTCTAGCTCTCCCTGTCTTTCTGTGTCTCTGCGCTCTTTCTTTCTCATTCATTTCTCTCCTCCCTTCACCAGACCCTACTACAGCTGAAATGCACAGCAACCGGGTAGCAGCAGAGGCAGACGCAACAACAATCCCTCCCCCTTTTCTTCTCTTCCATCCTCCCCCTCCCTCTCTCCTTCCTCTCTCTTACTAGGTAACATTTACCAATGTTTCACTCATTCTCAACAGAAAGTGTGAGTCGAAGAGGGAAATTAGTAAGTGGATGGTTTTGTTTTATCTCGGTTCTAGAATAGAACATTGGTTATTATGCTTCTGCAAAATGTATCCCGAGTCCTTTGTTCTCTCTTCCCCCTCCCCCACTGGATACGCTCAGTCATTCAATTCATTGTTACTGTATTTGATGTTAAAATAGGATTCTCAACCTTTTTGAAGTAAATACCATAGAGTAATAGATTGCCGTTTATAACTGCTTAAATATTCTTATGTTACCTTTATAAAAGATTATTTTAACTGCAAGCAAAAGATACGCTAAAATTGAATAGTTATGGAGTTGAGATATTGTCTTAGTTTAACCTAATTGGATGGTTAGGCTTGTTAAAACACACATGGCCTAGTAATAAAGGCCAGATTTTTAGCAGTTTTAAGCAAAACATTAAAGCACAACGAGGATAAAACTATGCCTAATGATACAAACTACTTAGCCTTAAATTATGCAGAACCTCATAATTCTGCTCAATCAAATCCAACCTTAAAAGAACAAAAAATTCTTTTACAAATAAGACATTAATCTTGTATTGCCATTTAGCTACACCTTGCAGCATCTATTCTACATACGTAGTACAGATAAAATATTTGAAGATGATCCCTAGGATCATCATACGTGACGCTGTATGCACATATCTCTGTGGCTTACTCTACAATGCTCTGCTGGAAAAGCGGTCGCCATAGCAACCATGCACCCGACATCACAACAGGCACTAGGACTGTACATTCCCAGCATGCTACAATTCACCGTGAAAATGGCGACAGAGAGCTTCAAATGTAGATGTTAGCTTTTCTCCCTGCTTTTTTTCCAAATGCCCCAGTTCCTCATTATTCTTAGCATGCGCCACCAAGAATGAGCACACCTCCAAATGCTGGGGGGCAACTGACCTGGTTATCACTATGTGTAAAGAAATGTCCTAAAGCTCTCCCACTGAGATATAGATACTTTGTCAACCCCATGCTGATTGTGGGGGTAATTCTTAAGTCACACAAACAATTTAAAGTCACTCTAGGCTGAAAGGAAGTTAAAAGAATAGCCTCCATTGTCTTCTTTCATTACCAATAGGCAGCTGATGTTACCGGCCACATCTGGTGACATCACTGTGAGCACAGAAAACATCCTGTAGAAATCACCACAGGAAGCAAAGCTAGAGGATATTGTTGAAGTTATTTTGAAAACAAGAGAACTGTTAACTGTACAGACATTTTTATGTTCATAAACAGATCAGAATCCTAGTAAGACCAATGTAAATAAAAAAAAATACTGTTTGTCCTCTTGTGATAAACTCTAGTCACATACATTTACTTAACTTGCTAGAAGATAAGACATAGAATTCAATTCGGGATTAAGAAAATTCATAAAATCAACAACTATGTACTATTCAGAGTGTACAACATAGTAGTAACATAGAAATATTCTTCTTTTGATACAATAACTCATTGGTGGTTATACCATAGTATTGCTGATGGTAAGGCAAATAATTATTTGATATTAATGGACTTAATAAATATGTAATAGCATAATAGCTTGCTCAAATATACTTCTATGTCAAATTATCAACATAATCTAATACTAGTAATAAACAGTGCATTTTTTAATATAAGACCAATTAGTGAAACAATCAAGCTTTGTTTTTATAACATTTAGGAATAAGTTGTTTTAAGTAGTGTGCCAGGTTTGAGGAAGTCCATATGTGGACCTCACCCTAGTTTAATCTGATTCTTATGTGCCGGTTCCTTATTCTCATTTACCATGTAGTTGTTTAAAGACCTGACTAAAGATCTAATGTAAATAAAACCATTTGTCCTTCTTGGTTTGGTACTACCGTTTTGCTTCCATGTGTTAAAATGAATGACTTCTGTAGACTTTAGCTTAAGAATCGTATTGTTTGATTTTTTAAATGTTTGTCATACATATATTGTGTGCGTATATATGTATATTTAATAGTACTAAGTGTAGGGTATGACTTTTATTGTAAAGTACAAGTATAATATTATAGTGTTTAAGAGCTAGTTTTAAACACTGGATGATATGACCACCCTTTCTCAGGAGAGGTTTCCCCACATCTGCAGCCAATTGAAAGCCTAGGGCTAGCCAAAAGCACAGCTGTCAGTAGACACGTGAGCATCCCCAAGGCTAGGGCTGCTCTGTTTGTGCCATTACACCATGGAAATAAATGACAAAACCTGACAAATAATGCAGAGGAGCTGGCTGTAGGATTAATTTTAGTACAACTTGAATGTGTCTAAACAAACAAAAAAATATACCGTATACATTCGATAAAGTTTTGTGCAAACATTTAGGGATTTTTAGAAGGAAAGCAAAGATGCCTTTAAATACAACAAACTGTATAGAAAAGTTTCAAGTTAATACTATATTGTACAATGAATAGCAAAATAACCAATAAATAAGTTGAGTTTGGGTTTGCATTTAACATTGCACAAATTTCTTAAAAAGTTTTTTAAAGCCTTCTTCTGTCTCTGCAGATAAAAAGTGGGGGGAGTGATATCACAGTGATTAAGGAGTTGGACTGCTAATCGGAAGATCGGAGGTTTGATTCCCAGCACCACCAAGTTGCCACTGCTGGGCCCCTGAGCAAGGCTCTTAAACCCCAATTGATCAGTTTTATAAAAGAGATGAATGTAAGTCACTTTGGATAAAGTTTTATGCCAAATGCTGTAAACGTAACGTAAAGTAAAATGTAGAATATGTGTATAAAATTTGGTGTAAGGATTGTTGATATTTTCTTTTATATAATCATCCAGGCAAAACCCAGATGATGTAAAGAGTCCGAAAAACATAATTAAACAATATTTTATCTAAGGATTACAGTTTTTTTTTTAAACCTAAATGGTAATCAAATCACACTTCAGTTACTATTAGGTGAAACTGGATCTTTAGATGTGATCTCCTGATTTAAGGGCTGGCATATGTCATGGCTGACCCTGCAACCATTTTAAAACCATCACAGCTGCCTCCCTTTGAATAATTACTAGAAATCAATGCATTGTCACTGGTGTCTAGGATTGCTTGACATACAACTACACACCAGAGTATTTTAAAAGCAACTGCCATTGGCTATGACTTTAACCAGACACTTTTACCATTAGCTAAGTGATTAATTAGTCAAATTTCTAACATTTGAACGGACGCTTTAAAGAAAATTGAAAATTAGCATCTCTCTTTTGTTAAGGTGATTTCCACAAAAATGTAATGCATTGATCCCTAAATCCCAAAAGTACATACCGCTAAACCTGATTGAATCTTACTTAAATGCAAACCAACACAAAATAAGTATTTTGCAAAGGAAAAAGTGAGTCATGGGAAATTGTGTCCAATATAGATTTCAAAATCATACAATTCACTCATGTTCTCTTTTAGTCAGATAAGCCTGAAACTTTCATATGAAACTTATTAACCTCTTGCAACATAGTAAATGATGGCCTAGAAAAACTGTGAGAAAACAGCAGGGAGGACTTTTCAGGCACTGGAAATGATTAATAATATTCCCAAACTCTACACTATGAGTGCTGAAACTGTGGGAAAGAAGAAGGAGACTTTCAACTGTGTAGGGTTTGTTTTCCTATGCTGTCAAAAGAAATTGTCACAAATGTAATCCTAATGTTCCAACCTAATGTCTTTGACGTTATTTTTTCTTTTAGCACAATGTAAAATATTACAATTATTATTTCCATGGCAAAGCCTAAATGCTCTTAAACTGTTCCAAATCAATGCTGAGCATTTCGATTCCCACATCTACGTGCTGGCAAGTTCAACTACACTGAATACTTATAAAGATCTCTAGCCTTAAAATCTGGAGTGCCATTAGAATTTCCCAATGAAACATTTCCTTTTCAAATTTTATTCCCAGCCATGTAACTCGCCCCTGTTTCAGAAACAGGTTAGAATCAGTTAAAATGTCCTACATTTATAAGAACCATTGGAAATACCAAACTGACAAGATTTTACATTTGGAAATAATAATCATTGATCAAGCCGTATTCTCCTGAAGTTGTATCTGTTAGAATCACTAGAAACTAGTAGACATGCTGAATATTGATGAAAGATAAAATCTAGATCTAGATAGAATTATCTGTTACTATGCAATCTAGATAAGTGATTTGATGGAATGTAGTCTGGTAAAAAAAACTCTGAATAAAGGAGTATAAAACATGGAAGCAGGTATAGTGTACCTATAGGTTTGCTTTACACATTTCAAAGTTGATATCTGCTCTAACATCAACTTACTAACATGATAAAACAAAATTCAAAGCTTGTTTCGTTTTGATTTTCTTTGTGTAAAGCACTTTCAGTTTTCAGAATCACCTACTAATCTTTTCCTCTAATAGTCTGTGTAATAAGTAATAGAAACACACACATGAGTGCACATGAACACAGACCTACACAGCTGTAGATGCTTCAGTGATTGTGAATGAAAAAAAGAAAACTAGTCTATTCACTGCCCGTGTATGCATAAGCGCAAACGTTTTAAAGAAGTTACATATCAATTTTTGGAAGTTATTTTACACTTATAAAAGGCAGTGGCTGGCATATTATTTTTTTATTACAGTGAGAAAAAATGTATTCGATCCCCTGCTGATTATGTACGTTTGTCCACTGACAAAGAAATGATCAGTCTATAATATTAAGGGTAGGTTTATTCTAACAGTGAGAGACAAAATAACAACAAAAACATCCAGAAAAAAAAAAATTTCAAAAAAGTTATAAGTTAATTTGGATTATAATAAGTGAAATAAGTATTTGACCCCTTTGCAAAACAGGACTAGGTGGCAAAACCCTTGTTGGCAATCACAGACGTCAGATGTGTCTTGTAGTTGGCCACCATGCTTGCATACATCTCAGGAGGAATTTTGTCCCAGTCCTCTTTCCGGATCCTCTCCAAGTCATTAAAGTTTCAAGGCTGATGTTTGGCAACTAGAACCTTTAGCTTCCTCCACAGATTTTTTATAGGATTAAGGTCTGAAGACTACAGAATCTTAATGTGCTTCCTCTTGAGTTACTTCTTTGTTGCCTTGGCTGTGTGTTTTGAGTCATTGTCATGCTGAAATATCTATCTACGACTCATTTTCAATGCCCTGGCTGATGGAAGGAGGTTCGCATCGGCTATCGTCCCTTTGATGTGGTGAAGTTGTCCTGTCCCATTAAAAGCAAAACAACTCAAAAGCAGAATGTTTCCACATCCATGTTTGACGGTGGCGATGCTGTTCTTGAGTTCAGAGGCAGCATTTAGCCTCCTTCAACACGGCGAGCTGATTAACTCGATTTTGGTCTCATCTGGCCACAACACGTTCACCCAGTTCTCCTCTGAATCATTTAGATGTTCAATCGTAAACTTAAAATAGGCTTGTACATGTGCTTTCTCAAGCAGGGGGACCTTGCGGGCATTGCAGAATTTCAGCTTTTATGGCAAAGTGTGTTAGCAATTGTCTGCTTGGTTATTATGGTCCCAGCTGCCTTAAAATTATTGAAGTCCTTCCGTGGGCAAACGTACAAAATCAGTAGGGGGTAAAATAATTTTTCTTTTACTGTAAATATATTTTATATTTTATTTACATCCTTTTTAACTTATAGCTGAGAAAACTTGATACATCCTTTTAGAAACTGTTAATAGGACCTTCTTTATTCTGCTTTGGTAGCAGAAGTAGAACTATTAATTTTTTGCTTTCTCATTCCAGAGTGTGGATCAGTTTCAACAAATATTTAATCATTATTGACGTGTTTGTGTAACACTTTTATTTGCCCAGCATTTATTGCATCGACCCAGAGAACATTCAGAATTATCTGAGTAGTTATCACAAAGAAAGTTTCAAGCTTAATGCATGATGACTGACAAGTATACTTTCATTCTAGTCCAATCTTGGATGCTTAAATGATTAAGGAACTACATTAATTTTTTTAAACCAACCAATTACCTGGCGACAGCACAAGCAGGTGTAGGTCAATAGATTTAGTAATGTTCACAGAAAACTTTAGAATAGAGAGAAATGTAATTTCCGTGACTATGTTGTTCTTGCCAAGATTAAGTATTTCAGGAACTGCTAAACATCTTTGTTTTTAAGCACAACAGTCTATGAAGTCTATTTAAAAATCCATGTGAGTAGCAGTTCTGTGGTTAGAAGCTTGCTGTTAAAAGACATGAGAGGAGAATGGTTTGAACTGTCAGGAAGGATAGACTTATTTAAATAAACACTTTTAACAGCAGTGGTGGGCAGAAAACCATTTAAAAAAGCATAACATAATAAACCTTGAGTTGTGGATGGCTTAGAACAGCAGAAGTCCACATGTGTTTCTCTGCAGTAAGTCAAGAAATGGTATCTGACTCTACGCCAGTCACGCGCTCACTAAAACTTGGCGGTGAGGATTGTAGAACGTTTTAAGTACTAATCAAAAGTGGATCAACAGTTTCTGAAGTACTTATGAACTACATCCAAATTCATACCATGTTTACAATCACTGACAGCAAATGTTGACTTATTGTGATGTTTAACGTGGGCATTAATCAGTGATTTTATGAGTCATGCACTAGTGCACTATGATCTCATTTGTGTCAACGGAACATCTGTAAAACACTGATTGTCTTGCTGGCATAAGTAAATATTTTTGCAAGTGATGTGCAAGTGTAAAGGATAATCATTTAAAAACAAAAAGCTATAGCCAGCCCAAAGCACTGCAGCTGACTCAAACAGCATACAACAAGGCTCAGAATGTGAAAAAAGAGACAAAATAGCATGCTCTCATTGCAGCTAGCAATTGCACAGGCAGTAATTACATCTAATTTTGCCAGCCTAACATTATGCCCACATTCAAAGTCAAAAGCCTTTAATAATGGGTCATAGAGCAAGTGTAAAATTTTGGTCATGAACTCTGGATAATTTGGGACAAGACTTACCAAAATCTTCACAGCATACTTCCATGGAATCTGAGGAGCAGTCACTTACATCCTCCAAGGAGGACATGTCTGTATCCTCCTGAACCTGAAGCCTGGGGATCAGACACATGGACATGGTTTCTGAATAGTACAATGTGCATATCTGAAATAAAACTTTAAAAGACTGTAATTGAATCTATGTTAACTTGCAGTATTTGTCATAGAAATGTGTAATAAATCTAAAAATGTATTACACAAATACTGTAATATAAAAATATAACCTATCAATTAGTTTAAGCATTAACTTTTGATCTTACTTGAATCTGAAAGGTGCCACTGCAGCCATACGAGGTGATTCACTTCCTTTTGTTTTCTGCAATTTGCAGGGTTTCACATCCTTTCCATTGCTTCCATTTTTAAATTTGTTTTTTTGCTTGGTAAAGCCTGCTCGATTACAAGAAGAGGATCCCCAAATCAAATTCCTATTGGTTGATCTGAGACAAGCTTTTTCTGTCTGGATGCCCTGCATCATCATGTAAGAGGACGATGGAGTGTCTGTGTTATCCAGACTCTTGAATTGTCCCTGATTAGTTTTCCAATTTTTATTGCCATTTCCTGTCTGGTCTTGATATCTATCTGGAGACCTAGAGACATTACGGAGGTCCAGCGTGTCTTTGGAATAAAGTATTTTCTTTTTGGAAACCTGTGGACTACTGTAGGCAGAGCGAGAACCAGTCATGTGGTTAAAAGAGGTTTTAAGTTGAGTCGGTCTCTGCACTTGGTACCTAATCCTTGATGACGCTTCCCTTAGCAGCTCCTTAGAGTTAACAGTGCTGGAGGAAGCTATTTGTCCACCTGACTGATATTGTGCAGGCTTTTGCTTGGAGAAAGTAGTCATGGTCCGGGGCAGTGGAATTCCAGATCCACTGTGATCTTTAGAAACAGGCTTTATTCCAGCACTCATGGTCCTGGTTGAAAAGTAAGATATTATTTAGTAATACTTTATTTACACATAAAAAAACATACTGGTACAAATGTAGCCATCAAAAGGTTATAATCCATTGTAATTTAACAATACAAAAAAAAATAATGAGGAACCTCAAAACAAGAAGTTTATGTCCATGATTAGGACATGATGGGTAGTAATTATATCTCTTATAATCTCTCCTACATCCTGTTCTCTGATCACGAGTTTTCTATTTTTATCCATAGCTTTTTTGAAATGAGAACAGAACATTGGTCTGTTATCTGCATAAAGGTAGGAAGACACAAGCTCTTTACACATACACTTGGGTGTGCATTAGTCAGGGTATTTTGTATAGAGTGTTGTTGATTAATGGTAGGAATCAGAGGATTTCTTGTTAAGATCTGGTTGTTGCTTTGGAACAGCTAAGTTACTGTGTTTGTGTGTGTGTGTGTGTGGGTGGGTGTGTGTGTGTTACTTGAAGAGACCCTCCCAAAAACAGTTTTAATACTGAATAGCAGTGCTGTTATGGAAAAGTGCTTAAGTCAAAAATAACAGAATTAAAAAAAAAAAAACTATTACACAACAGCTTCATCAAGCTTGCCTCGTTAAATAATTAAACAATCTTTGTTAGCTTTATTTCAGTCCTTCGTTTTTCTGAGTTATAATATATATAAACAAAAATTTGATGTTGCACAGAGGTAAATACGCCATTATTTATCTTCACAATTGAAATAATTTAAAATCATTAAAAAAATTGAGGCTGATTTGTGGTCCTCAGGGTTCTGGGATTTCAAGTTCTCATTAATATTAGTACATTTTAGCCTTAATTCCAGTTGTCTTTGTCAGGAGACTAAGTACATTTTGTATTTCTTTATGTATAGGAGTTTTGTATTGGATATTTATCACGGCTTCTAATAATGCACAGACAATTCTACAAAACAGTCTCCTAACCAGAGCAGTCTCCTGAGCAGTCTCCTAACCAGCTTCATTTTATCATTAGCTCTACCGCTGCCTCACTGGCTGAGGTACATACAAGGTGGTTTTAGAAACGTTTGTTTCCCTGCACATTACCAAGCTTGTCTTTAGAGTAATTTTCCTTATTGAGAGTTTTCTTATGTATTTATAAAACATAAAGGGTTATAGTCTCATTCAAATGCAATGAAATGTGTTTTGTTATTTAGACACAGTGTGAAAGTCTCTTTTGAAGCCCCTGTCTATAAAAGCCACCCTGAGAAGTCTAGTGAGGCACTGCCTTTGTCTGCTTTACTGGCAAATTTAAATACACTTAAATTGTTAACACACGCCGAAGGCATCTGACACCTAAAGAAATCATGCTTATATATTGAAACAAAGTTAAAAGTCACCCAACTGTCTTTATATGCTGAAGTTTTGGACTTTCTATGTGGTGAAATAAACAGGTCAACCCCAAAGATGTTCAGCATGACAATGCCCCTGACATTAACACTAGTGAACACCCTTGGAGATAAACCTAAGGGTTGCTTTTCCTTAGGTTCCTACAGCAGTGCCCGACCTTATTAAGACTGTTGTAGCTTATAGGAGTTTGGATGTGATGGTGGGATGTCCACAGACTTTTACTGTAATTAAGCTTGTTATATCACTGTCGTAGTAAATATTAAAAAGTTTAAGGCCTGTTTTATTAATTTCTGATTGTTTTTATATTTACAGTGAAAAAATCTATTAAAAAAGATAAAGAAGGAAACATTTTTACAATAAAAATATCAATTCAAAATCTTGCAAAAGGGTCGCCAGACATGATCCAACTCTCTCCAACTTTTTTTAAAACTCCTGACGATAACTTTCAAGTATATGCAACAAGATCTTGATTGGTTGGTTTGGGTGTGTTTGATTAGGGTTGGAGCTAAACTCTCCAGAAACAAGTTCGGTGATCCCTGATCCAGCTAATACTACCTACCTAGTAGTTAAGCTTGTTAGTACGCTACAGTTGCAAACACATTCATTTTGTTTTAAAAATAGGAATTTAACTAGAAGGAACCAGATAAATAAGAACACTATCAGATTGTGGGCTCAAATGGTTAAGGTGCCGCGTTGCTGACCTTGAAGACCAGGAGGACCTGGGTTCAAACCACACCGCTGTTGATCTGAAGACCAGAAACACCTGGGTTCAAGTCCCACCACTGGCAAGCCAACCACTAGGTCCCCTAACCATTCCCGCTACAGGGGCGCAGGACCCTGCGCTTTGACCCCAACTTAATAAGATGGGATATGTAAAATAATTTTTACTGTGCTGTAAAAAATATTATATGTAACAAAATAAAGGTACATTTACCGATAGTTCCAAACCAAATTCACATCTGGAGTATAGTGTTGAAATAAAAAAATACAGTATTTTATTACTGAAATACACTTCATTGCACATTTACTGGACTGGATTCCTTTTCTGTGCAATGAATGGAACTGCATCTTTAAGACTTTGACACCTTTTAATTTTTTTATATTATACGTTTATTTACTATGTATAACAGGTTTATAACTATGTAATGCCTATTGTGGTAAAAAGAAAAGAGAAGACAAATGTTTTTTATTTAATTAGTCATTTTTGTTCAATTTAATATTATATTATTTTATAAATCATGTTTGGGAATAAATGAACAAGAACATTGTCTTTTGCTGAAAAGTAAGACATTTTTTAAAAACCTAGCTTTTCCTAAAACTAATGTTAACGTTTTACTTAAACTTAAATGAATACTACTCATTTCCTTTTAATGAGCAATTTTAATTCAGAATAACAGATTTATGTGAAAATATCTGCAGATGCCATGATTTTTACAACAGCTCAAGGAAAATTCTATAAAAAACAACCTCAAATTTACTGTTTCAAGAAGCTAATTTTCTATCTATCTATCTATCTATCTATCTATCTATCTATCTATCTATCTATCTATCTATCTATCTATCTATCTATCTATCTATCTATGTTGTAATTGTATTTTATGATACATTCCCATTAAATATTATCATATTGTTATATGTTATATTGTAATATTTCTTATTGTTATTAACCGTTTAAGTCTGCTTTACGTATGCGACACATATGACAAAATCATTAAGATGGAAAACACTTCAAATATATTCTGGGTATATACACTTAAATTTCTGTTCTAGTCACAAAAACCTTTACCCCAGACGACTGGAACAGAAAGCTTATCAAAGATAGTTTCAGCCCGAGGGCTGAGTTAGTTTAGTGACCTGATAGGGTCATATTTAAAGTTTTCAGTTACAGTCTCTCTCAGCTAGTGACCAAATTGCTATACATTATAAATACATAAGATTATCTGCTTTTGTGAAGATTGTTAAGAATAAAAATGCATAAGAATGTCATACCTAGCAGATTTAAGAAACAATGATGATGATGATAAAAAAAAAGCATCCAACAAGCGAAAGTGTCTAAATAATAATTGTTAGAACTTTTAAAATACACTCAGCAGCCCGGCAGGTGCATTTCAGGCTTCTTATGACAAGGCAAATCTAATCAGTGAATAAATGTGTATGAGAAAAAGAAAGAAAAAAAGGGGGGAGAGAGAGAGAGAGAGAGAGAGATAGAAAGAGAGATAGAGAGGAGGGGAAGAGAGGAGAGGGAAAAGAGAGAGAGAGAGAGATAGAAAGAGAGCCAGGAAGAGAGAGAGAGAGAGAACCAGTTACATTATTTTACACTATACAATTAAACAACACATTCTTTTTAAAAGGCACACTCTCACCTTGTATCTCTGTGTTGTCAGTAATAATCAGTAAAATCCTGTCGTGGTCCTATTTTTAGTGGCGCATGGCTGTGTTTGCTGTGCTAACTCTTATCCACTGTGCTGAAATAAACCTTTAATGCTGTCTAACAAAGCCTCGACGAGCCACGTGCCGCTATATCCATGTGTGCGGGAGGGGAGTAGAGACATCTGGACCGAGGGGACCTCTTTTTTTCTGACTCTCTCCCGCTTTCCTCCTTTCTCTCTGCTTCTTTCTCTTCCTGTATCTGTTCTTTAAACTTGCCCAGTGACATACTGATGCACTCTTTCACACACACACACCAGGCATAACCTCGTCTATAGCTGCCACTACACACATTCACTAGCAGTGACTCATATTTCTTGTAGTTATGACATCATGCCAAAAGCCTCTGGGTCATTTCCTTTACAGTGTCGGCCCACCTTTCAATTTGAGTCACCCCCTCACCATCAAACGGCTTGTCCTTGAGACGTATTATTTCCAAAGTCTCAGCTAATCCCTTAAAAAATCCCATTAGCCTTTAAATGCCTGAAGGAGGTATATATACTCACAATAGCACACAAATACAATACCCCTAACAACCTTTCTAGCATTAACACAACATATAAGTACAAGTTATATACATATTTGCTTTTATTTACCGAACTCAACTAATTTTCAACTAACTGACACAGTATGTGCACTATGATGGGGTATTTTCCCCTCAAAGTTCTTTAAGTCAAGCATAAACACAAAGAAAAAAAGGTGGAAAAACTAACAAGAGTTGAAACATCAACAGAGAATTAATACAGATCAGACAAATAGCATTAAAAGGGCATTCAGGACAAGAAATTGTGTGATAATTAGATTGGAAGAGTAGAGAGAGAGAGAGAGAGAGAGAGAGAGAGAGAGAGAGAGAGAGAGAGAGAGGAGAGAGAGAGAGAGAGAGAGAGAGAGAGAGAGAGAGAGACGAGAGAGAGAGAGAGAGAGAGAGAGAGAGAAGAGAAGAAGAGGTTGAGATTTTGCTAGATAAGATTGCAAATCCAGACTAAGAAAAGTCTTAGTTCTTAACATATATCCATAGACACAAACATTGTCTCATTTATTTAACCTGGGGGTAATGCAACCCAAGGACCCAGGATAAGTAACGCAATCTTAGGACTGAACCAGAAACCCTAAAGCTGTGTGGCAGCATCTTTATTGTGTTGCTACAGTTTGTGAACAGCTGAAGATGCATATAGAGATGTTAATATTAAGATGCACAGATACTGAGCTCAAGAACACATAATTGTACTCGTAAAAACACTTCAATGCCAAAGACGATACCATGCACAAAGACTCCATCAGTGACAGTATGACGGGCTCAGCAGTGTGGTAATATTTCAAAATGAATAATGAAAACCCACGCATGGCACACTTTGTTCTGCAAAATTATCAAGAGATAAAAAAAATGAGTGCTCATAATATAAGTACTCTGATTAAACATTGAAAACCAAAGTGAGCATAGAGAATTTGCCCTTGGCAATAACGCTAGCACTCTGCAACCAACCCTACAGCAAACCCGTGCAAGTTGAGAGAAAATGGCATAAGATAAACTGAGAGCCATACAAATAATCCCATGTCCCCAAACAAGTACAGGTATTAGCAAGTACCAGGAAAAAAAAGATTTGGTACTCGTGCTTGGTCTTAAAGGCCGCAGTTACGCATTTTTATATAATATAACTATTGATATGACGCAGAAATAACACATTGAATAATCATTTCGTCCAGGATTATCTACTGTTTTTCTAATTCCTTTTCCAGTCAGAAATTCTACCTTGGGCTATTTTGCTGTAATAGTGTAAATGCAATTATCGGATTTGGGTCAGTTTTAAAAGATGACGTAGGCGGGTCATGAAAAAAGCGGATATAGTCACAAAAGCTGAATTTGGCATCAATATCTGCAGTGTAAATGCAGCCTAAATAGTATTATTGGTATGTATATATTATTCTGTCTTAAAACTTATTACTAAGACTTTATCAGTAACTCTTGAACAACCGAGTCAAAGTTTATAGTCTATAATCTCTCTCTTCCCTCAGTCAGACATTCCTAATTCAATTCCCTCTCCATTCACTCAACGGCCAAGGAGTCTTTGCGCTCTGTCTGTCATACAGCTAACATAATTAAAACACTCAGACTGTCTTTTCCAGAGGAATTTATAGGGACTCATTCCATTATACATTGAGAAACAATGCACAGAGGATGATGTTTAAAATGAGGCTGAGGGAAAGGCCTGTTTAAGGGGTTTATAACTCTGCCCTACATTTAAGGGCGCAAATTGAATTTATTCAGTTGTGTTTCTTTGTCCCCCTCTTTTCACTTCTTTAAAAAAGGATTTCCAGTAGATTTCTAATGATGCTTGGTGGATTTGTGCTTATTCAGGCAAATTATTAGTGCAATCAGTCCTGGCATACAGTCAGTGCTCCAGAGATGTTTAGTAGGTTTGATGGTCTACCTCTATCTTGGCAAACTGTCGTTATTATGGAGCTTAATTGCACTGGCATCGTCATACAAAAAGAAGTTTATGCCTGTTGGTTTTACCTAAATTTGGAAAATTGTAATTACAGCATACGAAAACATTTAGGACAATTTTGTACCTCTAATGTTGTGGCGAAAATTTGGAAAAGACTATATTAAAGTGATGCTTGACCACGGTTAAATTATTAGGTTAGTTAATAAATGAATGTCTATTTACAAATTGCACCCAATAGTATCACGTACAATGCAACGATAAAATACATTCTTAGTATAGAACACTCTGAGATAGGAGACATTGTTTTGCCATTACAACCGTGATTATAGTTTTTTTCCATGCATGTATTGCTCTGTCCAACATATACATCATTTAAAAACACTTCTGTCTTTTCAGTGCTGCAAATTAAAGACAAATCAGGTGGTCTAATTCAGCAAACCGTTCCCTCTTCTTTCAACACATGTGCTTCTTAATTGTTTTTAGTGCCAAGTTGAGTAATTCTGTGATTGACTTAAGAAGTGTTGCTGTAGCAGGTGTTTGGATTAGCCTGTTTTCAAACTGAGTAACGGTCAGAATGTTAAACTGGTTAACAAGGCCAGCATTGATGCCTCAGTTACCAACAAAATGTCTAAAATAATGCTTTAATAAATTACTTTACAAATGAAAATAATACTTTTTTAACATTTGACTTTGCTGTCAACTTGTCCCTGTTTAGACCTGATTCCTGAGATGTTATTAATAACAATATAAATACATGGAAAATCTTAATGGCAATTTTCATAGATGGTAAAATATTAGAATAGGATATACGGTCAAAGTAGCAGACCTGTACAGAAAAACCACTGCTAATACAGAAAATTGTGTGTTGTCAGTGATACCCACCTTGTCCTACACACTACAATAAGAGCAATTATAGTCAACCCACAACACATTTGCATTTTCATGAGCAGTAAATATTTTTTGCCTATTGTTTTATTCTTTGCCTATTAATTACGGTTTAAAAAATTATGTTGATTATTGGATTATTTTGTTTATTTGTATTATCTTCATCAAAAAATAGATGTACTGCCATTACAATCTGTATACAAGGGGGCTAACAAAGCCTTGCTTTATAATTTATGTTAAACAATTATATTCATGATGTTCTCAGGTTTATCCGGTTCCTCACACATTTCCTGCATAGCTTCAGCCCTTGCTGATATGATTGAAGCTGCTGCTTCAGGATTTAATGCTTATAATAAGAATTATAATTATAATCTGACAGTACTGCATATGTAATATCTACTCAACGGACAAGCATATATAGCATATTAAACTAGTTTAAACACAGTATTTAGGTCAGTAGTTTAAGAAACCACTTTTTCATACCTTGGTCATGTAGCCCCATGCCATGTCTTGTCTATTAGGGAAAAAGGCCCACCCCAAGCCCATCATTTTTGAAGATACAGGTGTCATTGGTACTGTTTGTTGCTTTTCATGCAAAAATATGAAGCTAACTAATGTTGGTCAACACAACAGACTCTCCTGAGAATATAAAAGAACAATCCATGAAATTGGATCCTAAGAAAGTAAGTTACATGAAATCCTAAAAGAAATCCAACACAGTAGGTTTGACTAATACAGCCGGATTTCAAGTGTCACACAGCTAATTATTGCAATTACAATCGTTTGCAAAAACACTGCTTAAAAATGGTGGCTGAATGTATTAAACTGGAAAATACGCTTTTAAAAAATAAAACTACAATATGGACACTTTAAAAGTCCTGGCCTGTTATACATTTCGAACAGATTGCACACATTTGGATGATTAAAGCCCTGCACAAGCCATTAGTCATTAGTCAGATTTTATCTATAGGAACATTTTTGATGTCAAACAAACTATAATCCTAAAGATTTGGGCAGTGTGGAACATGGACCCAGGTGGTAAATGTCACACTTTTACATTATATTTACATGTTTGAACAGTAACAATAGATATTACAACATCTACATAGAAAACAGTAGCCTGTCAGTAGTTTGGCGACTCTAACTGGAGACTTTAATCATAGTGTTTATGCAAGTGGAACTGTTTGAATGTGAGAAAACGAATAGCTCTGAAATTAGCCGAGTGTGGGTGATGTCTATTTAAAGACTACTGTATGAAGAAGAAATTAGGTTACGAGCACAAAAAGAGAGCACTACATACCATACAGTTTTAAAGAACCAGTTGATGAATGTATACATGAATCTGGCAAATCAGCTTTATGTCATAAGCAAAGATTAAGCAATATAAATAAATGGATGAATAGATTTTAAACTAATAGCAATTATAAATAATGACTGATGGATGATCAAGCCAGGATTGGAATTCTAATCTATTTCAGTAATAATAACAATTAAAACAATGTTTCATTTGGCAATAGAATTTGTTTTGGATTTAAAAGAAAAACAGCGGCATAAGGAAATGCACGGCTTAATTAAGGAAATGCATTATCGTAATTTTTTTTTTATCAAATATTAATCATTGAAATAGACTAATCCCCCATCCTCTTGCCTAATATTTTAGAGACAGACTCCAGATCCACTATGACTCGACGCAGGATAAAGCACCTACTGAGAAAAGTCATTAAAGTAGAACGATATCATTTATCCTAATGATCTTTCAATTAAGTTCAAGTTGTGTGTAAAAAAACAAATCCTACTCATAAATAAACAGGCATGGCTACAAGAACAAGATCCCCAAAAAGAAAGGAAGAGCTAGTAAATATCCCTGATGGCGTCAATATTACAGAGGAGACAGAGTGTCTGGGTAAGGCCATTACTCACAGTGCGCTCGGGGAGTCGGTATAGCCACAACAGCAAATCTACTGTTCGGACTGAATAAAATAATTTATTTACGTTTACCCAAATCACAACCTTCATATTTACAAGAATACACTAAATGAATGTTATATGTGTAGAATGGTGCAAAGGGAATCTAATAAAAATATTATTTAACAAAGTGGTTAAATATAATTATTATAATAAATGCTGTTATTAATATCCTGTTGTCTTTGGGTCAAATTTGACCCAAACAAATAGAGATTTATTTTTATATGATTGGTCAATATTTACAGATTATTTGGATATACTTTTCTCATTCATGCTTTAAAAATAGTTAAATTAATAAAAACAAACCGTTAAATCAAGAGGACAATGTCTGTATGGTTGATGGAAAGATGATACAAGGGTTAAATAATGGATGATCGTTTGACCAACATCGAACCAACCTTTTCCAACACATATGACCCCCACTGTACTGTATATCACCTCCCTACAGATGCCATGACACTATCACATACCTTAGGTCTCTATATTAACATATTTCTTGGTAACTTTCCACCCAGACACAGGATATCATTTGTCTTGGAAAACCACAACGTGTCAGAAAGCACATTGTCCAGCACAACTGCTTGAGTGCTGACTGATGAGTCACAGACAGTAAATCATATGTTTTGCATGAAGCTCTTGGGGGAAAGAGATTCTAATGGTTTTCTAGTGCAGATTTCACTTTCTGCTCATATCTGACTAAGTCTTGCTCTACCACATGCTTCTCAGTGGCTATAGTGTTATCATTTGCTCTAAGGGTTTTTTTTTGCAGTCACATGGCAGATGTTGTTTAGTCTGTGGGAAGCAAAGAAGACAATTTCACAATAAACTGTAAGGTCTTAAATCGGATTCGTTCTACTCCTTCAGGGGGAAATATTTTCCCAAAGAGTTGTGCAACTCCTTTCCCACATAACGTCTTAATTCTTTTGCACGGAAATACTGAGATACACACTGAGATAACGGCCACAAGTATTTGGACACATAACATCCTACATTCTACATTTACGGCATTTGACAGATGCCCTTTTCCAGAGCGTTAAAACCAGACATTAAATTCATCAGTTTTTGTTTAACATTCTATTATAAATGTAGTCTCTCTTTTACTACTATAATAACCTTCCCACTTCTGGAAATAATTTCCATTGAATGGTGCAGGAACATTTTTCAGATTTATTTACAATGTTTGGTGGCAAGGTCTGGGGTGCAGGCAGTGTTTCAGTTATACAAGTTCTTTTACTTTAATTATACATACATAGCCTGGTCTCTATGGGGCTCAAGGGGTTTGTGCACAAGAGTATCAACACATTAAAACAGATTTATAAGTTTGCTATGGATGTGCCCACAAACTTTTGTCCGTAAAGTCTATCTGTTTGCTCCAAAGCTTTGAATTAATTACAGAATTAAATTTTGTTAGTGAAGGCAATTGAAACAAACCCGTATTGTTCTAAAACTGCTTCCAAATCAGCCTCAGTCCTTAGTCTACTGATCACACTACTGCCTTGTGACAATCACCAAAGATACACATGACTGCTTGCTTTGTTTACTATAAAATTGTGTGGTTTGTTACCCTATAATAAGTTTGGCAATTGAAATCTAGCCACCAAAATATGTGCAGTAGGTTTGTGGACTGGTATTAAGTAGTCAGTCTGAGAAGATCTAAAAATGGCCTTATATGAGTAAAAAATACTACCTTAAAAGAGAATAGCTATTAAAGAAACATTAAAATCTTATATAAAGAATATTCTTGTTTAAATTGTTTAAAGAAAACATGACAACAAATAATTAAGTAAAGAAACTTATAAAAGTTAGTAAAGAAACCCTAAAAAGGTTAATAAACATTAAATATTATTTTTGTCATCAGATATTAAACGCTAGACTAGTTTAACATTTTGCTTTTAAGCCATACTTTTATTTAAATAGTTATTTAATTTTATAGTTATAATTTTAGTTACTTTGTTACTTTCGCATGAGGTTTTAAACCATTAACAAAAAATCTATTACAAACAGTATATGGTTTAAAGCCCTTGATGGAGAACAACAAATGAAATTATAATCGTGTATACATATATAATAATAATACATAAATATTATAGATAATTGCTGAGAACAGATTATAAAATGAAAATAAAATAATTACATAGAGAGAGTAAGTAGCTCTTAAGTTCTCCTAGAGGATAATTACTACATAAACAGAATAGAATTCATATATTAACCGATGGTTTACTTGCACACAAAAAGTAAAAACTGTGACCGATCCTTTATTAGTATGAGTCATTATATACTCACTGGAAAGGGAGGAGCAGATACAGTGCAAATGCTGACACATGCAACGGAGTCACAGACGTTCTTGACCTCAGCAGCCAGTATAGACACGATAAGACCCAAGTGATCTACTGAAGTAAAAAATCAGGGTCCAGTCTTCACAGTATTGAACTCATATTTCAACATTGTCACTGTGTTGGCTAATCTATTAAATCTATTAAAGAGACAATCCTCTCCATCCTTCTGTGTGTCTGAGGAAAAGCGACTGGTCTCTTTAAAAATTCTCATGAGCCGACAGCACTGCCTGCATAAAAATACTGATTTTCTTAGCCGGGAAATGGAATCTTCGGCAGGCTGCCAACTTAGCTTGATGTTTTACCTGGGCCTGAAGCTAAAGCATATTCTAGCTGAGGTCCATTACATTACAGTGTGCTGTAAAAGAGAAGACCTTAAAAGCACAAATGAATAGGACAACGGATGTCTGCAAAAAATGCAATTGTTTTACAGCAAGCACTATCTTCCAAAAAAAATCATATGCAGCATATTAGCTTTTTTACTTACGTTTTGTCAACACTCTTATTTAAAATAGTCATACTGCTATCTGCTCTTTGATTATCCATGCCAGGACCACTGTTTAAGTGAAACGGCCTGTAACTTCAGCGCTGTCAGGTTTTAATTACAGTCACTGCAATACTTATTTACACCTACTTTTCTCTCTCTTTCGATCTGAAGTGGTGTTAACGATTACAGGTTAAGTGGATCCTGAGAGCTGACACCTACTACAGCACATTCTCACACTTTTTAAAAAAAAAAAAAATAACTGTCTGCCTACCACCCACCTAACTAAACTGAGAAAATGTTCTTACAATTCTAGTAAAATATGTTGCAATTTACATATGGGGAAATACAGGACAGCAAGAGCGCTTATAGAAGGGCCATGCAACAGGCCCGGTTCTTACCAACTATAGAAGGGTGGGCAGACAGATAACCCAGGTGGGCAGATAGATAGATCTTTTAACTTTAGAGATAGATAGATAGATAGATAGATAGATAGATAGATAGATAGATAGATAGACAGATTATGAATTGCATGACTGTTCTGTGTCAGCTTCTCTGTAACACTTGACAGATCAACAAACCTCCTTGCTGCGCAAGTGTAGACTGTGCTGTTACTAGGAGCTAATAAAAAATGGTTTTGCGTTGTGATTGGTCAGGGCTTTCTACACCTTCCTTCAAACTTCTTAACACAGAGCCCTTCTCAAACTGCATTTTTAAAATAACAAATTGTACCAAAGAAAATTAAAGAAATGTATTTGTATACGGCAGTCTTTACCAACTTTTGATTGGGTGGGCAAGACAGACGTTTGGGTGGGCTCAGTCCACCCCTGCCTTTGCCTAGAGCCCTGCCATGCACGTTTGGCAGAGATCTGTTGTACTAGTATTAATATAACAGGACACTGTTAGGGTATTGTAGGTAGCCCAGCCTCATATCCTTTCATAGGACTCAAATTTGCTAGTGATGCTCTTCTTCATTTCAGTTAATGCTTTATCCTGTTCAAGGTCATAGCATATCCACAGCCAAAAACACTTCAGATTCAAGTGGGAATAAACCTGGATGGGACATTATTTACACCTAGGGGCAATTTAGACAATACATCTTGCACTGTCAGACCTTTTATCTGGCTGCAAAAAATGTACTACATTGCAGCTTTTATTGACTTGGAGGGCATCTGAATGGCATATAAAGCAACAATTACAATTCCGGAGATTCAGCGTTGTGTTCGGGTGTGGAAATGTAAAGTCAATCTACCCACAAAGACAGAGCTTATTCACATTATGTGAAAAATACCAGTATTTACAGTAGCTGATCCTTAAAAGTGTTAAAATATGCAATGCACACACCTCCCGGAAATCTGGTAGAATCCTACATTAAAAAAATGTAAGGACTTTTCCAGTTTTGTGTGCATTGAGTATTAGATTTTTGGCCATCTGTATGTAAGAGAGTAAGAGAGAGAGAGAGAGAGAGAGAGAGAGAGAGAGAGAGAGAGAGAGAGAGAGAGAGAGAGAGAGAGAGAGAGAGAGCAGAGAGAGAGAGGAGAGAGACGAGAGAGAGAGAGAGAGAGAGAGAGAGAGAGAGAGAAGAGAGAGTGAGAGAGAGAGCGAGAGAGAGAGAGAGAGTTCAGAGGAGAGAGCGAGAGAGAGAGAGAGAGAGAGAGGGAGAGAGAGAGAGGAGAGGAGGATAGAGAAGAGAGGAGAGAGAGAGAGAGAGAGAGAGAGAGAGAGAGAGAGAGAGAGAGAGAGAGAGAGAGAGAGCAGTTACTGAACAGACTTTTTGTTTTTTGATAAAGATGGTGTCTTTGATTTGTGCACTTGCTTTAAATAATTTGCTTAGGGTGTGTCTTGCTGGCGACAAACCATTTAAAAAGTGAATTCAGGCGCCTCTTAGTGGACAGTTACTGAAACGACAATACAACGCGACTGCATAATAAAAAAAATTAAGATATATAAATGTAGTTACTAATAAACAGGTTTTTCTGGTGATTACAATACTTGCTTATTATCATGCATGTAATACAACATGATGTTTGAATAAAATAATAACATAAAAATTAGGAAGTATTAAGATAACTTATAGTAGGGTTTAAATTTAATCATGAACATTTGATAGGAACTGAGGAATGCCCTAAAAAATTGCAAAGTAAAAGTAGATTTTTATGATTAAAAATATTTTTACATACATTTTTACATACTAACCCTAACCGTATGAAAATACATTTTTTCCAAAATGTTAATTTTTGAATTAAACCCTATAAATGAAACATTAGCTACAGAAAGCTGTGGAGAAAACTGTTTAGTACATAGTTTAGGGGGAAAATAAATTTTCAAAATAAATTATGTTAAATAAATAAATAAATGATGTCATCAACCAGGAAGTATGCCACTGTATATAAGTGATAAGTTCACATTCAGCATGGGCAGGGACATTGGAGGTATAGCAAGTGATGCAATATCTTGGTTCCTCAGGAAATCATGGTTATATGTAAACTCCAACAATTGTATGATGAGAGGACCAGCCCGCCACCTCACACATGTCCACCAGACACCATACTCTCAGGGCCAGGGCAATGAAGGTCACAATACCTTTTTAGGTGCACTCTAATCCCCTCTGGGACAAGAAGGACTTTATAAGCTAAAGAGGCTAAAAGGGGCTTTATAAGCTAAAGAGATGGTCTCAGTCACCTATCTGCTTTTTTTTGTTGCTTGGTGGCCACAACGATACAGACGAATAACTGGTCTGAACTTGTCTGAGTCCCAGAAAGAAGATGGACAGAAGGCCTGCAGTTTAATAACACCCAGCAATGCCCAAGGCACTTTACGTAGCCAGGGACGTAGCCAGGCCTCATGACAGGAACTTCAGTAACTTAACTCGTTCCACAAAGAAAGCATGTTCTGAGTGGACCTGCTGCTTTCAACCAAGATGTGCAATGTAAAAGGAGGTCCCTCCTGATGGGAATGACCATCTAGAAGGTACAAAAGGTCCAAGAACTATGCTTGGGCCAGCTAGAACAAGACTACTAGCAGTAGTCTGACACCATTATAGCTAAATCACTTCAGAATTTCTTTTTATTTTTCTTTTTATATCCTCCAGACATATCCTCTACCATGGCGTGCAGGCCCAGGGCGGCTGGATGCACCAGAGTAGACCAGAGCGGACAGTGTGCTGTGATGCGAGTAGCTCCACATTCGCTCTGCCAAAACGTTTCCCTAGGAGCTCCACTACCTCTTGGGCGTAGTCCTTGGGCATAGTTGGCACTCATGACTGTTCCCAGCATGTCAGGGAGGCATCTGTCGAAAAGCGTTATGCAGCGACAAAGCCCCCCCAGTTCTTGATCCTGCACCAGGAACCAAGTGCCCCACCATATATCACAGGTTTAAAGGCATTACTGCAAGACCTTGATTTTGTGGAGTGGCTTCTAAAACTGCTTGAGTCGCTTCTAAAACTGCTTGAGAGTGAATATTTGTCCCTCTTCCATTCTCTTATGTCTGCAAATGTTGAATTGATCTGGGTCTGCGTAAGACAGGCATGCATTGCTACCAAGTTTCAAACAACCTATAAATAGGTAATGGTCTGAGCTGAAAAAAGCACACTTTTCTTTGCATTGACATTTATCCCCAGGCCCTGGGTATGAGCAAGAATGGCATCTCAAAACCAAACCGCTTTTCAGCTAGCATTAGCCAGTCATCTATGTAGTTCAGAATACCGATGTCCTGGATTCACAGTGGAACCAATCAAGCATTCATGCATTTTGTGAACGTGCAAGGTGAAGGAGAAAGGCCAAAAAAACGACTCAGCACCCGAAACAAACCTCAGAAACTTCCTGTGTTAGGAAAGTATAGTGTACTTGCGATCTACTGTGACAAATCAGTCCTCGGACTTGATTTGTAACACAACCTGCCTGTCTTAAAACTCTGTAAAGCTGTATTATGTTATGTTGCAATCTCTAAGCTCATGATAAGGCACTTTTATCAGGGTAAAAAAATAAAAACAGCCTGCACTATTTTCAGCCTATTACTTTAAGCACACAGCAGGACACTTAAGTGACCCTAAGACTGGAAGGCATGAGATGATTAGCTGACAAGTGAGTGGCCATTACTTAGCAAGAGGAGTTATCGTGTGTCGAGTAATTAACCACAATTATCTGCAGGGTAACAGAAACATAAACAAACAAACAAACATGGGAAATTATTGATTTGGGCTATAACAATAAGAAAAAAAATTACTTACAGAAATTTAATGACTTGTCTCGCAGCCAAATTATCATTCTGTTAAATGATGCCCAATAAACATACATTTTTCACAAAGTAGCAAATTACCTGTTTTCTCCTTTTACAGCGAATCAGCAGTCACTGCATGTTGATGTACAGCCGAACGAAACAATGGCAAATGGGACATTGGGCAAAAGAAGTACTCTCTCTCTCTTTTTCTTTCTCTCTCACTTTCTCATACACACACATATATATACACACTCCACATTAAATATAAGTTTCAGCCCCTCAGTCTCACTTCGATTGGAAGGATCAGATATCCAGCTTTTATTAGATATTCCCTGTGGATTAGTGATACTCAGAGCTGGATAAAGATGTAAGAATGAAAAAGCATAAATGTGAAAATATAATAAAAAAATATCTAAACAGTATAATTTAAATTAAGTCTTTAATATAATTGCAAAGTAACTCTCTTATTTTTTACTGGAGAAAAGCTTGATCAACACTTCAATGCAGAAGGCAGGTTTTCTGGAGTCCCAGGGTCAAAAAACGCAAAAGCAAAAGTTGAAAAAAAAGACATGACCATGCTGTGGCTAGATTTGGCCAACACATATAGCTATGAAGCAGATTGTTCTAATCACAATAAAACCTGTTAGGAGCTTGAGCCCTTGCTGATCTATGAAATTTCCATCTCAGACTGTGATTGACTCATGTCTTGAGCATCGTCACACTGTATGGAAGCATCAAGAAACTGGAGCTTTTAATCAGCTATGTTAAGGAAAAAATCATTACAATGCATGCATGAGAAAACATCTACAGTGCACCGAATCAAGTGACCCCCGAGTGGCCACCTTATTCATTATAACGAGGACTGTGGCAAAGCGTAAGGTACGCTAGGCAGAGCCCTTCCTTTCCAGCGTTAGGTCCTTATGGACAGTGATTTAAACCAGAGACAGTTTGGGTAGCAAACGGAGTTCCTTATGACACCAGCAGTGGAGGAGGGAAATGAAGAAATTCTTCTGGTACAAGAGGGTGGGTGAGCTACTGTGAAAGTAAATAGAGTAAGCCTGACAGTAAACTTAAATTCTCAAGGTGCCTGAATGTGACAGTAACCGGCTTTGGAGTAAGGAATTGAAAGTAGAATATGCTTTTCGTTCCGGTCTATTCAACCAATACATAGGGTTTAGCTGAATCACCCACATACCATTAGTGTTCCAACTTGGGATCCTGAAACAGATAGAGGTCGAGGAACATGCCAGTTGAGAGGGTCTGTTGGGAGCTTGCAGGCCAGCCACCCAACATTTTCTCTAGTACTCTGGGTATTACTGGGCTAAGCAGAAGCAGTTGTCCATGCCATTTTTATTAGATCATATAAACATTTTAAAACACATTGTCACCTGACTACAGAGTCTGTAAGCCCTTTAATCTGTTTTGATGGAAAATATGCCAGCTGTTACCAAATCACAAACAGATTTGATTATGATTATGTATGTTTTTAGTCAATTCAATTCTGGAAAAAAAGAATGCTTGGCTAGCAAGTTTTATGCCATTTTTCAGGCAGACCATAATTTTTTTTGAAAACTGCCTCCTTATCTGACAGGATTTACATTGACATTTAGGAGATGCTCTTGTCCAGAGCGCCATACCAAAGTGCTTCGAGTCACATCATTGAACAGCTCAATACTGGTACAATAGTTCACAAATTAAAGTGTAACAACCCACAATAACTGTTAAAAAGAGTAGAATAGATAAATTCTTTTTATTAAATGACGAGTAGAAGGTATTTGAGAGAGAGGTCATCTTATGAAGACAGCCAGAGACTTTGCTGTTCTGACATTGATGGGAAGTTCATTCCAACATCTTGGTGCCAGAACAGAGAAAAGTCTAGAGGCAAGAGTAAAAACACAATACATGATCTCTTAGTTTGTTTTGTTTAGACCTGGTACTGGTCTGCTTAAGAAAAAGTATATTTAGCTGAGGGTCAAAAGAATATTATTATGTATAAGAATGTTTTAAGTAAATGAATGGTTTTGACCCTGAAAATATTTGGCTGGCATAAGAGAGGTTTTTTTTACAGTTTTTAAATAAAAGTGCATATGCATATGTGTTGTGTTCTCTTGTTTGCTCTCTCTCTCTCTCTCTCTCTCTCTCTCTCCCTCTCTCTCTCTCTCTTTGGTCAGTTTTAATATCCCTTCATTTCCAAAACATATATGAAATTTAAGTGTTGGTTTTGTCACCAGAACATAAATTAGGTTTCAACATGTAAATAATTCTGTTGGATATAAACATGATTTCGGGTTTTTACCTATAAAAAGAGCCCTATTCTCATTGGTAACAGAGTCACTAATAAGATTTACATTTAATTTACAAAAATATAAGAATCTAAAGAAAACACTGGATGCTGTTCTTACTCTCCAGGAGTCCTAACATTCAGGACTGAAATTCATACATCTTATTCAAAATGGCTTCATTCACATAATTAAAATGAAAGTATTAAGCTGGGTATATATATATATATATATATATATATATATATATATATATATATATATATATAGTAGCAAAACAACGATTGTGGATTGTTTATCTCTGGTGTGAATAGGGTGGATAAGCGTATCTGTCTGTTGTCCTGTGGAAAGAGTGAGTGAATGGATATGTATGTCTGATGGACTCATGCTGAGTCGGTTTCACATAACAACACACCTTGTATGGAAACACAGACAAACCTTTATGATTACACTAACACTGCGGGATGTCCTGCGCTCTAAAACGATTCTATATATCAGGTAAAACTAGATCATTCTGGCACTACTTTGAATCAACTGGAATTGGTCATTCATTATCCAATACTGCCAGAATATCTAGTTTGCGGGACAAATTTTTCAATAATAAACATATACTATATATCTAATATATATATATATATATATATATATATATATATATATATATATATATATATATATATATATATATATCTGTGTGTAGATTTATACGTTAAAGTAAATAAAGAGAAATGCTAAGCAATGAGCTGTGGGAGCTTTATGAAAGCCCAGTTAAGGAAAGCCGTATTGCTGCGGTGAAACAAAAAATAACTGTGAGAGGAACCAGATGAAGACTGGAATGAGAGAATTTTGCGTCATTCCAGGGAGTTGCCGCTTCTCTCCTCTCGCCCCCTCTTTCTCTCTTTCTCTCTGTTGTCCTGCCCACTTTCTCTGATATTACCATGAACAACATTGAACTTTTCACAACTCTTACTGAGCTGCATCCATCCATAGCACTATCAACACACTGACTGCAGGTAAGTGACAACGATGTGCTGTATGTTGCATCTCTTAGCTTCTCGAGATGTTGTATATGGAGCAGATCATTTAAGAGGCAATAGACTACATTAACAATTTTAAAGATGTATTTCTTGGTATGTGCTGACACATTAAAAGATAAATAAATACAAAGTTTCTCTTAAGATTTAGATAAATCTGTGTGTGGTCCAAAAAGTTATGTTTCTAAACCTTTTGCAAGTTTTTCCTAAAGATATATGTAATTGTTGTCATTCCAGTTCACTGTGCTTTCTTTATAATAAATTTATGATAGATATTTGACCATGCACATGTATGTGTTATTGATTTTGTGTGTGTGTGTGTGTGTGTGTGTGTGTGTTCAGGATGCCCTTTGGAGGGGGAAACAAGTGTGGTTGTTGCAAGAAGACTGTCTACTTCGCAGAGGAAGTACAGTGTGAGGGGTTGTCATTCCACAAGTCCTGTTTTCTCTGTAGTAAGTCACCAGAGTTTTGTTATTAATATCCAAGGCCTCCTGTTTGCTTATTATTGTGTTATTATTTCAGAAACACTCAGACCTTTATACAAAAAGATAGCATGCCTTGAATTCTTAGGTTGCATGTGAAGAAGACTAACATTAAGCACTTTAACAAGTGTGTCCATATTAGGAAGTCAGAATATGAACGTCACTCTGGTGTTGGATGCCTTATATGGGACTCCAGCGTGTCCCCTCCTTAATACTATGTTGATGTTGTACGTAATATTGGCTCACTGTATCAGTTATATAAACAAAGCGGTGTTGAACTTGCCTTGAACCGTAAAGTTTTCTGTCTGTTATTTAATGAATTGCTTGAAGTTTTTATACAGCCTGGAGACTTTTAAAAGGTGAACAAATGTTCAACTGAGAGAAACGAATCACATGCTGTGTTAAACAATTATTTAGGGCAGGTTGTTTGTGCATTGAGGCTTAAAGCATGTGTCATCAACACAATGCTTAATTTGTGTCTTCAAAAAAATAAATGTAAAAGTAAGTTATGCAAATGAACACCATCCAAACATAATCATATAAGTGCATGAAAGAGCAGTTGATAAATACTACAACAAGAATCCAACATCCCATTTAAGGACTTTACAGCAGCTGTGTCTTCTCTCTGATTTGTTTCCTCTCAGTGGCGTGCAGAAAGAATTTAGACAGCACTACAGTAGCTGTGCACGTGGATGAGATCTACTGCAAATCGTGCTATGGCAAGAAATATGGTCCAAAAGGCTATGGTTATGGTGGCGGTGCCGGAACATTGAGCATGGACTCGGGCGAAGGCTTAGGGATCAAACCTGTAGAGTATGTCAAGGATCTTCATGAGGAAGTTCATATTTATTATTAATAATATGAAGGTTTTAAACACTAATGTACTAAATATCTATTTATTATACAGGCACGCACCACATCAGCCTACCAACAACCCCAATGCCTCCAAGTTTGCACAGAAACTTGGCAGCTCGGATGTGTGCCCTCGCTGTGGCAAATCTGTTTATGCAGCTGAGAAAGTGGTGGGAGCTGGTAACGTAAGTGATTTCTCTCCTGCTGGTATTTTAATGAATAAATACCATGATGCTGTGATCTACAACCATTAGTTATTAAAAAGGGAAATACATTATGAAATGGAGGATGGTGCAGTATCTGATGTGGTGTTTTTTTTATAGTCATGGCATAAGAGCTGCTTCAGGTGTGCTACCTGTGGAAAAAGTCTGGAGTCTACCACACTAGCTGATCGAGATGGAGAAATTTACTGTAAAGGTGAGCATCTTGTTAATTATCGTATATTAAAAGATTTACAAATTTATGTGTGCACTTTACTTTTAAAGACAGTGAAGGCTTAAATAGGAATGGCTGTGGGTTGTCAATTGGAAGGTTGGTGATTCAAGCATTGCCAAACTGCCACTGTTAAGCTTTGATGCAAGGCCATCAACCCACTGTGGCTCAAAGCTCCTGTATCATAGCTGACCTTGTGGTCTGACCACAATTTGCTAAACTGGGATATGCAAAGAAAAAAATTGGACTGGGCTGTAATGTACGTATAAATAAAAGTAGACTTCTCTTTTTAGTAGTGTGCAGAAAACTATAGCATGTTTTGTTAGCAAATATCCCAGCATTTCAGCATCCTGTTTTTTGGAGTACATTTGATTTCATGATTTGGTTCCAGTAACTCTTAGTCAGTTTGTTTATTTGTAACTATAAGGCTATAATAGTTTAGTTAAAACAGGAAGCACACTCACTTTTACGGTATTGAAAAAACACAGTGGTACACCATATGAGATTGTTGTAATGATTCCATTGGTTGAATTCTATAGAAATAAATAGATTACAGACCTGCCATCTGAAGGATGCTGATATAAGTTATCACTTTTAATAAACTCATTCTTTTCATAAATTCTAAAAGCAGCTCTGCCCATTTTCCACTCAAAATTCTTGACCGAAAAATGTAGTGTCACTGAAGAATGTTTGGAATGAATGATTTCTAAATGAAATATCTCACTGACACATTTAACACCTTCTTAACATTCCTAAAACTTATTAGTAGCTACTCCATAACCTCATACCCCACCTTTTCTTGAAAGAACCCCACATTAAGCCTTATTTCTGTTTCTGTACTATCTGGGATTATACTGCCGATTGGAAATGTATAACCCTGTTAATGCTTTGGATTTACAGGTTGCTATGCAAAGAACTTTGGCCCGAAGGGTTTTGGGTTTGGCCAGGGGGCAGGAGCTCTAGCCCATGCCCAGTAGAAAAGCAGTACCCAGAACCAAGAGGATCTGCTCCAGCTTTTCGCTTCGATTTCTGCATCCTGCACCTACCACAGTGTCCCACATGCTTGCAATTTTGCACAAGGAAATGCTTTCAAGCCTTTATATACTCATTAAAAGAGCATTATTTTACCTGGACCGAATTCCAGAAGCAGCATGCCTACACTTTCAATTATGGGTTTATCAAACAGGTTTCATGCTGTTTATATTTACTGGGGTATAAAATTTTCCTAAAAGAGGTTCACAAACCTTTAAAATGTCCACAAAAGAATGAATTTATTGAGGGGCGTAAATTTAAATAGCTTTTTCTAATTCTCAGTCGGCAGTGTGCCACAATGGTGGATTAAAAGCACATTGGGAGAGGTATAAAAACTTCAGATTGCTGAAACAATGACAGTTTATATCTCTGTGGTAACTTTCTAATTTAAAATTCATACATTAAACTACTAGAAACATGTGATTATACTTCAATGATCTCTTTCGGCTGCTGTAACTTTCCTACACAGATGCATGATAAACATGTGCAGATGACCTGATTGTTTACTTCTGACATCACCGAGACCTCAAAAAGAAGCGAGTGTTACAAATGAACAATGGGGGATTATGTCTGTCAGCACCCTGACAAGAAAACTGCTGCCATAAAGACACAGATACATTAAAGACTGAAAACTGAGATGCCGAGTCGAGTGACAAGAATTAGCTTCTGTGAAATCCTGAAATACTGCAAATGCAGGTTTAAGAGATTAAATATACAACAGACAGTCAGACCTCAGCACATCAGTAGCAGTTTTGTCTTTTCTCCAAAGGATGACCAGTTACAGTGTTGTTTGTGGATGAAGAAGTGAGAGCTTGTTTTGCCACTAGAGGGGGTCCTTACAAATATTGCTCAGTGTTCATGTCGCTTACTGATTGCACATAAAGGCATAGAAGCCCACAATAAATCATTATAAGTGAAATAAATTGGTGCAGGTACTGTGGCATGCAGAATTCTAATGATATTATTATGCACATATGGGCTGTCGGTTATCTGAAATTAGTTTTTATTAAAAATATATGTATTATCATGTAACGTTTTATTAGGAGAGGGCATGGGTGTGGTGGGAACACTAAACTAAACAACACTAAAAGATTAGCACATTGTTTATTGTAATCAACTATTAACTTTATGTTGACATTGTTGGTGTATTAAGCAATAAATAAATGCATTTTAGCCTGCAAATAATGATGTGCCAAAGCACAACTGGAAGAATTAGCTTGCTGGATCGGGGACAAAACACGGTGTGAATGTTAACACAGCATTTATATAAACCCATAAACTGCCTGTCTGGGGTCCTGCAATTTACAGGAGGCACTAATGAGGAGTGGCTTTGTCATACTATAAACAGATATCTCGGATAAGCATGTGCAGTTCGATTAATAGCCCTGTTATAAGCTCTACTAATCGCTTAGCCTTAGCGTCAAAAGATTTATTTGCACCCAGGGCTGCTGAGATACACTAGCAGTTTTGTATTCTATGAAATTATTTCTATTACATTAATGCTAGTACTGTTTCTAATAATAAAAACAGATCTCTGTGGGCTCTCGAAGTGTGTGGGCCCTTATAATTGTCCTAGTTTTCCCCTCCTTAGGCACCCCTGGTTACAGTATGATGCATAACAGCCCAACTACGCTAAAAAAATGTGCGGGATAAAGGCTAAGCTTTAAATAAGTCTTATCAGTAAACATGACGTGTTTTTAGATCCTCTCTTCATACTGCTAATATTTAATTAACAGTCCAGAGCATATGTGGGCTTCAAACTCAAATTTCATCATCCTTTCATATCCACGTTAAGATAAATTGATGGGTAAATCGGCCTGGGGTGCTGTGATATAAACTGAAAATCTTCTAATCAGTCTAGTAATGAAATAATGCACACACACACACACACACACACACCGCCATCATCTTGACTTCACTCTTGTTAGCAAAGCCACTTATAGCAATTGGGGAAATGAATCTTACCCTAGATATGTGGTGTCCTATGCGATAAAGGGTAAGTAAGATGGCTATTAACCAATCTTATACATTTATAAGCCTTCGAGCACACACACATTACACACACAGTGCCAAGTGGCAGCATCAGCTGGTATGCTGCACTATGTTTAGACACTCTGTTATATGAAGAGTATTATGTTCCTGTCATCAACACACAGAGAGTTAACATCTTCACCAGCGATACTTTAATCGGAGGCGCTGTTACAGGGTTGGGATGAGGACACGCTGAGATGAAGCTCTTTCTAATAGCTCAGTCATTAAGCCTCACTGTGGAACACATGTCCCCACAGGCTCAAAAAGCCAAGTCGTTCCAAACATTAGTGGGGGTTTTTAACCTGTTTTTAGCTTCTTTAAGCACAGAGCAATTTTAAACAAATATCATCCAGCTTTCTTAATTTGCAAGCATTATCCAAACACCGCACTCATCAAAACCTTGACCTGTGCTTGTAGATTCAGGATTAAAGCTTTACAGCATGTAAAGCATTTTTAGTCCATATAATTTTTTTATATATTTTGTGGAATTCTAGTGTTTACCGAAACTCTATGGCCAAACGCTGGTAGACATCTGACCATCATACGCATATGCATACCTTCCCCTAAACCGGTGCCACAAAGCTGGAAGAACACAATTATCTGTGATGTTTCTTTATCCTGTAACACTAATGGAAGCCATGGGGTCTAAATAAAACCTTCAATTTGACAAAGCCTCTGTGCATGAAATAAGGCTTCGACCTTGCTTTTGGGATAAACCAGCTCACCAATTGTGAAGCAGTTGGCATCAGAGCCTGAGCTGATTAATGCTCTTGTGGTTGAATGAGCAAATCCCCACCACCATGCTTCAAAAACTTTAAAAACGGAAAGCTGTTAGAGCAAAATTCTGCAGGCTGTTACAGCTAAAAAGTAAAAAACAAGCCCAGAGAAATTTTCACCAAGCATATAAGTGAGTGTCGGGTGTTAATGTCAGCATACTTTTTACCATGCAGTGTTATAAAAAAAATTATTAAGGTACAATTACAAATGGTGCCACTAAAATGGTGTCTTAAATGGATAGTAAACTGCGGCTTTTGTTTATACAAAACATTGCTAAAGGCTGCTGGCTTTTGGGTAAACCAGCCCATCAAGAAAGAAAGATAGATACATCCACACATTAGGAACAGTGTTTCTTTGGCACAAACTACTAATACCACAAATATTAAAATTTATGCTAATATACACATTATTTTATGTTCGTTTCTCTTACTCAAGCTAACTGTGTTAAAGATAAAGACAGTGATAGACAGAGTGATACGGGACTCACAAAGATGTGATAAAGACGTGTGGTTGCTGGTTATCACTGACTAAGTACAGAAGCAAAAAAAAGTTAAAGAGCAGTGTGTGTGTGTGTGTGTGTGTGTGTGTGTGTGTCTGTGTGTGCATCTATAAATATCTTCCAGTGAAAAGCAAGGCAAAAACAATAAGAGGTCGGTTTAAAAGAAGGAGACATTGTTTCTGAGCATCATTTTGTGGAGCATCACTTTTCCATTGCTGTGCTTGAGGTGAGAGAATATCTTTATTGTAACTATTGTCACTTTATTGTAACTATATTATTTAATAAAATCGATTCAAAAAGAAAGAATATTAAAATTATTATTTATTTGTGCATAATTCTGGAAGTTCCTTATATTGCTAGCAACTTTTTAGTAATTTTTTTCTCTGCTATATGAAACATCAAGCAGCCTTTTCTTTATAATAATCTACAGTCTGATTTTTATTAAACTTGATTTTATAATGAATTAAAAATCATTTATCTATAAGAAAGTATTGTTTGCTACAAATTTTAAAAAGGGAATATTATTGATTCAGTGTTATTATAAAAATCTCTGTAATTTACACACGGGTCAATTCGAACTCTTTTATCACTTTAGCGCCATTTGTTCAGTGTGGATGTTAAATAAAGTTTGTTTAAAAGTCACAGAAAGCATGCTGCTTTTTAAAAGGCCTGATGCAGATCTATTTGCGGCACAGCACCTGGTGGAAATAAGCAGGAGAAAGCCGGATTGTTATCTGAAATACTTGGCATGCCTTTATCCCCAGACACTCTGTTTGTCAGACAACACTTTCTTTTTAAGGTGTGTTTGTGTGTGTGGCCAATATTATCACAGCAAATTGGCTCACGGTATTGTAAAGTGATTCAGTTTTATGACACCGGTTTCTTCTAAGCACAAAGCATCAGTCTGTTATAATCAGATATTTTATATTACTTGGAATGAGTACTTTTTATGATTGTGCTAACTACTACATACTGCATCACCAGTTACTATCAATAAAAGCCAATATAATATAATATAATAATATATATTTAATTATTTTGCCATAATATTTGCATTGATAAGAAGTGCTAATCTAATTTCCTGCTGGTCAAAAACGTATTATTTTACAAAGACAAACTTTTGAAAGGGCCTTGTTAGTCTGATTGATGCTGGCTACTGAAACCTGACCTCTTTCATTAGTCTCAATGCTTAAAGCCTTTAATTCTCCTCAGGGTGCTGCGCTTTCCTAACAAAAGCTTTTATTTTTTACCTTTAGGTTTAATCCACATTATAAAGATGCCTGAGTAAGTCGTGTTTCTGTTTTGCTTTCCATCTCATTTTCTTGTGCCTAAGCTCACAGCAAATGGAATCTATTTTGGTCAAAATTGTCTTTAGTAGGATTTTCCTAAATAACTCTGGAATGCAGCCGTAGTTAAAGGGCGTATTAGTAAAAATGTATTGCAGACTATTGATTCGTGACTAGCACATCTTATCATATACGTGTCACTTTTTAATAATGTTTTTTCTCTTTTTCATTTCGCAGGCAGGAGGTAAGTGATGTACATATTGAAGTGTAAATAATAATAATAGTAGATCAAAGATTTTAAAAGTAATAGACCTAAAATTATTATTTATTTGAGAGTATTCCTGAAAGTTTATATGTAATCGATTTTAAAAAATATATTTCAATTATTAATAATTTGTGCATAATTCTGAAAGTTCTTTTTATTGCTATCAACTTTTTAGTTTTTTTCCTCTGCTGAAACACCAAGCAGCCGTGTTTTATAATAATCTACAGTCTGATTATTATTATTATTATTATTATAATTATTATTATTATAATTATTATTATTATTACTTATTATACTATTTTACGTTATTTTATCATTAGTAAGAAAGTGTTGTTTGCTACATACTTTTAAAATTTGAAATGTTGAAAATGGAATATTAATGTTTTAGTTTTATTACAGAAATCTCTAAATATTTGTGCTTCTAGAGTTTCTTAACAAGCAATGAAATGTACCCTAGCAAAATTATACTATAGTCATTTCTAAATTCATGATCTTTTTTTACATTAAAGAGAAAATGCCCATCAAACCCCCATCCCCAACACCCGTTCCAGACACACACACACCTTTCTTGTACATCGGTTGTGCTCATGTTTTAAAGTATGGCAGAATCCTTTGAAATAACTCTCAATTGTGGATCTGTCAAATATCTAGTATTGAGAAGCTTTATTGTAATTTTAATCATATATAGCAGACAAAGTACAAAGTGAAATGAAACGTCATTTTGCCAGGATCACTGTGTTTTACACAAAACAACACCGAATTACACAAAAACAGCTGCTTAAAAGCTACTTACCAGAAGAACAAGACAGAGCTAAAGGCTGGAGAAAAAGTGTGTTAGCAACATGAAGTGCATGTGTGCAACCTGCTGTAACAGTGCAAGACAAACAGTGCAAATAGACAAAACAAACATTACTCCTGACAGCGCAAAATAGACAATACAAAAACAAAACACTCTAGTAAGTACATTAAATAGCGCCGACCAGATGATGTGCAGATAGAGTGGGGGAAAAAAAAGTAATAGCAGCAAAGAATGTTGTGCAAAACAGCATTAAAGTGATTGTGCTTAAACAGAGTCTATTTTCGTTTCTATGTGGTGGTGTAAACATCGATTAATGTTGAGTGAGTGTGTGTGTCAGTTTGAGATAGTTCAGTTCTGTGTGTTAAGGACACATTGATCTATCAACCTGATCTATCTATGTGTCAGATCTATCCAACCATGTGGGTTTTTTTTATATTTTCCTCTAGAAAAAGTCCAAGATTTCAGCTTCCCGGAAACTAATGCTAAAGGTATGTATGTGCAGTAGACCATAAAATAGCATCATTATGAACTTTTTGATTGAATACAGAAAGCATAGTCTTTATAATGGTGTCTCTGTATATGTATGAGTGCAGAGCCTGATGGTTGCCAAAGCTAAAGAGATGGTGGAGCAAGAGGAGATGGATAAAGAGGAGGAAAAACAAAGTTATCTGTCGGAAAAAGCTCCTCCCTTACAGACTGGTAGACTGTCTGTTACGGAGCTTCAAGTATGCTTTTGCACATACTCACATACACACAAGATTATACACCTAGATTATAATTAAAACAACCACATTTTGCAAAACAGTTACTGTTACTTTTAATCGGAATGCGTCATGTTTTTCCTCACCACTGAAAGGAACTGTGTCGAGAGCTTCATACCAAGATAGATGTGGTAGATGAGGAGCGCTACGACATTGAAGCAAAAGTGCTGCATAACACCAGAGAGGTGCATCTCATACTCGTGCATGTTTTATGAGAAAAGGTGCACATACTGTAACAACTGCTTGCTTTAAATCTCATTGCTCTTCTTGTATGCAGATTAAAGATCTGAACATTAAGGTTCTGGATCTAAGAGGAAAGTTTAAGCGGCCCAATCTGAGAAGGGTGAGAGTATCAGCGGATGCCATCCTACGCTCTCTCTTGGGTTCCAAACACAAGGTGTCATTAGACCTGAGAGCAAACCTTAAATCAGTCAAGAAAGAGGATACCGAGAAGGTAAAAGTGGAAAGTGGAAATCTGAGGATTTTCTTGGCAATTTGCATCAAAGAACTAAAAATGGCATTTAGTGTGACTGCATGTTGTGTATATATATGTGTGTGTGTGTGTGCTGCAGGAAAAAACAGTAGAGGTTAGTGACTGGAGGAAAAACGTGGAGGCAATGTCAGGAATGGAAGGCCGCAAGAAAATGTTTGATGCTGCCAAGGGACCTGTGCAGTAATCAGGTTGTGAACCTGGCTTGTAATAGATACTATAAGATAATTGTACCATGAGTGAAATGCATATCATAAATATCTAATCCTGACCTATGAAAGCACCAACACACAAAAGCATAACAAAAAAACACTTCAGCACGTCATTAGAAAACACACTCAAGAATCACATAAAAAATGTAATTAAGCCTTTGTTGCCCCAATACAATATATACATTAATGATAATAAAGATATTTATTCATGTGTTTTGCTAAAGGTTAAAGTCGCCAACGGATGCAAATTTTCTATAAGTTGATATGTTTATTTAAGGTCTTAATATAAAGTTCTCATTGGCAGTGTAATAAAAAGACTCATTTCAACTTTTTTTAAATGCTAATTATCTCTGTTCACTCCACCCCTTTGTTCTTTGGGGCGTTTCCACTGCTTTAAAACCTAATTGAAACTAATTAATCATTAACATACACCTTTATAAACCATCTAGAAAATGTTAGGAGTAATGAAGTGTTGCTATATTATCTTTACTGATAATGTACACGGTTTCGACTAAGACAATCACCTTATTGCATTGTTTATTAAAAACCTGACAATAATTTGTAATTATTGTCACGTCCACACCAGGTTCCACAGCCAACCAGTTCGCCTTCTCGTCTAAGTATTAATCAGACACGCCTGCACCTCATCAGACCATCACAATCACTCAGTCTATTTATACACAAGCGCTTCACTCGATCACTGTCTGATCTTGTATGTTTCATGTATTTTCGCAGACTTGCTACATGTTAGCATCCCGCTATTGACCTGTTTGTTTAATACTCAGTTTCTTGCCAAAGGCTTCAGAACCCTGGTTCAGATCCTCCTAGCACCATAGTTAACTATTGCCTCTCTCTTTTATCCTGTCTGCCTTTTGCACTCGTAAATAAAGTGACCCTTTTATGTCTGATTGTTATCATTGGCTCCTGTCTGGTTCCTCCATAACAATTATTTTAAGAAGGTTGTACATAGAAAAGACGTCATAATAATGTTCTCTGAGAGTGTACACTTCAGCCGCATTCATCATAAAACTTCAGCATTATTAGAAAAGGCGATTTGCGAAGATTTACTTAACAGGGACGTTTTTTAGGAATCGATTCTTAGCAAAACCTGTTTTATATTTGACACTTGTTTAAAAAGCGGTCCGGTGAGAAATAATTCACGCAAACATGAACATATTTTTTTTTTAAATTTACACCAATTTCAATGGTCACCTCTTAATTTTAGCCTGGTTCTTGAAACAATCCACAGTCTTTATTAAGACCTCTGAAATCTAGCAAATATATTTAGATTTTAAAGGTCCTAATCTGGTCTACAATTTTAAAATGATATTTTTTAACGAAAAATGTAATTTAAGGATTATATAAACAGTTTTTAGGAACTTGTCAAAAGCCTAGCTGCTGTACTTTAAATTAATTGAATACATTTCGTATTAAATTGAAATATACTAATATACAGAAAACCAGGAAGTGTATTCTTAAATAATAAATTGTCGCAATTAAAAAATACACTATACGGACAAAAAAATATATTACTACGCTGTTCACTAGATTAGAGAGTATACCTGTGGGGAATTGTTTTAGCACTCTGTGTAGCAGAATACTGGGTTTTTTTAACACCAAACATAACACACCATGACTTTATAGATTAAATTTAGACTAAACTATGATTTCTGACTCATTATAAATAAAGCATACTGTCAGTTCAGGCAGGCCTCGTGAACTAGCTGATTCAGCTGATTGGAAAAAAAGCAACACAACACCTATGAGCTGATCAAACCCTAAGCACTCAATTAGCAAATCTCTGCTGTTTCCTCAGCTTTACACCTCAGCTCCTCCCCATCTCCTCATTTAATTTTGTTACTTAAACAATGTCACTCAGTTGTCATGGTTGCATGTACTTTTAGGGAGTTGTGCACGAAATAATATGTAAGATTAGGTTTCAGTGTTAGACCTTTAGTTTATTAGTAAAACATTTCACTGTACATGTATAATAATACAGTATAATCTGTCTACCACAAAATAATATATAAATATTTTTTTAAAAAAAAAACTTTCCTTCAACCACTACACTGGATACACTTATACCATAAACACTCTTTTTTTGATAGTCTTTAATTACCCGATCAATAAACTCTTTTACATTTGTACAGTGTTTTTGTCATTTTCATGTCCCTTAGACATGTGATTTACGCTCATGGTAATCATAGTTGAAGTTAATATTGCTGATCTCAAAACTCTTTGTATACACTGCAAAAACTAAAATCTAAGAAAGTTTTAAAAAGCATATTTCCAGAAAATGTGTCTTGTTTTTTGCCATTAAAGATAAATAGTCTTATAATATAAATTGCACATTAGACTATAGATCTAAATTTAATTTAATTTATGCTACTTTTTGAGAATTCTTACGATTTTGCTTACCCTATTAACAGATTTTTTCGCTTGCTTCTGGTACATTTCAACTAGATTTAAATGCATTTTGCTTGTTTTAAGAATAGCAATTTTTTTGCAGTATAGTCTAAAAAATGTGCTGGAAAACCCTTCTAACTCTCTAGACAAAATTGAAAAGATTGCAACTTGTTCATACTTTATTTTATAATTGGCCTATTGTTATGTTATGCATATAAGTATATTTAAGACCAACATCTTACATTTAGCAGGCATTTAAAACCATGAAAATAATAACATATATAACAGAATACTGTTTTTCTATAAAACAGACATTACTAACAGTAAAAATACTATACTATACTTTAGGCATCATTCTATTCAAGCAATTATCCTTTTGCAGAGGACAACGACAACAGATTATTCTAAACCACAAATCATCGTCCGAAGCATTCTACTAAAACAACTCAGGAAATCCTACAGCAATACCAGACAAACTTAGGTTTGTTTAGAAATCCCTGGTATGTAAAGTCATTATGGCAAAAGCTTCTTAAATTTCTTACTTTTTTTAAGGTTGGAGGACAAAAGTCAGGTATTATGTATCAGACAAAATTTTGGAATTGTGGTTCTGTCGTACAGGGTAAAAAAAAATGATAGAAAATATCATCTAAAACTTTAAAAATTAACACACATTAAATAGGACTCTTAAATTTGAAGTTATTTATCTCACTATGTTTGTTTTGGTATCTATCTACCAATAGTATGTGTGATATATTTTACATTATTTTAGAGGTTCAGATATGTAGAAATAATATAATAGTGGTTCTTATCTAAACCGAAAAGAAATAGTTTGCATTTTAACCCAAATTCTAGACCAGACAGCGTACTGGTGCAGCAGGTTCGGTTACTGCTTTACAGCTTCAGGGTCCCCGGTCTGAGCTCAGGTTACTGTCTGATTCTTTCCTAACTTTCAACAACGTTCTGTTTGGTGGGTTTGTTACTCTAACCTGCCTAAAAGTCTGGGTGCAGTGCAATAAAAGATCCCCACACTAAATATAAAGCAGTCATTAAAAAGGAATAATTAAACTATAACCCTGTTCACACACTTATTCAACGATGTATTTTCTTATGCTTTATTCCACTAAGCCTGCACAGGCCTAAACCTGCTGTTCATAAATTTAACAGATTAGACTCATGGTGAGCTCTGGTGCTGTTTCTTCAGTGTGATGCTAGGTGGCACTGTGGACAAACACAGCCACAGTCAAGAATCTGACGACATGCAGAGGACACACCTTTGTCATTAGTCAACAAACAAGATGATTGAAAGGTGTTGCAGGTGACCCAGTGTTTAAAACTTTTCTAGCTAGAAATAGTGATGAATCAGCAGATGGGAAATATAAAACCCTTAGCTATCAGGAGTTTTATGTAGTTATTTATTATTATTATTATCATTTGTATTATTAATGCTATTGTTATTATTGCTATTATTATTATTGTTGTTGTTGCTGTTGTAACATTTTTTATTCTGGTGCTGTTGTTTGTGGTTGTGGTGTTTTTAGATCGTAAAACTATTACAAAAACAGTAATTTATTACTAAAGTCTATTCTTAAGAAAGTGTAGTTGTTGTTTCATTGAGCTACTCTTACTATTTAATATCATCTGATCCACATATTTGATTTGAGCCAGGCTTCACGCCGGGTGCCTCTGCTGACTTAAATATAATTTATGACCGCTGTGAAAATTGCAGAAATAGTTGAGAATGTAAGGGTGGATCGCCTACGGTGGTTCAAGCTGTGGGATTGCCGAAAGACTAAAGAAACGTTATCAGCACAATGGCATAAAACTGTACATTTCTTGTCTATTACCACCCACTGCCACTTATACCAACGACGGAAATAAGCGCAGTTATAATAGCTAAATATGTGGGAGAGCGTTGCTATTAAGTGATTATATTGTATTGCTTTAGTTAGCACATCAATGTTAAGGTTGAGAAAAGACTAGTTAATACACAATTTATAACTCAAATGGTTTAATGACAATGGTTTACTTTGGTTACACTTGAATCTGTTACAAAATAGACAAAAAATAATAAAACAGATAATTAATTGTACCCTTTTATGTATGTAAAATGTTACCTGAGGAGAAGAGAGAGGGAGAACAACATGGATCCTGTAATTTTTAAAGAGCATATGGCACAATGCACAGAAGAAGTATACATGGCATCTGTCACTAGTCAGAGGTTTGATGTGGTCAGGTTGAATTTGTCTCTGGCAAAAAGCCCTTAAATTAATGGACTTCAAAAATGGTCAAGCTAAGAACAAAAGATGATCCAAAATCTCTTACACCAACTCTTGTTGATCTGGCTCAAATTGCTTCCACATTAATATTTTTGTTAAGGAGCATGATAAAGTGTAAAGTTCAGAGGTGACTTGTTCAGAGGTGAAAGCTTGTCATTAGTAACACAACTGTGAAATCACACTGTGGCCACATGGCAATTCTATGCTCCTGTGTATGGTTTAACTGCAGCTATATAGAAAATAGTAGAGTTTACCTCTAAGGAGACAAACAAATTCAACATAGGCACACATGCAACTTGGAATTGCTATGCAAGCTGTAAGGAAACCACCCACCAGCCCAACGACGGAATCCAGTGGCGTGGGTGAAGGGATCTCGTGTTCAGACGTTCCGTAGCGCTTCTATAATAATTACTTAAATAATTAAAATTTAGTTTAAAGTTTACTTAGCTTTGTAAACTATTTAATCTGACTCCAATTTATATGTTACAATTTTGCTATATAGTTTTGCAACTTTAATTGACTGTTGATCATCATTTTAGATTTTGATCATTAATTAATTATCATACTCTTAGTTATTCATTCATTAAGGGACCCAATGTCGCACAGAGCCTCACTCCGGCCAATTAAGTGGGTCTCACGGTCACAAAACTGCCAGTATAAACTTAGTCAGAGGTTGTAGTGTTTGCTAATATTAAGTTGTCTGGCCGCTCCATGCTTGCTCAGAACAAAATAATAGTTTCCTTAGCCACGTGCATACAACTTGCTAAGCCCGGTGATAGACATTAATCTGGGAGAATGTGCCCCATGCTCCATTCACTATTAAACTCCAGTTTGTCTTATCCTGACATACGATTTGTGGTAACAAATCTACTGGAAATAAATTATTCTGAAGAATTGTAAATGAATCAATAACAATTTATTATGCCAGGCAGGTAAAACATTAATTACACAGGACCAACAGTATAAAATAAAAGTAATTGAATCTGTATCATACCTAGCAATCAAACACACAGCAGTGTGGAAAGCTCTGGTTACAGAATGTTTCCCTGAGTGTTTTGTTAATATACCTTGAAGATCTAACTAAGGGGAAAAGAGTCATAAATTTCTCTGATTGGTAAAGTACACGGATTAGTTTCTTGTGACCTATAAATTCACCAGATGAGGTTGTAAATGAATCTCTAATCCAGGTTTCCTGAGGAGGACACACTTTACAGGAGTGCAAAATATCTTTAAAGTACCTTAACTGTTGTACTTTCAGACCTAAAAGGACAAGAATCAGACCCTTTTACTGCTCGCACCATAACCTTTAAAGTGATATCAAACATTAATATGAATCATCAAGCATATCACAGCATATAGTAAACATGATTATACATTTGTTTGTAAAAGACAACATCTTGGCCCCTGGAAAGAGGCTTTAACCCCTTTATCTGAGAACGTTGAAACAGATCCTGGTTTTATTGCTTTATTGCAGTATCATTCCCGCAGTGTGTTCTTTGCGCACAATGTGTTTAGCACAATTACAAATATTAAAATAGAAGCAGGATTATTGAAATTTGGATGTTTCCACATTAAACTTATGCTGCTAACCCACTGGCAAGTGAAGTCAATAGCTGACTGCCTTGCATAAACAATTCAGTTAATGCATTAAGAGTTTTAAGTGAGGATGACTTTTTACATGTAATCCAAAGATCTTTGCCCTTAAAAAGTGATTTCCCTTGTTTCAGAAAATAAGGTGGAGGTCTACCCCTACCCAGTGACCAGCATTTTTCCTCTGTATGGCCTATTTTGTGACAGGAACAACAAAATATGCTATCTTTGCCACAGGGTTGTTTGCTGTGTTCTCCTGGAGTTTATGACTAGACTACGCCTCTCTAATGCTTCTTTAACACCATGTATTTTGCTACAAAGCTCAGTGCTATTGTGGTGCTGCATAACCTTAAGTACTGAAATCGGCACACTTTCTTGGACAGTGGCACATGCTTTCTCTGAAGAACTCTTTTCAGATTCGTTAAAATAAGTCACCTTTTCTAAGAAGTGAACATGCTTTTTAGGCTCAAATGGTTAAGGTGCTGAGTTGTTGTTAATCTGAAGACCAGAAACACCTGGGTTCAAGCCCCACCTCCGGCAAGTCAACCACCGTTGGGGGTCCTTGAGCAAGACCCTTAACCCCTCCTGCTCCAGGGGCGCTGCATCATAGCTGACCCTGCGCTCTGACCCCAACTTACTAAGATGGGAATATGCGAAAAATGCATTTCATTGGCTCTGTACATGTACATGTACCTTGCACAATGACAATGAATTGAATATACTTACTTATACTTATAGCTAATATTAAAGCTACTTACAACCTTCTAGTTTATATATCATGCAAAGTAGAGAATGAAAACCTACTTACCCACTCTGCGGTCAGAAGGTCAGCTTTAATTTATTCACAGGTTCAACTGTGCAAAATATCCTCACTCTGATGACCGACTAAAAAAAATCTCAGAAAACTCACTGCTAGGGATCCCGGGTTTCGGCACCAACTGTAAGGGTGGATCGCCTACGGTGGTTCAAGCTGTAGGATTGCCTTTTATTACCCATCGTATATTTGGGATAGGAAAGCAGAGGTCTGATCATTTTTAGCCTTACAAGAACTATACTAAAACAAAACAAAACAAAGAGAAGAAATATTTCTTCTTGCGCTGAACAATAGCACTAATAATAGTGAAAGAGATAATGGGCTAAAACTGCTAAAACTATTACTGTACAGATAATTCATTTCCACAAATTTGGGGTGCATTATTATTATTATTAATTCTGTTTTTTATTTTTATTCATCAAAATTTCTAATCTATATTAAATATATACATGAATATATGAATAATAATAAATTAAAATCAATTTTGAAATTAAAATTAACTTTAGGAAGCATTTATTAAACTACATAAAGCAAAGTTTTATGATTCCACTGTTAAAAAAAGACATCTGAAATAACTGGTCAATTTAATGACTGGTAAAGTTCAGGATGCATCTTAAAGCAAGAATATCAGCAAACAGTAACTTTACATATAACCTACAATCACTGCACTTTTCAAAAAGATTCACCAGGAGTTGAGGTGGGGGTCTGTTTTTAGTTGTCTAAACAGCTGGAGGGAGAAGAAGACACTTTTGACAAATGATCTGACAGCTTTATGACATGACAGAATAAGCTATTTACCATTAACTGCAGTTTCCTTATTCTATAGATGCAGTTTCCTTATTCATTTTTTAGAATTGATATTATTAGTTTTTTCATTTATGAACAATCTTTTTTAAATTTCAGTTAGCACTAATAACCATAAAAAAACCACAAATAAAAGTAAAAAAAGCATTTTTTTAAACATTAACTTGTATTGAAGATTAAAAAGGAGATAAATAAAAACCGTCTATATTTTTTATTTTACTTTATAACTTATATAGCTTTTTAATTTCTAAAAACATTTTTTTGCACATAAATCCTATTTAACAATTGATCTTTGTGCTACATACTACTATCAATACATGCAAAAAACAACTCGTAGGGGAACACAGAAAAAGGCATTAACTGGAATCCTGGTTTAAAAAGCTTCAGGAGAATCAAGAAATTCAGGAACAGAAACAATAGATACAATATAATATGACATTAAGAGATAACACACATCTCAGACCTCATGTGAGAAATCAATTGGCAAGGCTTCCTCCCTTGTTTCAATGTGCTTTAACAAACAGGAAATTATATTTACAATAGAGAAAGAATGTTTAAAAGGTAGATAACGTCAGAGGATGTCCCTAAGGCCACAGCATGTGTCAAGTAATTCATTCCATTTTTGGTTTGGTGGTATAGATGGGTTATGGCCCATGATAGTGTTAGCATTGAAAAAAAACATGGATTCTGATTTTTTCAGATCGGTTTTAGACATCATTCGTATGTGGAAATAAATTGGATATAAATTGGATATGGGATATGTGTATCGGATTTTCACCTGTCAACGCGAGTCGAACGTCATTCAATAAGCGAATGAAGGTATACAGTGTACATAACTTAGCACAACTGTGTATTTCAATATTTAGCATTTTTGTTTACCTAAAATCGATTTTGTCTGTCATTAAAAAAAATAGCTTTTTTCTCCCTCTAACGAGAGCATTGTTTTGCTTACCTTCAAATATGATGTAAAAGTAACATACTAAATAATCATTTCCTCTTCGTCCATCATGTCCATGGATTACTGCTACGTTTTTGCTTCCTTTTCCGTTCAGTACGTCTACGTGTATTTCATCTATTTTTTCTTGTATAGTGTAAATGCAGATATTGGATACGGGTCAGTTTGAGAGATGATGTAAGCGGGTCATCAAAAAACTCAAATGTAGTCACAAAATCAGAATTGGGCATCAAGCGCTGCAGTGTAAATACAGCCCCTATTAGCCTAAAAGTTTCTATTTAAGTCATGTGAGAAAGTTTCCCTTTTTTGGTACAAGATGCAAATAGCAGGGCCATATAGAGGTTTCTTGGGGATTTTCTTTATAATTAACAGGTCAGTAGTGATCTTTTTCAGACCAGGAAAAAGCAATGATTGTTAACCCAGAACACAATGAAATGGGGTGAGATTTGTAGGTGGATAGTTGTGATGCATTAAGGAGGTAGCTACTAAAATGTATTTGGGATGTTATTAGGAACCTCACAATGTCCTAGTTTAGGCATTTGGCCTGGCTATTAGATTGTGTGTAAAATTCTGAAAACAGGCCGACATTTATGTTCATTTCAGAACAAGGCTTGCTATATTTAGGAGATGAACCGAATTCTCTAATTTTTTGGAAATGTCATCATACCTAAACACTCTAAAGATAATCTTTTCTGTCTCCATGCTCATGAAAAAAATGGGGGTAAATTAACAAAAGACATTTACACATAGTTTGATACTATGTTGGCGTTTCATCTTAAGTTTGGGAGATCAGTGTAGAACAGGTAAGGGCTCAAGGAAACCCTAAAGGTGTTAGTATGGAATTGAAAGCAGAAGAACCTGGCCTTAATAAATGTGAACACTGGATTTTATACATGGACACTAGTTTTTGGAATGTCCTTCTGAACTTATTAGATTTTCTTTGTGATCTACCCTCTATGTGGTTGGGTTACACACACAAGAGCCTAAAGTATAAAGTTACAGTCTGCCTTTGTGATTTTATTTTCAGCAGCATTTTTGTTTGCAACAAATACAGATTTGTTAAGATGTGTGCAAGACCAAAATTTGTCCTACCCCCATGTTTCATCAAAAGGTCTTAGATATAATATTTACATTAATAGTTTGTTAAAAACGCCAAAATATTTATAATACAATATTACACAGTAGTTTCTTTTATTGCATGAGATTATAAGTGAGATGATAAAGGCACTCTCTGACCCATAATAACAGCAGATAAGATCAGATCCCGTAAGTGAGTTATCAATGGTACATTGTTAGATCGCGTCAAAATCTAAACTGACAGACCAAGCAAGAAGAGCACTGGTCAGAGAAGAAGCCAAGAGGCCTATGGTCACTCTGGAAGAGCTGCAGAAATCCACAGATCAGGTGGGAGTCATATAAGTATAAGTCATGAACTTCACAAATCTGGCCTTTATGGAAGAGTGACATAAGAAGTCTCGTTTGCAGTTTGCCACAAGCCATATAGGGAACACAGCAAAGAAGTGAAAGAAGAATCTCTGGTCAGTTAAGATCAAAGTTGAACTTTTTGGCCTAAATGCTAAGCGCTATGTGTGGTGAAAAAGTAACACTGCTTATCACCCTAACCCCCCTCCCTACTGAGAAACATGGTGGTGGCAGCATCATGCTGTGGGAATGCTTTTCTTCAGCAGGGACAGGGAAGCTGGTCAGCGTTGATGGGAGGATGGATGGCTGAGCTTAAGCTATTTTGCATAGAAGAATCCAAGTCTCTAGATATGCAAAGAGACATACCCCAAAAGACTTGCATCTATAATTGTAGCGAAAGGTGGCTCTACGGAGTATTGACGCGGAGGGACTGAATACAAATGCACACCACACTTTTCAGATTTTTATTTGCTTAAAATTTTAAAAACCATGTATGATTTTCGTTTCACTTCACAATTATGTGCTACTTTGTGTTGGTCTATTACGTAAAATCTTAATAAAAACATTTAGGTTTGTGGTTGTAAGGTGACAAAATGTGAAAATGTTTAAATGTTCATAAATACTTTTTTAAGGCACTGTACTTGTGCATGCATGACATTTGTTTTTATGTACTGTATAAATGAACGTTTAAGAGAAACCATTTGATCCAGTAAATGCCAGCAATTTACATGCCTAAATATCTCATTTCTTCCAGTCATTCGAGTAAGTCAGGACTGGTTTGTTTTTTATTTAGCTTGTAAAGGATATTAAATTAGATTGTAACATAAATTCTTCTTGTTTGTAAGGCTGCTGGGAGCTGTGTATTATCATCACTGTGCCCAGTGTAAGAGATCAAAGGGGTTTGGAATGGAGTCAGGTAGCTATGTGTTCTAATCTTCCAGTCTCCCAGCTTCCCCTGATAAAACTAATAGAACCCCCAATGAGTCACATGTACTTTAGCTTCAAATCAGCCGTCCACACTTCATATCTCTTCCTCTAACCCTCTTTAGAGCAAAGCAAAGACTGAGAGACATGTAATGCGGATTAGTTCATTGCTGGCCAGCTGTGCATAAGCTGTATAAATAGACACAATGGATTGATATTGTTCCATACTGAGGCATGTGTTCACTCATACTACACAGAGTCTTTTACTAACTATGTAAAGCCCTAAAGTTAGTCATGTGATACAAGGACAGTTTATAAAGTGGTTCCGATTTGATCCAGAGTTCAGATTGAGTATTGTAACTTCTTAAAGGATTCCCTAGACCTACAGAGCACAAGTGGCAGGTAAACCCAGACTGCATTTTAAATTATTAACTAATAAATGTAGGGTTAGATTCATATAAACTTAGTTATGTCATTTAACTCGGTACTTATCAAGTATTATGTATTCATTTAAATCATTTTTTTTACATAAAACATTCCATATTGCTGAATTATTCACCCTTTGACCTATGAATCAGGTCTTGGTCCAAACATGTCAGATACAGAAGAGGCTCAAAATGAGTAAGTATTAATTCAAGCATTAAAGAATTTTTGTAAATATTCATATTTACCATAACCAGTAATGATCATTAGGGTGTGTGGCAGTTGATCATAAAAATAATTTTTCTTTTTTGTTGTTGGTTTGCAGTGAGAATGAAGGTAAGAGTCTGCTTTCACTATCAAACTGTAGTAATCAATGTAATACATTTTTTTAAATTTACATTTCTAACATTTAGCCAGAGCAACTTTTTTTTAATCTCATTTATATTAATTGAGTAATTTGGGGTTAAGAGCCTTGCTCACGGGGCCCAGCAGTGGCAAGATGTTTAGTAGTGCTCGGACTAAAACCCATAATCTTCCGGTTAGCAGTCCAACACCTAAAGCAGTGCACTACCTCTAGTATTGCTTTATTAATACACACACGCTCGAAGTGGACACATTTCATTTACGTGTTGCTTTCTCGGAAGTAAGGTTGGAACAGTGTCTGTTTAACATCTCACTGGTTTTCTTTAAACAGAGATAATGATCTGACAGGGAGCTTTATGGTCCTGCTACAACAGGACCTTGAGTCAACAACAGTGATCAAGCACCACACCCACATGAGCACATGTGGTTCACACTTTCTGTAATGTCTGTTAGAAAAGGCTGAGCTTCTTGCATGGGTGTGGATTTGTTTGGGCAACGTCGGCTTGGCCCAGTCAGGAATTGCTGCAGGTTTTGGCAAAGGAATAAACACACAGGAATAAAGCCTTGTGTTACTATGCATAATGTGTGCCTTTTTACCACTTTTGTCTATTTCAGAGCACAGAGGGGGTTCTCTATGTTTTTTTTACCCTAATGAATCCTAAAAATACTAACTATGCCATATGAAATGGCTTATTTATGTAATAAAGTGTTTTACCTGTCAACTGTAACAAAAAACTTCTAATGCCGCTGCTGTTTCTCTGAGAAACTATGTTAATGTCACTAAGCTATCCAGTTGCCATTTTCTGCCTGGTACACAGTGGACAACCAGAGGTGAATGTAATAGTAATCGTTCTGCTCTGGTTCGTGAGAAAAGCTGCTTTGTATTAGGAGAAAGAGGCAGAGTTAACTGAGACCCCTAGAGAGAGAGTAAGAGGCGCTGTTGTTAGCTGTACAATGCTAATCTCCTCTGCTTATAATTCTCTATAGACACGCACAGGGCTACTTCATTCCTTTTCCTTTAGTAGAAAGCTTTTAGACTAGACTTATTTGGAATAGTTGTGTTATATGACCCAATTATGGACATGATGTAGACATGGCATCATAATCCCAATCTTTGTAAGAGTGTACATGCGTGCGTGTGTTTGTGTGTTTTCTAGCAAAATACATGTAACATCATGTAACATCCAGAATTCTGTATTATTCTGTATGTGTTCGATTGTTATCTGGGTGTGCATGAGTAGACGTTTTTTTTTTTTTTAAACAGACGGTATTTACTGGCTGTAAATGATGGCTGCTATTTCACTGTCTCGTCTGTTTTTTACACACACAACAAAATGGTGGAAAAGGAGGACAAGCAGGGTAAAGCAAGTGGATAAACAGATCATGCTAATCCTAGCGCTTAGAATAAGAACTGAACAATATTCAAATAAAATGGAATGAACAGTGCAGGCATATGGCGTAACCTGGCTCAAACCTTATAAGTGGAAAAGCTGGGGTGCTGCTAAAAATACACACACACACACACACACACACACACGCACACACACAGACACAGATTTGTACCAGCAAGGCCAATAATTTTGCTGTCCATATTCAAAACATATATGGGTTTAGATATATGGAAAATATAGGGAAATAGCTCAAATAACTTTTCTGTGAATATTTACATCTAGATGTGATAAATAACTTTAAACATGGCACCCACAGTGGCAGTCCACAAAATGTTAGTAAGGGATAGAATACTGGATATTGGTCATATATTCTTGCTTGCAATAAAACTGTGGGACTTTTGTATTGCTTTTTTATTGGCATGTACGCTGTAGTTGCAAGAATGTTGTTTGCGCTAAATTTTAAAAATGCTAAACAGTTAGCCCTTCTGTTGGCCTAATTTACGTTACATAATTTGTCCTGGAAATCCTTTAGGGTAAACAGAAATGGCAATAGATCTATAGAAATCTTTGCTGACAGTCAGAGTGGACGGGAAACATGTTGTCTACCAGACAAATGAGTCATGGATAATCGCTAATGCTATGAAAAAAAACAATAAAAGTTTGGCCTTACAAGAATGACACCATCAAATAATATGAACTTTTAATTCATGCTTATTAACACAATTAACAACATGAACAGGGAAAATCTGACAATAACAAAAATATTATCACTTCTATGTACTTCACTGTCGGGATTATTTCGATTAGAATCATTTAATGTTAGGGAGAAACTTCCAAGAGTGGATTATTTTCATTGTTTTACTGTTGCCTGTTCATGATTTTATAACCATTATGATTATTAAACCGATTAGTAAACCCACACATAAAACTAAACAGCTACATTAAAACAGCATATCTTATATCATATATTTATTCATAGAGACCATTGAAAATGTTTAATCTTTGTAGCAAGTATATAAACTTTGTTTAATTTAAAAATTTCTATGTTCATTGAGTTATTTTTAATTTATCTTTTTATTTAATCTATCTATCTATCTGATATCTGTATATCAGTCTGTCTGTCTATCCATCTATCTGTCTGTCTGTCTGTCTGACTGTCTGTCTGTCTGTCTATCTATCTATCTGTCTGTCTGTCTGTCTGTCTGTCTGTCTGTCTATCTATCTATCTATCTATCTATCTATCTATCTATCTATCTATATGTCTGTCTATCTGTCTGTCTATCTATCTATCTGTCTGTCTGTCTGTCTGTCTGTCTGATGTCTGTCTGTCTGTCTGTCTGTCTATCTATCTATCTATCTATCTATCTATCTATCTATCTATCTATCTATCTATCTATATGTCTGTCTAGATGATATTATGTGTGTGTTTAGAATTGCATGAGCAGCAGTAAGAAATATTTTCCCTTATTCTGGCAAAACACTGATATTGACTGCTCCTTCTTTTAGCACAGCTGTACACAGAATGCAGTAACAGTGAAAGTGTAAGTTTGTTCCTAATGAGCAAACCAGAGGTGACAGTGACAAGGAAAAACTTCTTAAGATGAAGTAGGAAAAAAAACCTTGGGAGGATTCAGACTCAATAGGAAACCCATCCTCATCTGGGTGATACCACATTTTACTGTTAATTACAGCATATTGTAATGAACAAATGTAATGTAAACTGTAGCCTTGGGTCAGTGGTCCATCCTCAAAGCTCCTCGAAATCAAGGAAAGGAGCAGAAAGCTGGGCAGACAGAAAGCGGGAAAGAGAAAGATATGGATTATTAAGCGTATTGTTTTGTAAGAGCTGTGTGAGAGTTAATGACATATTGTGTAGATCGGGGACTCGGCAAGACTAGCTATGGCAGCATAACTAAAAGGGAGAGCCAGAAGGTTATACAGACATAAGAGATCTTTGGCATAAAGGCCAGCCCCCCACACCACCATCAACAAACCTGAGTGAATGTGTAAGAGTGGAGGAACGACAGCATACAAATATTCCAGTTCATCCAACACTGTATATTCATTAACCCTTCTTTACCTAAGAAAAACGATAGGCTAGGCTAGGCTAAATAAATGTGTTTTCAGCCTCGACTTGAACATTGAGACTGTTTCTGAATCCTGAACACTAATTGGAAGGTTGTTCCATAACTGTGGGGCTTTGTAAGAGAAAGCTTTATTTAAGGGACCAATAAATAGCCTGCACATTTTGATCTAAGTAGGCATGGAGGATGATAATGGTCCAGAAGTTCGCTCAGATACGCGAGACCATTAAGTGCTTTTTAAGTCAGCAGTAATATTTTATTATTTAATGGGAAGCCTTACAGTATTGAGCCTATACTTGTCCTCACATAGAGAAAACATTACCTAAAGCCTTTCTCTTTTTGTAGGTGTGGCCATGGACCATGAAGAGGAAGGTTAGGAAACCTATATTAATTTGACATTTTGATCAGTTTTCCATGCTTATCATGGTTTTCAGATTCTGTTTAATTTTTCTTCTTCACGATTCCTGCATGGCCCAAAAGAGGCAAAACCAAAGCCAAAGTAAGTAACTGTTGTAAAATAATATATTTAAAAAAGGTTTTATACAGGTTGAAGAAGAGAAGAGAATGTTTTATTGTTATTCTTTGATTTTCAGAGCTTTTCTTCCACCGATGGTCCCTCCCAAAATACCTGATGGCGAGAAAGTTGACTTTGATGTGAGCACAAGTTGAAACATGACTGAACATTTTATTATTTTCTGTGATAATGTGATCACCAGTTTACAGCTATGAAATAACAATGTGTTATGGATCATTAATTCCTTTTAAAAACAAATGCTGCTGTATGTGATAATATACTGCTCTAAAACAAATGATAAAATGTTTTGGTGTTGGTTGCACAGGATATCCACCGTAAGCGTATGGAGAAGGACCTTACAGAACTCCAGTCTCTGATTGAGTCACACTTTGAAAGTCGAAAAAAGGAAGAGGAGGAATTACTTGCCCTATCCAGTAGAATGGTGTGTTTCAAAGACAGAAGGCAAAAAAAAAATCAATCATTTTACATGTACAGAATTTACATTTACGGCATTTGTCAGAAGCTTGACTTACATTTATCTCATTTGTACAACTGAGCAATTAGAGGTTAAGGGCCTTGCTCAGGGACCCAATAGTGGTAGCTAGGTGGAGCTGAAAATCAAACCAACAATCATTTTGCAGAGTACATACAAAATCATTTTTAAAAAATTGACCAAAAGTTTGTGTAATAGGTAGCTGCACAGCCCTTAATATAATACTGCACTAAAATTGAATTTTCTGTTTTAGGTCTCTTAAATTCTCTAGCAAATACTATTCTGATGGATTTCTATCATTAAAAACCGCATTACCAAAGTCTCAATGATGGAGCATCGAAATAAATATCACGCTAAAATTGAAATTAAATAGCAGATTTTTTGGCAAATGTACGCATAAGGAAAATATCTGACATATAAAGTGTCGGCGAAAAGTTAGGAATAAGGTTACAGCCTGTAGAAATAATAAATAAGAAAAATATAAATACGCTGTTTTTGTAAAGTAACTAGACATGAACAAAAAGGACTAAGAATGATCTATAAGCCTGATCTATCAAAACACTCTAATGTAAGAGTCTTAAATTAGTCTTACAGTTTAAGAAAAAACAGATAGTCATTAGGTTATTAGGAAAATGAATTTAAATTCATACCAGAATCCAGAAATGTCTAAATTGCTTTTAAAACATGCTCGAACAGAATATTACTGTAATTATAAATAGTAAAAAAGTTGCTTCAACAAGTTTTCAATAAGGTGTGGAGTTCCAGTTTTTTCTCCCTGTCTATGAGATGTTAATCCAGGTTCTCCAATTTCCTCCCACTTTTTTACTCATGCCAGTAGGTGGATTGGCTATGCTAATTTGCCCCTAGGTGTAAATGAGTGTGTCACGGTGTATGGCTCATTGTGCCCTGTGATGGACTGGTGTCCCACTCAGGGTGTGTTCTGCCTCACACCCAGTGTTCCTGGGATGGGCCACAGATTTACTGTAGGTCTCATCAGGGGTAAAAAGTTACTAATTAATGAATCATTATCATTAAGTCACTGCCCATTGAAGGCCCTCGTTATATTGTGGTCCAAACATTTTTTTATACTGAATAATTAATTTTTCAATATAAAAATTATATTTTATTCTTTAAATCAGGAAAACCGTCGAACAGAAAGAGCAGAACAGCAAAGAATCCGTGCAGAAAAAGAGCGAGAGCGTCAAAACAAGCTGGCAGTAAGTCGACACATTAGACATTTATTAGTATTAGAGGTTTTATCCACAGAAAATGTGTCTTATATACTTTAGGAAGAAAGGGAACGAAAAGAGGAAGAAGAAGCGAGGAAAAAAGCTGAGGATGACGCCAAGAAAAAGAAGGTTCTAACAAGTTTACAGTTCAGCGGCTACATGCAGAAGGTAACTCTTGTAAATGCTTTTAGTCTTGGGTGTAGCGAAATGACTTTAACCTGGTTTATCTTCGTTACTGTCCTGCTTTTGTTAACAGACAGAAAAGCGAGGAGCACCAAGAAAGCAAACAGAGAGAGAGAAGAAGAGAAAAATTCTTAATGAACGGCGTAAGGAGCTCAAAATTGAAGACCTGAATGCTGAGCAGCTCAGGTACAAAGTTACCAGAAGAAATACACACTGGAAATGTCGAACCTGCCTCGGTTTAATTTAATAAATGATACTGTGGCTTTAAAAAAATTCGGAATTTATAAATGCCGTGCAGCCGCTGATGTCTGAACTCCAGCGTCATCTAAGAGACTGGTTCATCCTGTTTATCATGTCTCATGTCATGTAGAGAGAAAGCCAACGAACTTTGGAAGTGGATGTACCAACTCGAGGCAGAGAAATTTGAACTGCAATACAAATACACACGGCAGAAATACGAGGTAATCAACTTGTTGTGAAAGTCACATGTAAAACACACAACAAAGGTGTTCATCTCAAAAAAAAGTTAGTGTAACCTTTTGTTGCTAACCTTCACAGAAACCTTTGTTGACAGAGTCATTAAAGCATAACTCACACCGCCTGAGTTACTCACACCTAGGCCAGACTTGGCAGGATTCCTTTTTGTCTGTTATGTATCTGGTTTTGGATTGCTACCCATATACTTTAGATACTTTGCATTAAGATTATGTTTCCTATCTTTGTTACTGGGTAATATTTCTGATTATGTCCATAGGTTACAGTCCTGAGAAACAGAGTCAGCGACCACCAGAAAAAGTGAGTAAATGTATACATGCACTGTTCAATCAAAAGGTTTAAAAGTTTTTAAAGGTCTGTATTTTAACTTACAGGCACATTTCACTATATACACTTTATGGTCAAAAATTTGCAGACACCTTACCTGCAAATTTATAACTGTTTCCACAAAGTTGAAAGCACACAGTTGGCTCTACATTCTGTAGCATTTAACTTTCCCTTTACTTTAACTAGAAGGTATGAACAATGTTCAAGTATAAAAATTCCTCTGTGAACAAAGTCGTTAAATGAAGACACAGTGTGCTAAGGTTGAGTAAAAAAGCCGCTAGTGTTCCTGACCTCGATCCAATTAAACAGCTTTGGAATGAACTGGAAAACTGACTGCACACCGAATCTCCTTACCCAAAGTTAATATATGAACTCAATCATTCTGTGGCAGAATCGACAAAGCCCCAAAGACATACTACACAATCCAGTGGCAAGTTTTTTTTTCCAGAAGTTTTTAGTTTATTATAGGAGAAAACAAAACACACATCAATGTGACGCTGGGGTGCCGCAATACTAGCTATACAGTCAAAGTATTTGTTATTTCTTTAATACCTTAAAATAGAACAGTTCCTTTTGTATGTTGCCATATTTCCAAACTTTCTGTTTGAAGTAGCAGCTGGTTTTCATTATGCCATGACCTCTGAACTACGCCCACTGGGACTAAGTACACAAAAGCACTGCGTTAAATAGAGGTGTCTCAAAAAGGAAACACTCAATGGAACAGACAGAGTGACATCCAACCTGGGTGGATTTAATTGCAAGTGAAAGACAGAGAGAAGGGACAGCTGAGAAGCCACACTAAGCCTGGTGTGAAGTCAGGCAGTATAATTATACAACCCAGTAATATAACATAAACCACATTCAAAACATCAAGTCCTTTTAATTGGACACCCAGTCAGTGTCTCTGACACAAAGGTAGCAATATGCTTGAGTCAACTCACAGGTGTGTATTTAAAAAAAATTAAATAGTAATCAAACTTGGAATTACCCATGAAGGCAGGATGGACTGCTGGGTGCTACTGTCACATATGTGACTCATAGCAGATGTGTCAGCTTGCAAAAGAGACATAGGTAGGCACGAGTAATTGTCCAAGTAATGCTGGGATGAAATTTAAAATGAAATAAATGTCCATCACTTTTCTATGTGTACCTAATCATTACTATTGTTTGGGACTAAGGAGGAGCTTCTACTCCTTGGTGAATGACCTTGGTGGAAATTCCTTAAAAGATTAGGACATTAGTTTAGGCCTTGCCTACATCTCAAGGCTGTTTTTGCTCTCGTTCTTCCCCACTCTCTCAGGAATACGTGCCAGAGGTAGAGTAGAAATGCCAGAGAACTGAGAACATGTCTTAGGCAGGATGACACAGGACAGACTGATGAATAGTGCCAAGTGAATAAGAAAAAAACAAGACAGAGAATTATATAGTGAGAAAGACTTAACAGTTGAATAACAGTTCATACTGACTATGTGTAGCCACAGATGGATGGTGTGATGTAGTCACTAGGGTTTTTTTTAATAGAGAAGAAATAATGTAATGCTACAACATACAAAACAAATGTGTGCTGTCAACAGTGGGGCAGACACACTTTGGTGTGTTGGTAAAATGCCTACAAATGTTTTACCATGTGGTTTATTACAGAATACTGCATAATACAAGACAACAGCAGTTCCAATACAGCCTTTTATTTTAATATTAAACAGGTTAAAATAAAAATGTAATGATAGTCAAGATTATATTATGTTCTTGAACCCATGGCAAAAAAATCTTTCTTTTAAATAGCCAAAAATCTGCTAAAATAGTTGTTAAAATATATTTATATACATAATCTACAAATACATTTAAAATATTTTGGAAAATATTTTGAAAAAGTCACATGTCAGACTTTAATCAGGGTTGCCCAGTATGCAGTGCCAGCAGATTATTACACTACATATAACACAACACACATAACAGTTTGGGAAAATCTTTAACGAAATTCTATCTAACATATTTTTAAAAATAAAGCAAAGAACATACTTTAAATTATATATATCTACAATATTGTCTATTATAAAGACAGTGAAAAGAGATTTTACAGTGTGTCCACATGAGCATTGATTTCAGTAAATTCCAGCAAATCCATCTTCGATTCAATTCCAATCAAATCTCTTTTGCACGGTCACTGTGTTAGACAAAAACTACAGCTATATTTTAAAATGGTGCTTTACCACATATCAGTGGGTGTTTGATTTATGAGGCTCAATTTTCATTCTCTGTTATTACACATCGTGTTTGAACTTCTGTACAAACCAAGTTTGTTCTTGCAAATCAAGCAAGTATGGTTAGGCTTCCGATTCTGTTTGCTGATCAACGATTGTGTGTATATAAAAGCCTAAATTAAATCTGTTCATCTTAGAAATTGATTGAGTCTGTAAGGTTAGAAATGTGTTTAGGTTGAAATCGAATTAATTATTGATTTTTTTGAGCATCACAGATACAACATATATTCAACATATATTTCTCAGGAAATATAAAGAATTTTTTACAGGCCAGCATATCCTCTCTGAATTAATTCCTGATTTTATCTCTTTTATTAGTCATTTTATTCTTGCTATTGTTCTTATAGTACGAAAGGCCCCAGGAGCAAGAGGGGTTTACGGAAATAGATGTCCATGACCGATGAAACCAACATGGAAGACATGGCACAATTAAGATAAAATAAAATGTAAGAAGGATATGAATCTATTTAATTTAAGACAATGTATATTCTTAGTAAAGGTACACTAGAACAGACTTTTACAATTGTGTGGTTCACTAGAACATTTACATAATCTAAATCTAAATCACCTGTGTACTTTGTGATTGTAAGAACTTTATTAGTTTGACAGATGTGACTATTTTGCTTATAACTCAATAAATCATTGTGATAGAAGTTATGTTTTTAATGTGACCATAACTTTCTGATATGTGCAAACAGGTTCTCAATAAGATTTCTTTCAATGTCAAAGTATAAATAAAAACAAGAAGTTGATGTTATTAAACATCTTAATTATGTATTTATCCTAACATATTTATAATATTTTAAACCTGGCATATACCTTTTACCAGGTTATTTTAAAGTTAACATAAAGTATCAAGCAGAGAACTAAGAAAATATCAAATTGTTATTTTGTTAGCATAATCGTTTGTTGGAAAAAATTTATAATAAAATGTATAATTTACAATCATTTTTCTACGCTTATATAACAACTTGAAACAGCAAAATCTAGCAGATAAATAATTTCCTGGTTGCACATGATAACCCTTGTCATGTATTTGATTGCTTTCACCTTAAACCCAGACCCATGCCACAACCAGCAAAGCAAAATCTCTTACACAAAATTCTTAAGATATTCAAGCACTACACACCATGGAACCTGTAAATTTATCACTATTACTGTTCAGAGTCCACAAAAGTTTTATACAAAGAACTTTTGGGGCCTTTTGCGTCCACTCCAGCCATGAATGCTGGCTCTTTCTAGGTGATTGTAGTGGGGAGGGTTCTAATCACAGGGCTCTATCTCTGGTCTGATTCTGAGAATTGTTTTTTTGATTTCTGGCCCCTGGAGATCATGACGGACGCCCCCTGAGTGGCTTGATTGTTGGCCAGTCAATATTGTCATACATGAGGGACTGTGGTAGTGGCCCCACAGTCTCCCAAGTGTCAACACCAGCATATCTGAATGTAGCACAATGGAAGCAGAGTGAGGAGTGGAGTGGCATGATTTTGCCCAGAGTTTAGAGCAGTTTTTTATGCAGATTGCACTCTGAGCGCGCTACACTAACCCTCCATTACAATCTTACTTTATGTTAAAAATCCATAATGCAACTGCATAAAGCATAACCAAATTTACATGTTGCTAAACAGTTAAACCGCTATCACCGCTATCATATTCCGCTTGTTTACTACATCTGTAGTTTTAAGTTTGTAATCTCTCTTTGTCAGCCGCTATGCTATCAGGGTTGGGCAGTTTTAATTTTGATTGTGCAATTAAAATTTGGCTCGGCCAGGTGTACAAAATTTTGGTGACTTCTGGTGTTTGGGTGAAGAAAGGTGTTGTTCTGCTAACTGGAAGATCAGGGTTAAATTCCCAGCATGAGAAAGTTTTCACTGCTGGGCCCCTAAGCAAGGCCCCATAATTGCTTAGTTGTATAAAAGAGATAAATGTATTTAGTCTGCTAATCGCCATAAATGTAAATGTAACTGAAGAGAGAGCACGGAGTGAGCGATGAAATAGTGGAGTAATAGTGGAGAATGTATGAGCATTTAAGACTCTCTTTGAAGGGAAGAACCTCATCTTGAGATGACGTATCCTAGGAGATCACGTCCTAAGCTTAAAGCATACTGGCTCGACTTCTGGAATTTGCAGCAGGTCTAAGCTGCAGGCACCTTTAGTGAATGAAGCTCTTTCTATAGTGAGAGCTAGCCAGCTGTTAGCAACTACCATGCTCCACTCACAACAAGCCATCCTAAAAGATTCTAAAACTGCTAGCATCATTAGCACAGCATGCTCTCTCGAAAACTAGCTGGACACTAGCTATTATAATCAGGTATCCTAAAACTATTTTATGAAGAAACTTAAAGTTTCTTTAACGTCAGTAGGAAACAATTTATAGCCTGGACACTCCCAGAACTCTCAGGCCAAGGCCAGCAGACAACAAGTTGACCTCATTCCAAAGTGTGTCTGGTTACCAGCCACCTCTATTTTTTTTTGGATCAAACACCACTCCTATCAATTACTGCCATTGGAGGCAACAGGTGTGGCAGAGCAAGTTAAACCAGTGGCCTGATAATCTAAGAGAATGGTGGCACTCTGATTTAAGACCAAGTACATACAGTTCCGTCAAATGAACCTACATAAACTTTATATATATATATATGTACATCAGCTAACACACATCATATTGCGGAAAATTGATACTTTTGCTATTTCATGTAACGATTCTTCAGAACATTTATTTTCTTGTTAAACAGCATTGTTACTGCATTAGCAATGACATCAGTGCCGCATAACAAGAAGCTGTTAGTGTCTCACCAATATTAAAACAATAGATTATAAAATCTTTAAGTCCTTCTCAAATATGAAGTTGTTGACATGCCTAAGTGTAAAGTTTACTCGTAAAATAACCACAAGCATTAATGAAACACGAAACACCATTTTAAAAAGCTTTATTTGGTTTCTGCTGGAAAAAAAAATACTACCAACTAAAACATGACCTAAGATGAAATAACCAATTACAAAGAAACCCTCTTCAAATATTAAGATCAAGTGAAAGATCATTAAAAGGCAATAAATCAGAAAAAAATAACATTCAGAATAATATCATGGTGTCTTAAACCTCACCTTAAGGCTAACTGTAATGAGTTGGTAGAAAACAAAACCCAAATCTTTGCAACATTTCGGCATTTTCATATATGCACGTGATATCGTTTACAAATGAAAAGGTATGAAAAATTGCTTTGTATCCTCTCCCAGTTAGCAGACATCATCCATGTTATATCCTTATACCGAAAACATGAACATTTCATCAAATAGAATACAATGTAATAAAATTGTAATAGTTTCCCATTATGGTGTCTCCATGCAACAAAAAAAAGAAATTACAAAGAAATGATAAAGAAAAAAAAAAAAACATTTTTCCCATTTATGTGCAAACTTAGCGATGTGAAGCTCATTTATATTCCCCTTTAGCTGCTTTTTCCTCTTCACCCTTGCTGTTATTTATAGTCAAAGCGGACAAAAATATATGTTTTAATTTTATGTGTATAGTTACGCAAGTCATTATCTGCAGTTGCTGTTTAGAGTTGGGCTTCGTTGGAGGTCGACAGCACAACAACCAAATCAATCAATTATCTGAAGAGACCTGAGTGCAGCTGATGTTGTCTCATTCACAAAGAAATTTTTATTCATCCCTTGCTGGAAATAAAACAAACAAACAAAATTACTAAATACACACAGGCAGCTACATTATACTGACTAGAATATTAATATTTATATAAAATGTAAATTTAACATTTATAAAAAATGAATTAAAAAACCCCATCAAATTAAATGATTAAAAAAAATATAATGGACACAATTGTAAAAGTCTGCTGATCCTTTTCGTCAGTTTTTTATATATATATCATCAACATAACATGACAGAAAATTGCACAAACAGTCATTAGAAAGCAGTTATACCAATGGACACATTTTTTCTTAAAAAGCTACAAACAGAAAAACCCGATAGCCCCCATATATGTTAGTTTATAAGACAACAACTTTGCACACGGAAACTAGCATGACAAGATTTGATTTAATACAGGCCTACCAGTGGACACAAATTTTCCCCAACAGCCCTTAACAGCTTATCTACTGCTGCCTAATTGGTAACAAAAGTCATTTTACAGAAAAACAAAAAAAATTAAAAAGTTATTTTACCTGCACACACCCACTTTTATCCAGCCTCTCCCTATCTCTGGCTTGGAATCATGTGAACAACTGAAATCAGAAGTCACACACCCAAACCTACCCACCCTTTCACACCCAACCTGAACACAAAACAATCTGTCACCTTCATCTCTACTTTGCAGCTACAGAGTAAGGTCTGCTATGCTGCAGGAAGGAGAGAAATGCTGTCGAAACTTTCAGAAAATGGTGTCAGATTGTTCAAAGCAGAGGAGTATATGGACTTATGTAAATATACTTACTATAATTACTATCATTTCGATGGCTTATTAAAAAGGCAGGGTTTAAAATAACAAAATATGACAGAAAGTGAAAATGATTCAACAAAAGGTATTTGTCAGGCAGGTATGAAGAAATGGTGCAATGCTTAAGTTCCACCGCTTTGTTATGATTGCTTATATGATAATGTGTCCGTGTCAACACCTTTCCAAGATACGTCCAAACAGAGAAAGCATTCAGTAAATTATTTTTACTGTCTTCCGAAAAAATATTTCAACACTTTGGTGGCATTCGAATTCGAGGATAAAACTACATTATGGACATGGTGTCAGTCATCTTGTTTATAAAACAGCATGTTTACTCAATTCTAACTCAATTTTAACAACAATTTTAACAACATGGTCTGAGGTGTGTTATTCCTTCATAAAAAATAACATTTTATAACATTTTATAATTATCTCATATAATAAGACACAAAAAGTTAAATGCTGTTACTATATTTGTAGTTTTGTGTGTTTGTCCTGTCTTAAAACCTAAGGTTAGTATTGTTTAGATGACAACTACATTTGAAGAAAACAAAAATTATTATTTTGGATATTTTAGATTTGTTGAATAGTTAAAACGGCTCTTTCAATAAAATATTTAGAATAATGCAGGCCGGGGACGTGTTTGGGGTGTCTGTGTGTGTGTGTATGCATGTGCTGCTACCTATGAACTTTATCATTTTCGTAGTTAGTGTTACCGCTGCAATGTGCCAATGTTTACAATGCTTAATTTGATACGAAATAATAAACCACACTTTTTAATTGTTCACGATTAGATATAATGTTGTCAAACAAGGGAACAAGTTAGATCCTGTTTTTACCTCCTTAATATAAAGTACTTTGGAATGAGAGAGAAAAGTTACATGTCTACTAAAAATGCCTATGTATTTTATTGCCTTATGCACAATAAGCTGCTTCTATAAAAACACTCGTTTAACTTAAGTTAAAAATATTTTTTTTTTAAATGGTCACACAAATATGTTTGTATTATTTATAAGTATAAACGAAATATGTTAAAGAAAGAAAATAAGAAAGAAAGAAAGAAAGTAAATAGGGAGAGAAAAGAAAAAAGAAAGAAAGAAAAGTACTTTTTGTACGTCGCTCTGGACAAGAGCGTCTGCTAAATGCTGTAAATGTAAATGTAAAAAAGGGAGGAAGAAAGAAAGAAAGAAAGAAAATCACTTTTTTGTTAAACTGGTTGTATCACAATGTGGTAAAAGAAATGTTAAAGCACTGGATTAAAACCCCTCACCTTCTTGAGGAAACCTTGAATACTCTTGTCAGACCAGAGGCTATGAAGCAGAGCTCCTGCTGCCTTACTGGTCTTCGGCATGGCGCTTTAAAAGAAACGTAGATTAGAACACAGATCTCTCGCAATTCCAGTAATACAGCTGTTCTTTTTTTTCAGTGAAGACACTCACAAGTTTTGACTCATGTTATTGAGTGAGTTGATCAGGCCGTTGCTTAGTAATTTTTTTGCCAGCTCAGGTTCTGCCCTTAGCAGGTTGTTTGCCGTGTGGCAGGCCACTGACATGGCGCCGTCAGATTCTGGAGTAAGGTCAGATGTCAAAGTCCTGAGGACACCAGGAAGAGCCTGACGAGCTGTTGTCCATCAATCAACAAAACATCAATCAACATCAATCATGTTACCAAGCAAACTGTCTGACTAACGAATTAACATGCTACTTATCATTACTATGTATTAAAAAAGCGACACGGGGCAACCAGTCAGAAATCTTAACATGGTATATAAAATAAAATCTTACAACATGGATATGATAGTCAGGTGTCCCACAACATTTGCTTACATATTTGTAAATACAAAATGTCTACAAAGTAGACACACAAACCCACAGCTGAAGGCTAAGACACTACAAAAGATGTTTAGAATGTATTTTTAATGGCTGCTGGTTTCAGTCATGCAAAACAGTCTTGCTGCATTCTTTATACTCATGCTAATTTGTTATAGCTCGCTTGTTTTTTTCCCATACGAATAAAAAAGTTCTCCAATAATTCACCCAAGATAAGTATAAGATAATTATAAATATAAATCAATTTACCCAGAGTTCTTTGCAGCGAGGGGGTTCGAGACAGGTTTCCCACAAGTGAGGTGATGCTGTTCCTCAGAAGTGGATTCGATGACTGTAAATGCTGAGAGATGTTCTGGACTCCATTCAGCCTCTGGGCAATGGTGTGGCTCAGCACATCTGACACCTTAAATGTGTACACAGAAAAACACAACTTAATTTCTCGCTAATACAGGCTTACAGATGTATGAACCAAACTTATACTTAAATTTTATATTTGTATACATTTTTAAGTGATTTTTTTCCTTTTTCTCCATAAAAAGTATGTTTATACATGTTATCGTACACTTTATGTTGATCAGAACATCAATTATCTAGTTTTAGTGGCATCTGTCAAGATTTGGTATATTTTAAGTCTGCAAGTGGAAGCAGGCAAAACTGCCGACTGTAAGGATCTGAGTGACATGAGAAACAAACGCTAGCTTGTCTGGTATGAACCCACAAAACAGCCAGTAAATTTGTTTTTTTTTTAAGTTCCTGCTAGCTATGAAAGAAAGTTGTCAGTTCACACAGGTTATTCGTTACTTATGCACATTTATAAGCTTTTAATAATGCCTATTATCCTGAGCACATCACCACCTTTTTTTTCTTTAAACACCATTGGTAGATACTAACCACTGCATACCTGACTGGACCTGCCTTTTACGAGACGCTCTGAACTATCACAATATAACTTTAGTCACCCAGATCCGCACAATTGCAGACATTTCCTGCTTTCAAAACATTAAACGTTAAGAACTGATTGTTCACATGCTGTCTAATATATCCAACCTGTCACCATCACCGGAACGCAATAATCAATGATTTTCACATAACAGATGTTGTCAATGTGTGTGTGTTTTTTTTTAAACTAGTATTTCAATGTTGTTCGTGTTAGACTATCCAGTAACTTTGATTTTCTATCCGAATTTAGAATAAAAGGAACTGTGGGTAAAATTATTCTTACTGAGAGGAAAACATATCTATTGTTATAATTATTAAACAGAAATTGTGTTAAAATAACACACTCTTGTTTTTGAGAGCACAACATTTAAAGTGTTAAGATTTTTTGTCCAACCTTATACTAATCTTTATAAGACACCTATATACTAGGATATACTAATCTAATATTTGTCCAAATTTTTTTACAAATTATTTATTTTCTGTCCAATATGCTTTATCTACACATGTTACCTTAATATAAAACCTTTTCCTAATTTATGCTTTCCTAAATTATAGCTGTGACAAACACTGTGTTACACACACTCTTCTCAGGTATACACAATCCATCCAATGAACTTAAAGGCATTAAATAGACTTGAAAGCATTCTAGAAATTCTGAATTTGACTCATTATTTATTTATATGATAGCATAATAGCTATAGTCAACGCTTTTTTTGGTTTTGATTTCTGGACCCATTCCCCTCCCTCACTATCTCCCCATTTCATCTCTGTTTGTCCTATAAATAAAGGCAAAACTGCCCAAAAAAAATCTTTAAAAAAAACGGTGATAGACAACATAAAAGCAAATAAAAAACAGGACACTAGCTAATCAGACTATTGGGCTCTTACTGGTGAAGAATGTGAAAAACACCTCGGTGTCCTACAGTGTGTAATCTACTAGTATACAACGAAGCTACTCACAACAATGCATTAAAGAAACCGGATCTTACCGGGCCCTTCTTGGCGGTGAGATTGTGAAGTGCTCCACTGCATGCTTCCTGAATTTTGGGGTTCTGACTGTTGCCCAGCAGATTTAGATATGACTGCAGTGTCTTTGAGTGAATAAGTCTGCTCTTGCCTTTGGGATTGAAATCATCCATCAACGGGTATTCGGTGTGACTCTTTAAGACCACAAAACAAAATCCATTTAAATTTATACCAACTCGCCATATCAAATAGACTGTAATTTTACTTTCTGCTAGTGTTTTGTGTTACTAGTCAATAATGTCTATGAATGAATCAAAATTTTGGCTTTATGTGCATGAGGATCATTTTAGTTGTTTTAGTTAATTATTTATTTATTAATTAAACATTATTCGACATAGTTAAGAGTTATATAAAAAAATTAAATAAAATGTTAATCTGTTGTAGATTTGTCCAGATTTGTTAATTGATTTTTTCCCCTATATAATTCATCATTTAATTAGTAAACTAAACTTGATACTAAGGCTGAGAGTAAACTGACCTCTTGCGGGATCTTGCGACTCTGGTTGCTGAAGCACCCGATAGGGCCGGTGTCACCACGGCTTTCAGAAGCTGTAGCCAGTGAGTTTATTTTGCTAAACAAACCAGGTGCCTCGGTTTCGAGCTGATAGGTGAGGTTATGCAGAACACACACACAGTTCTCCACAGACTGCGGGTAAATATTAGAACAAAAAAAACCTGTTAGGACATGAAAAATGTTTACCACTTCTTGTATTGTGATGACACTTACCTTAGGCCACGTATATTGTATTGCACATTTTTGTTACTACATGTGAGCTACAAACACACAGACTCCAAATGTACATTTTTATAGAACGACAGAAATAAACCAGTAAAAATAAACCCATCACTGTAACGATAAAACTAATGATCTAAAATATCTAATAAATTCAGTTGCTTTAGTTAAATTTATTAGATTTTCATATTGTAGCATCATTGTGAATGGAACCAGATCCAAGGAAGCAGTCAAAAATACCTTATCATTTACTCGGCCGTTGTCCACACTAGACTGCACATGTAGGACTAGCGTGTCAATCAGGCCCTCGCAGTTGCGTAAAGCTTGCCGGTTTGCCAGTATGCCAGAACTGAGATTTCTGTTGGTAAAGAGAGTAAACAGAATACAATAATATAACATTATCTTCTTTCTTTAGTTTTCCAATTACTTTATTTGTGTCAATAAACAAACACGGAGATCTTAAATCAATGCAACCAAATACTGTTGCTTAACAGACCAAACCAATTTATAAGAATACCATAAGGAAATACATTAACATGGCTTACTGTGATAAAAATATCGATACTATAGCCATTTTTTTTACAATTGTGTATCAATGATCTAATCGCAAGTATCGATATATATTTAATTTTTTTGTTATACTGATTCACATTTATGTTAATATTTAATTCAAAAACTCATTTGTGTCGAACAATTTCCTTCTTCGCTTCTGTAGTTGTCGCTTTGTATTTGTTGTATTTTCAGCTATTTGTTTTATTTTTTTATTTTAAAGTATTGCAATATGTATTGTTATGTATTGTACCGTGACCCATGTATTGAGATATGTATCGTACCAGGAGACCCTTGCAAAGCCCTATAAAACAATGACCAAATGTTTGTACCTAAAATTTCCTTTACCATTTAAAATTTAAAATAATATAAAATTATAAAATTATATGAAAATAATATAAAATTATAAAATTATACATTTATTTTACTGTAATTAAAGTATTAGAACATATGAATCAATAGAATAATTTTTTTAAATTATGTACACACACCACACTGTGATTAATTGATCGGAAAGTATGTTCGTTTTTTTGCTTTACTAGTAGTTAGCTTGACTTGAAATAACAAGCATGTCCTGCCGCGTCAGCCCCAAAGACTGTAAAAAGACTGTTCATTGTCACGAAGTAGCTTTCACTGAATGCGACTGAAAAAAACAGTAGCAATCACATTAGATTGCTTAGCATCAGTTTAATTATAACCCCAGAGCTAATGTGCGATTAGTATAACACTTGTTTCTCTACTGTGTTAGAAGGGCTGCATTTTTTTATTGGACAAAATAAGGCCTGATCACTGGTTTAATAACTGCAGAGAGAAGGAAGCACATTGCAGTCAGAGAAAATAATATTTTTCTTTTCTTTTTACTTTACCTGCAACCCTTAAAATGTGTTAAAATGTAAAACTTGCTAAACTTTCTCTGTTTTAACAATGTGTGTAATGACTCATGCCCAGTCTCATAATTATATTATTATCGACATGCCAGACTTATTTCTGGTCTTAAACTAAACTAAAATAAGGTGCCGTAGACAAAATGCAGACAAAAAACCACATTCGTTCATTCAACCAAAGCAATATAATGTTGGTGAATTGCTGTTCGTTTTTTTCCCTCCATTTTCCTCCATTTGCCAAAGAGATCAACAAACGAGTCTGTAGAGATTTTAAAGCAATTTGACGCTGAAATCGGGTGCTTATTATGCACAATGACATGTTCTGTAACGTTTCATATTCACACAGCAACCCAAATGATGGGCTTTATAAAAAACAAAACACATTTTCACTGAAATTATACAGTCAATTGGTTTTTAAAAGTGATAGCCAGCTAGATTTAAACATATATATTAAAGCTAAATAATAAATAAATAAATAATATTAAAAAAAATAATAATAAATAAATTTGATAACTATAAATCGGTAAGAGTGTGGGGAAAAGTGTAAAAAATGAATATATCACTCAATTTTAATTATAAGGTTTATAAAAACCCAAAATGCCGCTTTTTCGTGCCGCTTACCGTAGACATGCTGTGGCATTGCAAAAGCTCTCAGTACGAGCTTCGACATCAGACCCGATGGCTGAGGTGTCTGCGTTAGGCTGCAGCACAGTGCTAGTAAGGACAGGTAGAGCCTGACGTAGCAGATCAGGCTGAATTTTTTCCTCCGATGACAGGTTCCACAGAAGACCTGGTTAGTTACAAAGCTCGATTACTCCAAATCAAAAAGAAATATTATGTTTAAAGGGTGTATGGTTCTTAAATATCTGGTCAAATGATAATTTAGAAAAAATGATTTATAGAAGGGTTCAAATTAGTGCACAACAAATTTATTTATGCTTATTTGTTGGTTTGTTTGATTTATTATACATATAATGTAAAACAGGTTTAATATTAATTATTATGACAATTTTACAGCAGTAAAAAAATTCTTAGTCACTAAAACCTGTTTTAACATTGCAATTTTTCCTACCTAATAAGCACCATAGACTGATTAGGACAGTAATTTTATTCACTGGTGGAGAAGGAAGGCGTCAGTTTAATACTTTATATAAAAGATCTTAGGTTTTATTCCTTTATTTAATACCACATTAAGCCAAGCCTATGGCAGCTAATTCATCTAATTAGGACTTTTCAGGACTGTGAGTGTGAAGCTGCTTACCGGTGACATGTTTCTGAGTTTCAGCTGAGTTAGTGACTCGGAGTAGCTGCAAAGCCTCTTTCACCCCTCCTGCACGGCGCACCTCTTCTTTGTTAGCTGAATTCTTGAAAACAAGGTTACGCAGGGCAGAGGCCGACGTCAGCTGGATGTTAGGGTTAGGGCTGCTAAGCATGGACACCAACGGAGCGATGCCATTTAGCCTCCGTACCTAAGAGAGACAAAATAAGCAAAAAGGATGGTGAATATTATGCAAAGCTGTCAGAAATTATCCACTTAGACACGTTATATAGGTAAACTTAGCTAACTGTTTAAGACTTGCCGTTTAGTGATAACACTCAACAAAACCTTTGGGTGCAAAGGGCATCACCCTGGTGATTGAGAAGCTTCTAGCAACGCCTGGTTTTTAGATTCAGCTATTAACACAAGAAGTGATGTGCTGTTCCTGCATACAACTCCTCTTTTGATGGAAGCTGTACTCTCTTTCAGTATTTACTTTTGTGTTTGAATTCATTAATGCATAGAGTCAGCTACGATACAGCGTCCCTGGAGCAGGAAGGGTCTTACTTAAGGGTCTTGCTCAAGGACCCAACAATGGCTGACTGTAGGTGGTGGTGCTTGAACCAAGGTCTTCCTGCTCCTCAGATCAGCAACTCAGGCTGGCGGTGGTGGGGCTTGAATCCAGGTCTTCCTGGTCTTTAGATTAACAACTCAGCCATCAATGCCCCACCCGGATTTCCAGATATCGGACCACCACTTCAGGCTCACGATCGGCCCAACATCATGTATTTAACTTGCCTGCAGCCTGATTATTTATTATCATTACAATAATAGAAAGGTTAAATGAGTGCATATGAATGATCAAAAACCTATAAGAATTCCAAATCTGTCCCCCCTTCGGACCACCCTTTATCTGTGATGTCAAACTTTCAAACTTGCACAATTTTACTTTAAAATATTTTGATTTGGGTTTTTGACACTATTTGGGTTAATAGTTGTTAATAATTACATGGGATGAATAAATGTTTGGAAGCTTTGCATGAAGAAAAGTTCACACAGGTTTTTATAAGACTTGATTAAATGATTAGGTATATTAAATCATCTGATATAAAGCTGTCAATTAAACTAAAATTAACATGCATTCTTCACTATATGTTTGCAGTTAAATTTTATTGGTTACATTAACCAATCGTACCAAATGTGAGAGGACATTTGGTATTGCGCAACATATAATATCGTATTGACTTAAAAACTTAATATAAAAGCACAGTGATTTAAAACTTCATTTATAGTCAACTGTGATATCAACTTTGAGATCAATAAGAATTCAGAACTAAAGTAAAAGTTAGCTTTTGACTTTAATACACATATCACTGCCATAAAGAAAGAATAGCTCGATCTGATTCTCTCTTTCGTTTCAGCCTGACTTGGAGCAGCCTCATTAATAATCAGGAATTACCCGAAAAATGATAATAGTTAGCATTCCATATAGTCTGGGCATGTTTAAAGCCTCTATCAAATAAACTTATTTGCCTTTTAAACTTCCTGTCTGTTCAGCACTGCTATCAGGCACACTTTTAGAAGAGATAGACGCCTGGACTGTCGAATAGCAAAAGGCTACCTACGTGTAGGCTAACACCAAGCGTAAACGCAAACATATTTAAAATTACTAAATGATTTCTGAAATAAACATTTTAAAACTTTACATTCATGTAAGCTTGTCCCCCATGTCAACAGCACGCCAGCGGTCCTGCATCAGTAATTACCCTCACGTAGTTGAACTGTAAAATTGACATTGGTAGACACCCTTATTCAGAGTGGCTTACATTTATGGGGCCCAGCGGTGACAGCTTGGTGGTGCTGTGAATCAAACCCTAATTTTCCAGTTAGAAGTCCAACACCTTAACCACTGAGCTACCACTTGTAACCTCCATCTGTTTCAATATTTCTATAATAGGGATAAAATACCAAACTGACATTCGATAAAGCTTTTGCTTTGTGTTCAATATTACAGTTCATCATTTCTCTACCTTATATCTATTATATTACAAATAAAAGCTTGTTTGAAATGTTGTTTGCTCACCTCATCCTTGGCCTTGTCATCTGTAAATGTGTTATGCTGAATGACCGAAGCTCCATGCAGCTGATACCTTTCATCACATTGGTTGAGCCATGATATGGCCTCTGCTAACGGAATACCAGACATGTTTGCCTCTCCATTCATCCTAATAATCAACACCAGAGAAACTCTCACTTATCCATTTGACCTTTCGGTAGAATAATACCAGAGATCACAAAAGCCGAGGCTTCAGCTTACCCATTTAGCTCACTCCTGGTTCTGCTAGCCATTGAGAGCTTGGGCTCAGAATACGAGTGGACAGACGGAGGTCTCCGGTTGATAGTATTGGTACCAAAGAACTGATTACTGCTACTCTGAAGGCTGTTATGGACTTTCATGGGAACAGGGCTAATGAGTGGGGCTTGGCTATGACTCCTGTCCAGGCTTTTTGACTGCCTGTACTTCTGACTCCAGTGGGCGTTGGTACTCTTGTTGGTGCCTTGATTGGCATAGAGGTCAGCATAGGCACTGGGTTGAAATTGAGCAGGAAGGCTGGTTGGTAACATGCTGTTATTTGGGATCTTCTGATAGTTGGAGGATCTGGTGCTGACGCTTCTTTGCATCATGCTATTCCTTTGTTGTCTCTGGAAAATGAACAAATATGAAGCGTCAACCAGGAGCTACAACGTGTGAACAGGTGAACAAATAACTGTTCACCAAAATATGTAACTTTATTAGGGGAAAATAACAGTAACATACAAATAATACAGTAAAATACAGTAAACATCTGCTTTGTGCTTAGATTTCATTGTAAAAATAACTGGATTTTGTTCACAAATAGGGAAGTATAAAAGGTTTATCAATCTCTTCCTCCGCAAATATCCACAGCTTTATAAGCGCTAGCAGTTCAGTTTCGTTCTGTTTTCTAAAAATAATTTATGATTTATGGGACAGGAAGAACAAGCTTGTCCGACTTCAGACCGCAAATGTTTAAATGCTTAACTCGTCTTATTTACTTATTGACTTTCTCCTACTAAACTTAGTGTGACCTTAGATAAGGAACAACTACGTTCACACTTCATGACCGTCAAAACACAAAACCAGGCCCAATTAACCATAAGTGGAACTTTTTTTTTGGCACACACCCAACACATATTCACACACAGAGGACACCTATAGGACACCGCGTAATTGTATGATAAAGCTTATGATCACACAATCCATCAAATGCGTCAGTACAAAAAAAGTAATAAAAACAGATATATCTATACAAAATACAATAAATCAGATTCAAATTGTACAGCCTTAATCTTAATTCCCCAAAAGTTATAATTATAAACTGTTCAATGCTTTAATTTGATACAAATATATCCTAAATAATTCCTTTTTTAATGCTTTGAGGTTGATTTATTTTTACTGTAAAGTAAACACACAAGCAAATTATATTACATTTTATTACCGTTGCTGTACAAACTGTCGAAGTCACTGAGTTCCAGGTCTCTAGATTTTTTTCCCGAGGTGTAAATAATACTAACAGTAAGTTGTAAAATCAACAGCCTAATAATAAATATACTTTGATGCTGCAAAGTTATTGCATTCCAGGATAACCGAGCTGCTCATCTGAGCTGCTTGAATGATCTAACAGTTCTTCTCAATGTCTAAATGTCCAACCTGACCAATTAAATCAAAGAAGGCGGGCTTTGTTCGCAGAAGGCTGTGTATTCATTCCAGCCTAAGTAAGAAACTCAGTGTTTGCCAAATAATAAATTATAATAATTTTAAAAAACCCAGCTTAACGTTGGCCAAAATTCAGAAAAAAATCATTTACTTTATGTAAAATAGTTTGAATGTGTCTAGGTTTGTTTTTTAGCATACTAAGCGAACCGTTTAGAATAAGTGAATTTAAGTTCTAGTAACATTTTAATCATTTAAGTTTATCAAAATGTATCATCCACAGATTTGACCAAGTAAATTTTTATTTTTAAAATTTTTTTAAGGTTAAAACAATATTATCTTAAGATAAATTTTATCATTTGTCTGTACATGTCCATGTCTAACTCAAAAGGGATTAGTAAAAGGGATCAATAAATGATTTGCTTTCATTTTCTGTAACAAAATAAGTTCCCTAGTTTTCCTAGAAAGCCCGGTGTTGAAACCCTGCCTACAGCTAGTATGCTAGGTATGATAACGTTTTTTTTTTATCATGTTATTTTTTTGATGATAAAGATTATTTATAAACTGGGGGAAAAAACATGTTTATGTGTACGTGGCATATGTGTGATTCAGGAAAATAAAAGTAAATGCTCGGACTTGCACACAGCAGGAAAAGATTTTCTTTTAATAAAAATAGAATCTTTAATAGTTCTAATAAATAAAAGAACACGATGTGTATTCATTAAATAGAAAAATGCAGCTTACCATTTTTGCATGTCCATTAGCCAGGGTGCTGTCATACGAATAGTCCGATCCATTTAGATTAGTGGGGGAAAACTTGTAGTCATAAAACACCGTGTCACTCTTGGGGCCTAATAAGAGTGGAAGATTGCAGTGGTTTTTAAAAAGATGAAATAAATCTATATACAAGCATCGCTGATGCTGAGACTTTATTTTTATTTTTTCGGTACTTTACTTCTTCCATTCCATTGGTAAAATGACTGGACAGCATGGAATAAAAATCAGCTATAGAGAATAGTAGGAAATACGTTTTTTCTATAGATACGCAATAAGAAGAAGAGACAAGATAAAAAAAATGCCTCATCATATATATATATATATATATATATATATATATATATATATATATATATATGTTAAATGATAAAACACAATAACCCTCATACATTAATTAAGGGTTGGATTATTTAACACAGAATTAATTATAAGACATATTGTGTTTGTTCATATGGGATATGTAGTATTGCAGTACAAGACAAACAAATGTTTGTATTTGATCAAATTCGTCAAGTATTATTATAAAAAGTGTGTATATACATTTATAAACAAAAACAAAATGTCTTCACTCGTAGTGTTAGTGTGTACAGCTAAAATTCTCGGCTGTCTTTTCACTTCACACATAGAGGATCGAATGCAGCAGTAAAGCTGCAGGTTACAGAGTTGTATATTAAGGTTATAGATATACAGTGCGGTTATAGACAGTTATAAACAGGGGTTAGATATTAGCGAGCGGTAGGATGGAAAACTTGGCGTCGCTGGAACTGCGCACTTACAATAAGCTCAGTGTTCGTCTACTGTTGTGTGAGAAACAAAGAATGGGTGGACTGTTGCTGGGGTTTTTGTTTAATTATCTATATATCTATCTATCTATCTATCTATCTATCTATCTATCTCTCTATCTATCTCTCTATGCTGCGTATTTTGTGTACCGCTTGTTAAGACAAATAGAGATCTATATAAATAGGCACAGTAGGTATATAAATCGTTAAATTAGGTAAACAGTTTGTTGTAACTTTTCTGAGTTGTGTGTTTGCTGAGGAAATGCGCTTACTGGTGGGGGACAGTGTCCCTGATGATCCTCGGCTGTATTTGCTCTTGGTCTTCCGTATGGTGCTAACCTGCTCCATGACGCGCCTCTGGCCCGTGTGGGAGTCTCCGCCGGACGGAAGAGCCAGAGACGTCTCTCCGATCTCTCCGAAAGACAAAGCCGATCTCAAAGGTTCCAATGTCATTTTTTTTTTTTGGACACTGGTTCGGTCGCAAATGAGAACCCAACTGAAAGAGATGTGTGATCGTACGTCCCCAATGCTCCTCCTGACTGATTCCGGTAGCCTGAAGTTTACCTGTTCCCTCCCTGCTGGGATTCACACCCCACCCTTCCACACCTTTATTGTAGTCAGAGCAATTGCACAGCTTTCAAACCTCCACCAGTTTATACTCTTATTTCAGCAAGATAATTATTATACCAACAAGTATATTAATTTAGATGGTGAAAATAATAGATACTTTCGGGGGGGGGGGGGTCAAGTGGGAATTAATAAGGATTTTTTTTGTGTGTGTGTGGATGAATGGTCACTTTTTTATTTAGTACGTGTTCCACCTGTTATTATTCTTGTAATTTGGAATATTAACATATCAAAAATGCGTCAAAGCGAGATGTAATTTTGCCCTAATGCAGGGCAGTACGTTTCTCACTAGACAGGCTTAGACTTGGTTTTTGTAAGAGAAGGAAATCCTGATGATAAACATCCAAAAATGTTGCACCGCACCCATGGGCAGGACTAGGGCCTTATCCAAAACCGCATACTACACCACTTAATAGTGTGCTACAACAATAGCAGAACAGAGGACTATTCTAAAATACTCCAAAACTAGGGTGCGGTTTAGGACGTGCGTCCGGGCGTGGTCCTCTGAGCTAATGGCGCATCAGCAAAGCAGCTTCCATGTTACAACATGTTAATGACACATTGAGCTGAATAAAGACATGTGAGAACAGATTTCACTATGAAGCGTGGGAAAGAACACACTACATCTAATAATTAGGATTTAAATACAACATAAAATGGCTTAGACACTCCAAGCCACCAAAAAAAACGCGCCCTGATATAACCTCGGCAAATTCCTGACATAACAGTCATAACAGCTGCTTTTACTCCTATTATAGCCTACATGTCTCCCACACGTAGGTTTAATCAACGTTTTCTCAAATCCGGTTCAACCAAAAACAGTCCATACAGTACGACTGCCCTCTTGTGGTGGCAGTGTTCAACTGCAATTAGTCATTTATTTGCTGTATATTTGTACTGAGGTCAGGAGTAAAGTTGGGATGATTCTAGGGGCCCACACACTTTGGGGGCCCTCAGGGATCCGTTTTTATTAGTGGTAACAGTGCAGAAAGGGTGTGGTAGGGGGCCCCAACCTCATATACTTTCATGGGGCCCAAAATTGCTAGCAGCGTATTAAAAGCCTATACAGATACAGCATTTGGCAGACACCTTTATCCAAAGCGACTTACATTTATCTTAACTAACCAATTTGGGGTTAAGGGCCTTGCTCAGGGGCCCACAGTGGTGGCTTGGTGGTGCTGGGAATCAAATCCCGGTCTTTCTGGTATCAGTCCAATACCTTAACCACTAAGCCACCATTTCCAAGATAGTCTCAGCCTTAGATGCCATAACTACAAACTGTTGGCTGATAGTACACTAAATTTAAACTCTTTCAGTCGCTCTGATTGGTTGAATTCTACTATATTGCTATGAGAGGTTGCAACTTATGAGTAACACTTATGAGGATCAGCCAAATGCTTTTTAAATGAACGACCCATGGTTGGATCTGAATTTGAATAGACATTGACTTTATGTATTATTTATGTCCCCAAACATGGCATCGGTAGTGTTACATGTCGGGTAGTTAGATGATGTAATGACCAATAAAAGCTGCTATGGGGTGATGCCATTAGTGTAAATGCCGGGATAAGTAAGACAGATCCTAGGTAGATTCATCAGAGGGCACCATGCATGTATTTAGGTGAGAAAAAAAAACATGTATGTAACAACTGAAAACATGGAGAGAGTAATGTAATGCATATAGCATTTACAGACAGTAGACAGGCAGTAGACAGACATAAAACTGACATCTTGGTAAGTTTATTAGATCAAATATTCAAACTTCAAATTTAGTACAATTCATTGTTTGCATGTACATAATAAACATTCGTGTGTGTGATTAAATAACAGTGAATGATTACAGTACACAATCAAGTGTAGAAAATCGCCTGCTCTGCAGGTATTAAAAAAAAAACAATAAAGCTTTTACTGAGCCTTATTAATATGTTTTATAAGTTATATTTGAAAAATGTATAATGCCAACGATAAAAAGGATAATAAGACATAATATCTACGAAAAATGTGAAAAATCTTTAAATAAGAAAAGTAACTGGTCCATTTTCATTTCCATGTGACACGAAACTGTAAGGGTTAAAACATGATGGAGTCTCCTGTTTTTGACCAATCAAAATTGAGAATTCAGCAGGATTATACTGTGCAGAGTTGTTACTTAGACTTTGCTCACTATTTTCTTTTCGTTATTCTTTCAGATTGTTCTCCATGTGAGTAAGATGATTGGTCCAATTAAATTCCTGAGACAGACATCTATTCATGAGGTGTATGCTACTGCAATCTCTATTATTATTACTACTATTAGTATTATTACTTAGAAATGCCCTTGTGCTTTTTTTTTTTTTTTTTTGCTCGTGGTGTTTAGCTCCCTCTACTGGAGAATTTTCAGCTTTGACAGCTTACTTGAGAAAGCTAGAGTAAGATATTACAGCTATTACAGGTTAATAGAGTATAGCCACTCACCTACACCTGCCATTTTAAATGCTTTTTCAGTTATTGCTTGTAATACGTTAAAACATTAGACATAAGAAATCTTATTAGATAAGATAAAGGACATTTACATCTTTTTTATCCAGCTAAGCAGTTGAGGGTTAAGTGTCTTGTTTAGTGGTCCAGCAGTGGCGCACAAACATCCAATCCAATCAGCAGTCTAACACCTTAACCTATCTTTTGTCTTTAGTGTGGCAGCAGAGAGCTCTACAATTCACTTCAGAAAAGTCTTACAGAAGTTTCAGTAATCAATAGAAAGCTGAAAATGCGTTTGATTAAATGATCGCTTGTTGCTGTCTGGTAAGAATCGAGATGCATTCATAACACAATAGTTAGTTGTCATACGCCTTCCAGACCAGTTTTAAGTAGGTTTTGAGTTTACAAATGTACTTACAGTAGCACTGTCAACTTTTGATCTAATCAGCCAGGGCTTGAAACCAGGAAGAATTTATCAAAAAGCTCTGGAGTGTGATTCAGCATAAACTTGCTTGAAGTCTATATAAATAAATAGACATGTTAGCTTGCAGGAAGCAAGAAAATATTTAAGAAATTCCATTAAGTGGTTCAGCTGTGGTGACATTTTGGGTGTTCAATCATTTGATTGTACACCGTCAAACTCTTTTTGAGATACGTCCTCGTCCTTAACCTGAGGTAGCTCCTTTAGATGTTCCTGCAAGCTGCCAACTGTAAGCCTCATGTGGTCCTCTGCTCCTTGAAGCGACTTCACCTCCATGCTGTAGAAGATGTACAGGAAGACAGTAGAGAGTAGGATGGCAAAGCACAGCGCCCCCAGTAGGTAGAAAGAAGCTTTGGGAAAAGGTTGCTCATCGCCGAGGGAGAATATAGGCACAGCGGCTATGGCTATCTCTAGCAATAGCAAAGCCAGGCCCATAAACCCTGTGCGTGCAGCTGTGTAGCGCATGCGCTCGGCACAGTGCATGCCCACCTTCACCTCCGTGCGAGCCTCGGTCACAGTGTTTATCAGCTGAGAAAGACTAACTACAACAATAAAAAGGGAAACAAAGAAAACAGTTAACAGAAAAACTGAGGAAAATCTACTAAAAAAAAATTAGCCTAATTACCTGCATTGCAGTCTTTTTCTCTTCTCTCCTCTTTTAAAGGGCAAAGCAGCAGCTCAGTACTCAGAGCTTCATGGTCTGAGTAGGGGAAGTCATATCCTGGAACAGAGCCATTGGTAGTAGACAGAGATTTACAGCTCACATCCACTCTTCCTGATCCCTGTAATAAAATAAAGATAACATATCTGTTTAAAATGTTATTTATTAGTCGTAGGACAAAAAATATTTATGCGAATAAGGTAAAAAAATCATCAAAATGTGGACGTGGAAAAATATGTATTATGTTTATTTTCACAGCATTTGGCAGACACCCTTATCCAAAGCAATTTATATTTATCTCTTTTATACAACTAAGCAATTGGGGGTTCAGGACCTTGTTTAGGGGCTCAGCAGTGGGGTGGAATCACGCCCTGATCTTCCAGTTAGCAGTCTGACACTTTAACCACTGTGCTACCACTTCCCTACTTGACTTATATTAAGTTAAGGTCACAAACCCTATATGTGGAAATACAGCTTTTTGTTCAAGCACGTTTACCTTGAATAAAATGTAGTCAATTCGGATTCCTCCTCCAAGCGGAACAAGTTCATGAGTATTTGTGAAGGGGTTGTCTGTTACATGGGTAAATCCCTGCTCACATCCCTGAAAAAAGGGAGAGTCAGAGTACCTGGCCATAAGAGTATAGCTCATATTATATACTGCAGTGTCTGGCGATTTTACATAACTATAGTATGTAACTCACATCAAAGCTGGCTGTCTCAATAAAGCAATCCCGCAGTCCGCTGTAGCTGCGCAGCAATCTTACACCAAGGTCATCAGGGTGCATGTTTAAATCCCCCCCTAGTATCACCACATCCGCCCCAGCAGATGTGTGCCTGTATAAACGGAAATGCGGAAATTTAGTTACGCATTAAACGCCTTTTTTGCAATGGACATGAATTAATGCACATTTTTATTTTTTAATAAAAATAAAAATTCGGTCACACATAGTCATGAAGAATTTGTGTGAATTATTTTATAAATTCAACAGAGAACAAAAACTAAATAAAGCATCTCAATGTAAGGGCTTCTATGATTCGGCTAAACAATGTCTTCTCAAGGATTTCTTTAGATTAATCTTTAGATTAGATTAGATTTACTCTTATTGTCATTGCTTAAGGTCACAATGCAAAGAAATGCAGTTAAAATCTAACCAAAGTGTAAAATAGCAGTGCAGTATAAACATATGTACAAAAGTAAATACAAGAAGATAAATATACAAATGAACTATATATGAAGATTATAGACTAAATATAGAATCTATATAGACAAAATATTATGACTATAAATATTGATATATGGAATATGATATAATGCTACTTTACTGTTTTTTTTTTAGAGTTTTTTTATTGAATCCGTGTTTTCTTTTTGTATTAGGTCTTGGTTCGGTCATCCCACACTGTCAAGTTGTGAAAGTGGCAGAAATAGTTACCGGAATGAGTCCAAGTAAAACTATTAAAATTTATTACAGCCAGGGTTTAATGAAAGCACATTTTAATCAATTTAAATAAATGTGGATTATCCATCGCAGAAGGAATTCCAATTGATTTCCTCAGGGCATCGGTTCTGAGGACTTTTATGGGTTGTTTTTCTTTTAGGGGCTATTAGTTCAATAAATTTTTAATCTGATTGGGGTGTTGTGTTTTGTCTGTGAAAGTGTTGTCTGTAGATTATGTGTTGGTTGACTTACAGCTGCAAAACTAGTTTCCCCCAAGGGTGACAATAAAAGAACGTCAGAAATTATTCTGCAAACACTTTTTTAGCAAAAAAACTTTAAGCTGCATTAACCCTTTTTTTTGCCAAAGTCAAAAACCAACTAAAGTGATCCTAAAAGTTTTTTTGTTAATCAAGAAAGTTTTTACTAAATTTGCCATTTTCATCACATGTTTTTGATTTGATACCTCAAAACACATCAACACACATGTTGTGTAAAAATTTGTGTCCGTTTTCTGCTGCTTGTGCTTTTAGAACGCACCTTGTTGATGTACAATGAGCTGATAATCAAGCCTTATTTGACATGGACCAAGTAACATTAGACTAACTGTGGTCTGTTACTTTACACGAGTTTGGCATCCCTGACCTAAAAAACAGTGTGGTTTGATACCTTATAAAGTTTTGGAGTTCCCAGGCCTGCACCACTCTGTGAGGGAGATAGGAATCTTGCTCTCGGGAATACTCAGCATGCAGCTGTTTTGGGAATACAGACAGCGCTATAACACAGGACGGAACACACGTCTATACGATTACAGAACACTGTTTTTAGACTTACATGAGTGACGTAAACATGCACCATCAACCCACTGATTTTCAGCAGGATTTTCCCAACGGCTTTACCCCCGAACCAGTCTCCATGATGGGCCTGACACAGAACAGAGTACTGTTAGACTTAACAGCTAGACAAAAATAACCAGGCTTTTTAAAAGAAATAGAACACTTTGAGGCAGGCTATAGACTAGAACAGGGTTGTGTGTTTTCTAGGCCCAAAGCGATTATTTATAAATAACAAAATCCCAATCCATTTTATTTGTCTTATACATTATTACATTGTTATTACACATTGCAGTAACTTTATATTTAGGATAAAAACAGCAGTTTATCTATTTTCAGTTAAAAGTTCCTGTCACTATCATTTACAGCAGATATGATAATTCCTTCCCAGACCAGCATTTCTTTCGTTCCTTTCTAGAGTTATATAGGCAAAAAATGCATCTTGTCCATTCTAAAGACTTTTCTGTGTAGACTATGTAGACCTATGACTTGTATAACATGCTTATTTACTGAACAGACACATTTCCCCACTAAACAATTTAGAATTTGAATTTAATTTAAATCTTTTTTTTTTTTGCTTTACTATATGAAGTTTCCAGCATAAAAGTACTTTTAAATAAGCTGTTACCATATCACTTTTCAAACAATTCTTTTAGAGAATGAATGCTTTGGTCTGGATAACAGCAGCATTCAGTTGAAAGGATCTGCTTAAACTATTGGTTTAAGCAAAAGAAGTTTGGAAAGGAAACGGTCTGACATTACTCACCATGTAGGGATAACCATTTAAGGAGTATTTGTAGAGAAAGACATCGTGGATTCTATGCCTGGAAAAAACCGCCAGCCCACTTCCGAAAAATCCACTGACAAGCAGACGTTTAAAAAAAATAAGTATGTATTATAGTATAATAATTACTTCCTTTCCGGATATTACCAAGAAATATGTAACATTCAAAGAATTTTTTTAAAACGCAGTGGTAGTAAAAAAAATAGTAAGGGTGTACATTTATAAAAAACTACTAAGTAACGAAAGTAGCCCAAAATATACTGAAATGGTTTAATAGATCCAGACATGTATATACATTTTTCCTAGTCTCACCCTCTTGCGCGCATGCACTCTTACCAAACTACGGCAAGCATGGGGAAAAAATGCATTCACCCCCACGCACAGAATGAATGCCGACACAAAATTACAACGTCTAAACTTAATAAACAATTTAGTCTGTTACTTAAAAAACAGCAAGAGAATAATAGACAAGACAGATTTATACCGAACACCTCCGCTAACATGATCTGCATCGCTATTGTAACAGGCAACGTGTGTAATCAAATGCACACACAATACCCTTCTGCACATGCTGGACTTGGTGTTGCACGTGTCGCTTGTTTGCTCAGCCAGGTAAGATGCGTGGCTGGTATTTTTTTTTTTTTTTTACCAACAGTTGCCACCACACAAATTAATAACAGACGTAGCAAAACATTTCGCACAGTGTTTATATGTTGTTAACCGCATATAATTTATAAAGTACAAGTTAATTATAAAATGCATTTTGTTTTTCAGTTAAATAATAGAAATAATAAATAATTTTCTCCTGTATTTCTTCATTCATAATTTCTTTAAAAAAGTCTAAAAATCTCGTCTCGTACTTGTTAACCCAGTCTCATGTCTTGTCTTGTGGGATAAGTGTCTTGTCACACCCCTAATAAATACATAAATGTTTGGATTTACCTTTTGAAATAATGCGAATGAGGATGTGTGCTGCCAAGCTTTGCTTTCAGGAAGTGGAAGTCTTTTTCACTCCAAACCTATACCACAGACCGGGATGAAAAGATACACATCGGCAAATAAGGCTTTTTTTATTTATTTTTTTATTTCACATTTATTGCCTCTATATAACATGACTAACACTTCTGTCAATACAAAAAAGCAGCAGAAATTCCCAATATGAAACAGAAAGAGAAAAATCCTTTATTTACAAAAGAGTTTAGGGTAAAATTTATTTTATAAAACAGCCACTGAAAAAAAAACTAATTCAGACATTCCAGCATCACTGAGTGAAGTAACAAATCTAATGTACGTGCAGCTGGAAATGTGTTTGAAAAATGAATAACTTTACAATCCTTTTGGTTGAATGTTTGGAACACTTTGGCAGGCTTTTTAGCTAAATACAGTACATTTTTTATATTGAAAATATGCACAACAGCCTTTATTCGTAAAGTGTTTTTATACTTGTAAAAATCCTGTGGTTTCAGAGATAAAACATTCATATCGAAATTCAGTTTGAGGTTGTTGTACTTATCTTTATCAAATTTACAGCATTTATTAGACCTCCTTATCCCGAGAGACTTGCGGAAGCACTTACTAAGTAACAAAGTACTCCATCACATAGTACAGCAGGGTCTCTGTCAGGGAGTCAGGGACTAAACGTCCTGTCAAATACTTTTAAGTTAACGTTTATAATAAATAAATAATATAATATAATTATATAATGGAAATAACTAAGTGTGCGAACACAAACCAACTATTGTTATTATGGGAGTTTGTTATTATTATTTTTAGAACAAATGAAATGCTGTAATGGCTTTACTGCACACAGCGAGCATTACACCTTTCCAAAACATAAATCAGGCATTTGGTTTGGCTTACACCAACACTGACATAGAGCTTTATTACAAAATTATGAATAAAGCTCATGGTGAGTGCTGACAGGAGCAGCACTGTAAACAGGCCTGCATACCCAGATGCTTAAATGAACTTTTATGTTCAAATAGGGAAAATGTAGATCCAGACAAAATCGAATACTTTTTAAGAACATTCTACATTTAGGCAAATATGTACTTTCCAGTTATTAAAATAGTAAGTTTTTAATAGTATGGTTAAAGGTAGTATGCATTAAGGGTGGGAATCTCTAGGCATCTGCACGATATGATTTGATTCTGTTTCAGAAGGTTGTGATGTAATTATAAAATAATTATAGATGCATCTTTTGTTTTAATACAGATTTTTTAAAAATCTCTGACAGCAACTATATCTGTAATGAACCATAATAAATTTACTTTAAAGATCTTTTATTAATAAATCAATTAAAGTACGATGTATGATGAAGTATGATTACGGGTAGTACGAATAAAATTTGAAAGTGCACTGAAGTACGGCTGAAAATAAAAGAAAGCCAATATTCTCACATACATTTACTTTTAAGGCAGTAATAGTTCTAATGTCAAAGGTTATGAATTATTAATCGAGAGATTAAGGTTCAATCTAAAACACTGTCACTGTATGGCCACAAGCAAGACTTTTGTATCTGACTGTATTATATCTGACTTTATGCTTGACTTGTCATTTGTGCTACAATATATTGGATGAGAAATAAATGTTTCCTTCCTACTCCCAGGTATGTAAAGCCAACCGCTGCATCTTTTTATCACAGGTAAAATGACTACATCCCAGTGAAAGTGATAAGTACCCTCGTACATAAACCTCACAGAAAGCCACAATTGGTTCGTGTTGAAATGACTGACGAGGAAAAAGTAATGCAATTCCTTTTATCCAGAAAACACAACTTTGCTCTCTGGACATCCTGGCGCCAGCTGGTTGTGGCAACATCAGATTTTGATCTTGTGGTATATTTGGAAACATATAATAACAAAAACCATCTTAAATTTCTTCCATATTTGTTTCCATAACCAAATGCCTTTCTTTGCCTTAAAGTCTTTATGTCTGTTCTTGTTCACTAGCAAGTAAAGGTTACTTTGATGCACGTTTTTCCTTTTTTTTTTACTGACAGGATTTTGTGTAATAGTGTGTGTGGGGGTTTATCTTACCTCCTGTAGTAATGCTACATCATGCTGTTCCTTGCTTAACAGCTCTCCAATCATTACATATCGCTCAGCACAGTGCTTACTAAGGTAGCGGATTCCCCTACAAAACACAAACACACAATACATCCGACTGCAAGACTGAACATATACCTACAGTGCCTTGAAAAAAGTATTTATACTGCTTGAACTTTTTCATAATGTGTCACTTTAACACCACAAACTTAAACGCTTTTTATTGAGATTTTATGTAATCCAACACAAAGTAGCACGCGATTGTGAAGTGGAACAAAAATGATACATGGTTTTTAAAGCATATTAATACCTGAAAAGTGTGGTGTGCATTTGTACTCAGCTCCCCTGCATTAATACTTTGTGCTCCTTGAGATGTACAATTACAGCTGCAAGTCTTTTGGGGTATGTCTCTACCAGCTTTGCACATCTGGAGACTGATATTTTGCCCATTCTTTCTTGCAAAATAGCTTAAGCTCAGTCAGACTGGATGGGGAACATCTGTGAACAGCAGTTTTCAAGTTATGCCACAGATTCTCAATGGGATTTAGGTCTGGACATATGAATATGCTTTGATCCAAACCATTCCATTGTAGCTTTGGTTGTACGTTAAGGGTAATTGTCTTGGTAGAAGGTGAATCTCCTTCCCAGTATTAAGTCTTTTGCAGCCTCCAACAGGTTTTCTTACAGGATTGCCCTGTATTTAAATCCATCCATCTTCCCATAAACTCTGACCAGCTTTTCTGTCCCTGCTGAAGAAAAGCATCGCCACAGCATGATGCTGCCACCACCATGTTTCACAGTGGGGTGGGTGTGTTCAGGGTGATGAGCAGTGTTACTTTTTCATCACAAGTAGCTCTTTACATTTAGGCCAAAAAGTTCAACTTTAGACTCATCTGACCAAAGCACCTACTTCTACATGTTTGCTGTGTCTCTTACATGGCTTGTGGCAAACTGCAAACGGGACGTCTTATGTCTTTCTTTCAACAATAGCTTTCTTCTTGCCACACTTCCAAAAAGGCCAGATTTGCGGAGTATACGACTTATAGTTGTCCTGTAGACAGTTTCTCCCACCTGAGCTGTGGATTTCTACAGCTTCTCAGAGCGACCATGGGCCTCTTGGCTGCTTCCTTGACCAGTGCACTTATTGCTCAGTCCGTCAGTTTAGGTGAACGGCCATGTCTTGGTAGATTTGCAGTTGTGGCATACTTTTTCCATTTTATAGATGGTGGATTGAACAGTGCTTCTTGAGCTGTACAAAGCTTATATATATTTTTATACCCTAACCCTGTTTTAAACTTCTCCACAACTTTATACCTGACCTTTCTGGTGAGTTCTTGGTCTTCATGATGCTGTTTGTTTACTAGTGTTCTCTAACAAACCACTGAGGCCTACACAGAATTTATACTGAGACTAAATTACACAGGTGGACTCTATTAACTAATAAGTTAACTTCTGAAGACTTTAGGTGACTGGATTTTATTGAGTGGTATCGGGGGGGCTAAATAAATCTATTACATAAAATCTCAATAAAATACATTTTAATTTGTGGTTGTAAGGTGACAAAATGTGAAAGTGTAGGGGGTATGAATACTTTTGCAAAGCACTGTAATAATAACCATATATGCAAAATTAAACTAGACCAAGCATGAATGAGAAAGATTGTCCTGGATCAAAAACACAGGGCCTCACCACAGAATATAAACTGGGATAAACTTGATAGTGGCTTTGTCTAAATTATTCAGCGGTTATTCTAGAAGTAGTCAGGCTTTAGTGGGGCTGATTAAATACTCGTCAGCCAGTTTATTTTAAGAATTTTAACAATGCATTGTAGATATTTAAATATGCGCTTACCAGCAGTTGAGAGAGAAGATACGTAGTCTTATAGGCATGATTGCTGTCACGGGATTGTAGGAGAAGTGTATGGAGATCCTCTCTGCAGAAAGAGCATCGTCAGCATAGAAGGGAAAAGATCAGCAAAAAAACCCTGATACTTACTGATGAGAATAAAAACAGCATTGAAAAATAAAAAATAAAATCTTAAGCAATGAATTGCCAGGGTTACCTATTTTAGGAGACAAGACACTCTGTTGTACATTTTAATCAAATGATGAATATGTAAATTAAAGGGTTTGTTTAAAAAAAAAAGAAGGAAATGAAATAGTAGTAGGTATCAGACTATGTATCACTGATCAACCACGTTTTGTCTGTGTGTGTGTCTGTGTGTGTGTGTGTGTGTGTGTGTGTGTGTGTGTGTGTTTTGTGTGTAGTCATTTATGCGTGTTTTTACTTCAGTATGCGGTTGGATGTTTACGGAAACGCGTCTTGTTACAACAGAAAACATGCATCACTTTCTAAACATTTCCAAAACATTGAAAGTGATTTTTTTAAGGCGTTTAGGCGTGCAAGTCAGCAGAAAATAAATTTAAACAATAAAGCAGAAAGTGTACAAAGTGAACTAAAAATAAAAACTAACATCCACCGCTAGGACTGACTATTTTAACCATGTATTTACAGTGTAGCTAAAGCTAACCGGCTAATATTCACTTCCGATAATTTCATCTTAAAGGTAACATAGTTAGTTTACACTTACCTTCAATTCACACGTTAGCACAAAAAATAAATAAATAAATAAATAACAAGGTACACAATAGCGAGGAAGTTTCGGCTATGTAACGCGACCTGTCACTGCCGAATAACTGATTTGCGACCTGACGCTTCCGGAACTGGAAGACGTAAGCAAAAGGGGCGGAGTTACTTTACTAACTTTAACGTCCATCGATTTCAGTTATGTGGACAGAAATAAATGTCCTAATTTGCCCGCCAAGATAAAATGAGTTATAATAATCTAGTTGATGAAAATCTAAACTTTTTAAACGTTTTGAATATCAGTTCAGTTAGTTCAGATTTTAGTTTAGTTTACAATGTGGATTGTCTGAAAGTAGTTTTACACAATCAAAGAAACTATAAAATGCGAATGAATTAGAAATCCCTGGTTGTCCCTGATGAGCTAGGCCAGGGCGACAATGGCAAGGAAAAGATGGTAATAGGAAGAAATTTTGAGAGGAACCAGACTCGACAGAGAACCCATCCTCATTTGGGTGAAGAACAGGTATCGGGAATTATGCAGTCACATGGTGTGTGTTTAAGCAACTGTAGTCATAAATCCTCAGAAAACAGCTGGAGCGTCTTTATGGTAGAGTGAAAGTGTCCTCAGTCACCATAGTGATGGGATGATCATTAACCTGAGGCGTGTCACCAGGAAGGGTCAGACAGGTCAAGAGTGGAGAGAATCACTGGCAGCTCAATAGTGGCACATGTAGCTCAACAGAGAAAGAGAAAAGGAAGAAAGAAAGAAAGAAAGAAAGAAAACAGTTAAGTATAGTTTAGTGCCAATGTTAATAGTGGTAAAATATCATATTACACAGATCTCCAGTAAAACAGTCAAGTCTTTCATCAGCTGTGGCAGCAGCATGTTTCCATGGTTATGGTGAAATCGACTGATTTTTGAAAAGCAATGTATATATAATGGACGTGATTTTGCCAGATAGGATACGATCCTGGATTAACATTTTAATTAACCAATCATAACCATCGGATGTGTGTCGACCAAACCTGCCTCAATCTAATTTTGAATCTTTCCCTCCTTGTAAATCAAAATGTGGTATTAAAATTGCATTTATCAAATTAAAAACTAGAAAATACGTAAAAGGCATCTGTAATACATTATATGATATACTGAACAATTGTATACAACATGTATGTGCAGCTAAGCTTGCCTTCATGACCAAAAATAGATTTTATTAAATAAACATAAGCCCTGTTTTATAGTAAAAATGTTGCTCTATCGTGGTTCTACAGGTTCGCCGTTTCAGAGCATTTTACATTCAATTGTTCATGGAATTGCAATTGTTTATGATTCACTGTCTAGATTTATTAATGTTTATTGTGGATCATTACAATCAATACAGTCTAATTTCATCAATGTTTAATGTTTGTCTAATTTTGTTTTGTTCCAACAATAATCCAGGAATCGTCATCGTCAGTAAATTGTTCCAGAATCAATGAATTATCAGTCTCAGCCAATAAAATATTTTTCAGCATTTACTCAATTAAAGTTTTTCAGTTTGTTTATTTGAAAATGGATGAGGTGGGTTTTAACCAACACACACTGATGACGTCTGATGATTATGATTGGTTGATTGAAATGTTGATTCAGGATCAAGATAGGATGTTAATCCAGGATCACATCCTACTTGAAAAAATCACCCACACCAAAAGTCTATGTGTGCATTTAAATAAAAAATGCTTAAAAAAAGTAAATCAAACTAAACCTTAAGTTTACACGCCTGCCTCCAGTTTCTTAAATTCCGAAGTATCTGACCGCATTACACACTCCCTTTTATAATTACATTTCCCTTTTTAATGACTTCATCAGACCATTAAAAGGATTCAAATGAGGGCATCGCTCAAAGTTTGTTTTAGTGTACAGGCACAGCTCTGGTTTATTTAACACTATATTTAAAAATAATAATCCTCCATCTGCTTGCTACCACCTATTTAGACCTATTGTAAATATAACAGATTAAAGTAAGTATTCCCTGAGTGAAGCCTTTTATTTTTCTTTTCATTTGATTAAGATATTTAATATGATAAAAGTAAAATTATTGTATTTTAACATTGACAGACATTGTTCGATCCAAAACAGAAAACAAATTAAAATAAAACCTGTGCGCAAATTTCATATTTTATTGATTTTTAATGAAGTAAACACAAACAATAAAAGAACATTATGTTGCATTATGTTGCTATTCAGCTCACCGACTCTCTCGTAAAACTGATCTTACTGTCCACAGAAAAATCTATAATACTCACCTACTGAACTAAAAAGAATTTATTTCCAAAACCAAATCATTATCTTTAATGAAGGAAACCTCAAGACATTGTTTTCACCTTTAAATAATAATTACATCTGAGACCTGTAACTCTATAATGAAAATATTTACAAGATCCACCAATACCTCAGCTCTAATTCTTTGTCTTTCTCTTCCTCAGATCTTTCCTCAGACTGTCATTTTCAAGTTTTCTTTTTCCTGATTCTTCAGTGATCTTTGTGTTGTGTGCACTCACGGGAAGCGCACTAGATGTTATTCTAGAGCCCCTTTGCAGAACCAAGGAGGAATGAGGTATATTTCAGTTTGAATTATGGTAGTCAGAGTTCACAAATATAAGCTCCCCGTGAGCGCACACGTGACAAAATGACCACATCATTCTCGTTTTTACTTTTCTTTTCTTTTTTTCATTTGCTATCTGTAACAATTGCTTTAGACTTTCCACTTTCTAATTGCTGCTGCTTGCTCTTAAATGCACTTTTCTTTTCTCGTCTAGAATCTTTTGCAGTTTTTTTCTTTCTTTCTTTTCTTTTTCTCTTTTCTCTTTACTTTTACCTTTACCTTTTTTCCCTATACCAGGGCTGCGCCCTATACCTGGTGCTACCTAAATGACCAGGTGAGGTGCCTCGCATTCCGCTGATTAGGCGGCATGGCGACATTGCCCAGCAACCGGGCTCTGTTGCGCTTGCAGACGTGCCTGCAAACTGTTGGAGTAGCTCTTAACGAGTTTGCCTGTCTTGAAGTCTGTGACGCAACACTCTGACCTCATTCTTAAATCCGACCTCCCCCATGTCAGCTAGATCCTTTACCTACAACCCTGTTCAAATCCCGCCTCTTTTTTCTCTGCTCCCTCCCATAGCTGCCATCATTTGCCACTTAAATTTTAACCTGCATTTTATCAAACTTAAATTACCGGTGTCCCTCAGGGTTCTGTCCTAGGGCCTCTTCTTTTTATTATGTACCTCCTCCCCCTTGCTAATATTTTTCATAAAATATAAAATCAATTTTCCTAATGTGGGACAAATAAAAGTATATTTTATTTTATATACTTTGCAGACGACACCCAGCTTTATGTTTGTAGTAAACCTAATTTAAGACTTCCACATCAGCTGCCTAAATGAAATAAAGTCCTGTTTTAACTTCAACATCCTCAAGTTGAATACTGACAAAACTGCAATTTTTCTGGTTGGCACTAAATCTTGACTATCCAAAGTCAACAGCTTTACCCTTACAATTGACGGTTCTTTAGTCTCTCCCTCTCCTTAGGTTAAGAGTCTGGATGTTATTCTTGATAGCTCATTACTTACATTAATAGTATTACTCAGTCTGCTTATTTTCATCTACGCAACATTAATTGTCTTCGTCCTTCCCTCTCCACCCACTCCATTTCTATTCTTATTCACAGTTTGGTTTCATCTCATGTTGACGTAATTCTCTCCTCTTTGGTCTCCCTCAGTAATTCTTTCATAACTTCACTGGCTTCTGTTGAAACAGAGAATCAAAAATCATTAAATTCTTTTTTCTTTTTTAATCATTTAAATTCTTTCTGATCTAATTCACATTGCCACTTCCTCTGGTTCTATTAGATCCTCTTTTTCCATTCACCTTTCTGTGCCCTCTTTACACCGCAGTCTCCTTGATACCGATTTTCATCACATCTTGCTTTAGCGGTTCACATACCCACCTGGGCATAGCCTGGCTCATTGCCTGTGTGCTTATGAGTTGGAAGAATGTAAAAGAAGCTTCTGATATTGTTGCTCACACCAGCTTAAATACTGTTTCAGAGTGATGGCATTTGCATATACAGCAACAATAGAACAGGATAATTACACTGGCATGAGCCACTAAGTTTTCAGGAGCAATAAAAGAAGGTAGCTTGTTTATACTTATACTCTACAGGGGACCTGTCTAAAAGTCTTTAGCTCTTTACACCGTCTGGTGATGTTGACCAATCTTCTACTTATGTGATAATTAAGTTCTAATACACATAATTAGCTGATAGCGTTGGAGTATATCTATAGCGCTCTCTATAGCCGAACCTGTTCCCCTGTTTAGTCTGGCCCACACAGGCCTATTTAATAAAAATTAAATTTTAAAAAATCACAATCTAAAAACCCTATGACTACTGTAGCAGATATAGTATATAGAATTTGAGGCAGCTTAGACAATGGTAGGAAACTACAAAGTTATCGAGTCAGTATTTCATTACACAAATGTCCCAAGGGGAGCCAAGACATGTTTATTGATATTGCAGTATTGGTATTGTTGTTTAGATACTATTGTACAAAACCCTCATATTGTATATAACACAAATTACTTCAATGCACAGTTGGTAACCAAGGTCACAGTGAAACCATTAATGGGGGGCGGGGGGCAGGGAAGAAAAATCCAACACCGTTTAGATTATTATATAGAATCTTAACAGTAACACACGATTTTCAATTGATGCAAACAGCATTAACTGAAGGTCAAAAAGCAAACAAAATTAATAATTAACAATATAATAATAAAAAAAAACAGGAGCCTGTAATAAAAAAGTACAATTGAGGAAAGTTCACAGATACCACTTTTCATATGCTAAGGCTGTACCAATCCGATAATCACTTAAAATAGCTTAAGCCTGTCAAGATCATATACTATGAAGTACCGTTTAATGTAAATAACATGAATTCATTGATTTCTTGACCAATTTCTTTTCTAAATCAATTTAATCCGAGTGAATTCATTTAAAGCTGATGCAAAACCCTTTACAAGGAATTGAATAAACCATCAAATACTGAGCAAGGAAGAGTGTTGCTGTGAAAGCATCGTAAAAAAACAAAAGAAAGAAAGAAAAACAGTTTGGTATGCTGGGAGATAAATAGTGAACACCTTCTGTCAGTTCAGTAGAAACTGGATATGGTATGGTCTATGCTTAATTAATTGTAGAAGGAGCAGACAATATAGTACCCTAGAATTCATGAACAAAGGTTTGGACAGGGTTTTCTTTTCTTTCTTTTTTTACCACCTACTAAGCCAAAAGTTTATGGACACCTTACAAGGCAGTTTGCATGTATTCATCTCTTTTAACTAAAAAGATAAATTGAAATAAAATGTGTGGCAGAAAGAGAAGTCCATCATATTGAAGGCAGTTTTATAATGCTAAATCTTCCCCAATAACAATAGGTAAGATTTTTCACTTAAAAAAAAAACAAAATCACAATTTGAATGAAGACTGAAGTACCATTATCATTACAATTTTTCCTATGGGCAGCTTGTGTTAAAAATATAAAACTCGCCTACATCTTTTTACAATGTGCCACTATCTATGTGTAACATAGCCTTTTAAATGATTACTCATGCTTCCATGGATGTGTTACAAGTAGCAAACAAACAAACTGAACAATTAACTGAAGTGATTTAAAGGCTTAAATGCTTAATCATGCTCTAGTATTAAATTAATAAAAAATTTTTTAGTGTTTTATGTCGAGTGGTAGTCAAAAGGCACTTCAGAATGTCACCCACACCAATTTTCTTTGGAAAGAGGCAATAGTAATTTTGACTTGTATAGTGGGCGTGTAAACCTTGTTTTTTGACACCTCCTTTTTGAATGAAAGGGCAGGTCAATGTAAATGTGTTTCTCACTTGCTATATGGGCAGTAAGAATGTGCTACATATTAACATTGTACACAATTCGTAACCGTTTGTCCTTTACTTTAAACAATACATAATGGATTAAGCTTTTTGCTACTTGCCATCAAATATCAATTAATTGCTCAATATTGTTCCCATGCAAGAGAAACAGTAGCAGTATCTTATAGTATAATTAGACTTGTCCTAATGGAAAAGATTCCATCAGCCATCGTCACCGCTTCTATTATGCACTGTGCACTTAAGGACACACATTGTCTTCCAATGTTAAAACCTCACCCTCCTGCCAACATGTTCAACATTCATAGTCCCTCTGTAAAACAGTTAAAAACATTTAGAATTTGTATGCAAATAAAACCTGTGAGACCCACTTTGTTTTTAAGGCATTTAAATATGTATAAAAACACTGTCCTTTAACAGAGCAATAACTCATTTCTAGTTTTCTTTTTCGTGTGGCCCTCCATTCGCTTTTACTGCGATCAGTACCAAAGCGATAAATGCCTCCGTTCATGGCTACATGCTGGTGTATTGCTCTGATGTCTAGACAAAAAGACAGAATGTCCATTGGCAGGACCCGTTCGGGCAGAGTGGCTAGTCTTTAATGAGACGGTAGACGTGGTACTGTGCCCCGTGTTCGCTCGTTGACACTTCAAATACAAAAGCTATGCAAAGCAGAGTTTCCTGTGTTTCCCTGTTAGTGACCACCTAGAAAGGAGAAGAAATCATAGTTGATAACAGTTCAAAAATACAAAACTAATAAGTTTCTAATATGTTACTGAACATAGTTATAACTAAAAAATAACATGCATAATGGAATATACAGCCAAAAGTTTATGGACACCTTACCAGCCAATCAACCCAAGTGTGTCTTCCCCGACTTTCCCTACATCTTTGTAGGTTGTATCAGTATATACCTTCAATTGGCCTACATTAACCTTACTAAACACCTTTAGGATAAACTGGAACATTGATGATACCCTAGGCCTCAACATTACTGGCTCTACTCAATAAAAACAACAATAAATATGGGTGAATGAAAAAAGTCCTTAAAGCCTCACTCCACACTTTTAGTTTATATAGTAGACTTAACCTGCATTAAGATATTCTATAAAAAAACAAAAAACACAACAACAAATGTGAAGGTCAGGTGTCTATTATAATAACATTTTATGTATAGCTCTTGTAACCATAGCATTGTCTTAAATCAGTTTTACAGAAATACCAAAATCCTGAACTTTTGGAACTTATACATTTATACTAGACAATATATACACACAAATGCGTATGTGACTGAAGTTGTTGTGTTGTCCTACCTGTAAAATGGTGAAGTTCTCCAAGACGCTGTTCATCATGTACTTTTCCGGCAGGTGCTTGAGCTTGTGGATGAAGTTGATCATGTATTCGCACATGGGTGAGCGGTGGATCCTGTACACACATTTACCTCCTTCTACTCTTGCATATTCCGTCTGTCAAGCAAATACATACACAAAAAATGATAGTTCATTTATATTTAAACTTTTTTGTCTAAAAAATGTAAATATAGAGCTGGATGAACCAGTTAAGTGCTAAATATCATTTAATATATATAACCTAATAAACATACTGTGGAGGTTTGTATGCCAATAAAACATTTTTTAAGCTCATGTTTGATGTATTAAAAACAAAAAAACAAAAAAAAAAAAAACCTACCTCTACTTTCTCTACCACTTGTTTTCCAAATGAGCAGACTTTTGTGGACACTGTGATAGTCATGTTCTCAGTGCTGCAGTACTGACTGCTGACACCGTAGAAAGATCCAGGGCCATCCTGCATATCACTGCTATTCAGATCCGCCTAAATTACAAAAACAAACTGGATTAAGCTCTTATCTTAAATACATTTAGATTTTCATAAAAAATGTCACATTACAATATCTTCTACAATATGTGCAATTGCTTGAAAAAAAATATTTGTTATACATCCAATATGGCCCAACATATTCATTTTCTTACATTTTTTTGTTTGTATATTTTTTTGTTCTTATATAAAGATTGCTACGTTTAGCATTTTTACATTTTAGTGTGACAATTTACCAGTAAGATAATCCAGAGGTTTATAAAGTACCTTAAAAAAAACACTTAAGTAAAAGTATGGTTATTTTACGGGAAAATGACTGGTAGAAGTTAAAATCACCATTTAGAATAAAGTTAGAGTGAAAGTTTTTAAGTATGTGAAATTTATTGTAATTAAGTATTAAATGTCTTTTAATTTTAAATGTATTAAAAGTTTAATATTAAGTATTAAAAGTAAAAGTGCAAGTAAATGCAAAACAGAAAAGCAAAAAAATATATATATAAAAAAATGTTTTGTACAGTTTCAGCAAGATTATGTGCCGTTTTAACTGTCTTCTATTTACTTTTCCTTTAATTAATGGTGAATGTTTATGTTTTTAAGTATAATAAAAAATAATATTATTTTAAAACTTAAATAACTATAGAGAAATTCCATGTTGTTCATCTAAATCTATTAGTTACACAATTTTTTTGTAAAAAGCTGTCTTTTAAAAATATGTTTAATGAAAAGCAAACGTGACAGCTTTATAGACTGCAGGATATCGCCCAGTGACGACTCATTGTTCCCAAATCATATTAGGGATACGGGAACAAAGACTTGGGAGATGAACTAATCATTTGGCAGAACAAAGGTAGTATGAGGTAATCGTAGACTAAAGACCCAGGTAAACAATGATTTAATTTGTTTCTTATGTTTTGGCTGCATTATAGTTTTGTCTTTTTGTAGTGTGATCTTATTTCCATAAGTGGTAGATGGTTAGAGGTGGCTAGAGGGAATCAACACGTAACTTTAACTACATTCTACTAAAAAGATTTGTTCATTTTGTTGAACGAGACTTAAATGTCCGTCGGTAAAATAATCCAAACTTCCCATCATTACTGATACTCTTTTGCAGAATTTTCACTGCTGAAATGTACCCACCCAGAATTTCACAAGGAAAAAGGCATTTTGTGGGCCCTTTTCATACAGCTCTTTAAGCCCTCCCTTTTTCTCTGGGAATTTGTCGTAGATCTGCCGTATGTCCACTGCCTCTAGCAGGGGGTCGCTGTATGACGGGTTGGTCTGACCGATGTGCACAAACAAATGTTTGCTGTACTGTAAAAAAAAAAAAATAAATGCAAAAAGCAGCTTTATACAAAAACACAAGGTGACAAGACAAAATTTATGAAACACATTCCTTACCCTGTGTATTACAATACTACTACAGTTTAAAAAGATTTTTAAAAACCTTAGCGGTCATTTAATTTATCTTCTAAGACAATGCTTTATTTCATTAGATGCTCAACACTTATATACAGCATCACTGTATATAGTCACTTACAGTGTCCTGGTCTCTGGGAACCTCCATGAAGGCAGAGTACTCAAGCATGCGCAGCTTGGAGGAGGCGATGGTGCGGTCCTGCCACACAGGCACGGCGGTGGCCGCTGGTGGCAAAGGGGGTGCCAGAGGCTCGTACGCTGGAGGCCAGATACAGAAGAATGAAACACAAGACGAACATGACATGCACACATCAAACCTTTGGGTCAATATCAAATACTCTACCTGATATGGGGGGTGGAACCGGTCCGGATATGTTTGTGTAGGTATGTGCAAAAGGCTTGATGCTGTAATGAAAATAATGTTGAAGACATTTTAGACATTCTAATTGTTATAGTGTCCTCCGATTGCTTATGTAGTGATACATCTCACAACATCTGTTATGTCATATTAAACCTATTTTGCAATGCATGTGCTATGCACACCGATTGTTCCCAGGTTATTAAGATGAAACTTACTCCTGAGAGGGTCCAGGTTGTCCTGGAATTGGAGTCGGCCAAAACTAAGGGAAAAAAAGCAGAGTTTTTTTTTTTTTAAAAAAAGCAAAATTTAAAAACTAAAATTTTTTAAGTATTATCCAGATGTTTTGTGTGTATGTGATTCAAACTGGGACTGCTGACCCGAGGAGGAGGCGCATATGGCGGCTGGGGCAGTGGAGGAAGCTGGCTCTTGATCAGATTTGGAGACACTATCTGAGCTGAAGAAAGCGACGCCATATTCTGAAGAGCCTTGTCTTTAGATGCTTGATCCTGAGAATGAAGAAAACACACCAGTCAGACTATTACTGCGTGCGCACACACAACCCAAAACTAGATCTTTAGTAAAAAAAAAAACATTGTAAAAAACACATTATGCAGAGCTTGTTTATTGCCTGTAACCCATTAAATAAAACATCAAAAACAAGAACAAATGCAGACAGTTTCAGCAAGAATGCTAGAGAGAGAAAATCAGAGAGCTTTAAAAGTATCTTAAATGATGTGCATATTAAAGGGTATAACTGTAAATGGTATAGGTGTGTGTTTATAATGTGTAGTGCTTCTCTGGATTTCTCTAACAGCAGAAAGAGTGGACAGGCAGAAGCAGTTAAGAGCAGTGATCAGCAGGTCAGCTTCTCAGCGCACATTGGGATACAAGACAACACTGAATCCAACACAACGGCGAGGTCCATTAAGCACCGGGTTAACAAACCAATATTTATCCTGTCAGTCTGTCTTAGTTCACATCTAGTCAACTTTTTTTTTAAATTAACCTGCTGTAAAGATGGCAACGAAGCTTAAAACAGGACACATTCAATGCATGCAGGGAATTTTAACGAGAACGTCGGTTTTTAGAGTACCGAATACACAACCTAATAGAGAAATTAATTACATGTTTAGTGTTCCACTCATTTTTAGATCAGCATGTGTGTATAGCACTTTTCTGCAACATAAGTAAGCTGAAGCAGCGAATGCATGGAGACACAGTGTCCAGCTTTTATTAAGACACAATAAAGCTTATTGAAACTGTATGTGTTTAGAAGGACGAGGCGGAAGAGCAGTGCTGGGCATTAGGTGTGCTGTGCAGCATGTGGTAAAGCCAAGAAAATGCACAAATATCCAAATCCAACTTACCAAGTTCATGGCCTGAATCAAAGAAAAGAGAGAGCGTTAGTACATTATCCAGTGGAGCTAGGATTTAGAGTGCTTTCTGGCTTGATTTGGGGTTTATTTTTTTCTCAGATATAATTAGGATACGTTTCGAATAATATGTGAGAGATGTCTGCTTAACGTCTATTTCTCAGCCCAAAGACAGAAACAAATATACAGAGGATAGCATTTTGGAAAACAGGCTTTAATTATGCTCTAAATACTTAAATGTTATTAAAAATATGTAATACAATACAAAAACATTTTAAGGAGATACACTATATGGCCAAAAGTTTGTGGACACCTTTCCCAACACACACATACTTGGGACTTGTGTTGTAGCATAAAAATTGCTCTTTCACTGGAACAAAGACAATCATTATTCCAGGTGGCACAAATGAGTTTATGTATTTTTGTCACATATACTTTACAGCACAATAAAATAATAACAATAAAAAGTTGGGGGCAGAGTGCAGGTTCAGCTATGATACAGCGCCCCTGGAGCAGGAAGGGTTACGGGTCTTGCTCAAGGACCAAACAGCGGCTGACTGGCAGTGGTGAAGCTTGAACTTAGGCCTTCCAATCAACAACACAGCACTTTAACCATCCGATGCACCACTGGCCCTAAAGAACTCAAAGATCCTACACAGAGCCCTAACCTCAACCACAATGAACCCCCTTAAAATTAACTAGAAAACCGACGGCACCCCAGACATCCTTAACAAACAAGAGTGCCACAGCCCCGTCTAGAGTCCAGTGTAGTGGAAAGCATTCCGGGAAGTTTACAATTTTAGTAAAAGTGGGAATTAAATTCGGAAGAGGATTTAAAAAAAGAAAACACATATGTATGTGATGGTCGGGTGTCCCAACACTTCTGTCCATACAATGTACTTTACAGAAAGATGCATTAATAGTAATTACTAGTCAACTAAAGTAAAACCAGCTAAAAAGTGTAGCTAGTGAGCTAACAAACAAGCTAATGTATTTAGGAATTAACAAAAATCACAGCGACCTCTGGACTTTACCAAGTAAATTACAACACAACAATGCAACATACAAGGTAAACTTTCTATAGTTGGTAAACTGTTGTTTAAGGTTTTTTTTTGTTTCTATCACTTATACATAACATGGCTTAACAACTGAAAGGAAAAACTTTTCTGGGTCGTGCTGCAAAAGTTTAGGGTGTAAAAGTTCAGGGTGGAAGGGTAAAGAACAGGGAGTCTCAGGATGGACTACAAGCAGAGAACATTGAGCCTTCATGCAGTTTTAGCTGTAACTGCTACACCACTCCATCCTTTATCTAACACAGAACCTTTACTGGGCTCTTCTTTAGGGTTTGGTCATCTGATGGCACAGCTGAATTTACGGTTCCATAGGGTATCACTATCTCCAATTTGTTAGTGCAAAGCCAAATTATGCAAACCCCGACCCACCGCCCAAATCGCATACCTTTAGCTTTGACTGTATTTCGCGAGATTTTCTCCGGGCAAGAACCTGCAAATGGCTAGAAACCTGCAGAAGAAAAGAGCGATAGAGGGGCAAGAGGGAAAAGAGAGAGAAGGAAGAGAAGAGGGAAAGAGAGAGAAAAGAGAAGCCATAACCAAAGAGGAAAGAGACTGCTGTGTGCATGCCAGCCCTGGGGGCTAGCCGGAGACACCTACCTTTATACCCGCTTGGAACTCACGGACTTTCTTCCGTGCTAATACCTGTATGTGACTAGACACCTAAGGGAGTGTAAAATTCTCTTAAGACAAACTCGCAGACACAAATAGTACAGGCCATTTTTAAATGAGTATTTTTAAAAAGAATTTTTATTTAACATAATACTTTAAACTAATAAATTAAATAAATGTACATTATAATTTAAAAGTTATCATTTCAACTTTCATTTTCATAAAGCTTCTTAAACTTGTTTTTGTGCGTAATAAGTGGGTTTGGGAGGAAATGAGTACCTGTTTTCTTGTGCGGGTTTTTCCGGTCCTTAGCTTAATGTACCTGGCAATAAGTTCATTACGGCCTGCAGAGATAGAAAAACAGCTATTTTAAAAATGTTGTATAGTTTCATTTCCACCACAAGGTGGCACTGAAAATAAGGGTTAGTTAAGCACACAGACAGACACACACACACACACACACACACACACACACCTCTGACGCACTGATGAGGTGACTTACCATGAACAGAAAATAAATCAAGTCCAACTGACCATAATTAAATGGTGATCAAAACTGAACATTAAACACATCTACAGTGGAAGGCTTTAAAAACTTTGTTATACTCTAATGAGATGTAAGTTCAGTATAAAAGTATAAAAATTGGTCTCAGAAGAAGAAACCTGCACCGAAATAACACACAATAGCTAACAATTTTTAAATCATCTCTCTATATTACATTGGTGCTTCAGCTATTAAATATGACATAATGCTTTTAATTAAAACTGAATCACAACTTGTTCGGCAAGTCCTGGAAAGGCCCTTCTCAACATAGAATGTCTCACTCTGCAACTTCTGTGCTTTGCATATGTCATTTTTAGGTTAGACACTGGACAGAGAAATATCTAAACTAGAACATAGAGCAGGAGGAGTTTGCCTGACCTGATAGCTCACATCTCTTACATTATGTGTAACACATCCCGCAATACACAAAACGTAAGAGATGAGAGTTATAAGGTCAGGTGAACTTTTCCTGCTCTGTGTTCAAGTTTAAATACTAGAGCTAGAAATAGCACAAAGAAGGACTATAAAAAAGGTAAGCCAGCAGAGGAACTGGACAACTGCTTTGGACAACCTTCTGCTGGAAAACCTAGAGTTCTGGCAGAACCCTATTTATGGCAATGATATTTTCTGATAGCAGAGGCCTTTCAGCAATTTGTCATGCAACACTGCAAAGATGATTTGGGATTGAATTGGGAAACACGAACAGGGGTTTAGGGTGTTGACTTGGCCTGCAAATTTGCTAGACATTAATCTAATCAGGCATTTGCGGGATGTGTCGGACGAAGCAGTCCAATCCACGGAGGCCACACCTAGCAACTCAAGGACTCAAAGGATCTGCTGCTAACATCTTGGTGCCAGATACCACAGCACAATTTCAGAGGTCTTGTGGAGTCCATGCCCCACAAAGGGTCAGAGCTGTTTTGCTAGCACAAGGGGAACCTAAACAGTATAAAAAGACAATGTTTTATATCATAGAAAATCTTTCTATCCTAGCAAATAGATGGATGTCTGCAAAATAACCATGCATTTGTGTGTTTGCACAGACAGAGAGCTCCTGGCTGTGTGCATATATGCATAAAGCTCATATACTGCTGCTAGGGTACGAAAAACTGCTGTCTTTATTCCTGTGTGTGCTGCGTAAAGCTACAAAGTTACAAAGCGTAGGCGGAAATGAAAAACCATAGATCTGCTGGGGGTTTGTCATTGTCCTGTCTCCTGTCCTGTCATTCCTTAGGAAACAGCACTGCTATCCAGAGATTTAATGTAATACAAAGTCATAATACAGTTACAGTACTCAAGTTTTTTGGAGGGAGAATCTGTACTTTACTTAATTTATAATATTTTAGTGAACCTTCACTTTTACTCCACTCCATTACCTCAATAAAATGTGTACACTTACGCCGATACATTTCTCTGTAGCATATTCGTTACTTACTACAGAAGAAGTATTAATGTGTCCTTTATGAATGATTCGTTAATTTTGAATGAATCCTTAATATGACTGGGAAACGTCACAGAGAATGATGTGTTCATTTTGTATTGCCTGTGCCTGCGCAACATCCTATATTCTGTACCGGAAACGTTAATTCATCTTCCGAGTCTCCAGGGCCAAAACATTAATTCATCATGGGGCTGGGCTATGTACTCTAGCGGAAATAGATACACATTTTAACTAAGAGAGAGAAAAAGAAGACATTCCTATTATTCCGGTCCCTTCAATAGACACCGAGGGCCTGATCAGACATATTAATAAAAATCAATTGACATGATAATAAAAAGGCAGAATTCTTGTTTCGACGCAAGTGCGGGGCGGTAAGAATCTCTCGTGTGTGGGAAACCTGCAAAAAGGCAATATCTTAAAAATAAGTTACTAAAAACAAATCAACTATTATTTATTGACTGCATAAAAGCAACAGGGGCGACTAAAACAAAAAAGACGATTTAGGGGCACAAGGTCGAAGCTACCGTATCTCTCGCATGGATTATGCACGGAATGTAGACATGGCACGGATGGATCACTTAGTGCTACAGATATAATGTTCACTATTCTAATGAATTAAACTCAAATAAAACAAAATGTATTTGTTTATTCTCCTTACTTTTTTAATTTGTAATCAAACGTGAAGCAAGTGAAACGAATAACAGTGACGTAAAGCAGTGAAAATAAAAAAAAAACTTAACAGTATCTAGTCATAAAACCTGAATTCATTTTAAAACCCATAATTTTACTAAATTTGTTATTTTTAGAATATTGGTCAGGCTCGAATGAACGCATGACTCTGTCCTGAAGACTAGGGAGATAAACTAATCATTAATCATGTGACCAGCTCCTGGCTCGGTATCTCACAGTCATCAAAGCCCGGTTATGTTTACATGTTTGCTTTTCATTAAACAAAGATTTCTGGAAGACACCTTTTTAAAAGCCATTTTAATTGTTTAATTGTGACTAATATATTTAGATGAACAGCACGGAGTGTCTTCATATTTAAATTAAACATATTTTTAATTTTCAAATAAATTATCATCATCATCATCATCATAGCTTAAACAAACACTTGCCATTAATTAAAATCTATGAAACTGAACACAGTCTTGCCTTATAACTCCACTTTTACTTGAGTGCTGCTAGCATAGTTTTCTGAATTGCACTTTTATTGCAGGTTGCAGATACATAAAATCAATTATTATATATCAAAGAAGGACCACTACAACTAACACTTATCTTACAGACCAATGAGATATATAACGATCAAATTTTCTAGAAATCTTTCCAAAAGACAGACTCTGAAAATATCCAAAGAAGTAACCAAGTTACTTGATTACAGTATTGTGGTAACTTGTGGTAGTTTATTGTAAATAATCATAGGTGATTTAATTTTAAAATAAATTGTAAAATCAGAGCATTTTTAATATAGAAGTGACCAATTCTGTCTAATATTTAAATGAATTTTTTTTTATTGTAAAAATAATATATACAATAACCAGTATTTATGAAATGAATTGTACAGCACAGTTTGTTACAAAACCTACACAATGTAATGCATATTGTGGAACATAAATCTCCTAAAAGGTAATTTTCATTTGTTTCGTGTCTCCCCTAGTTTCTTCACGTCTCTTTTTCTATCTCTCTGGTTTGCACTCCATAAAAGTTAAGCAGCGCAGTTCGGAGCAGAGGGGGGACACACACAAAAAAAGAAGTTGCGAGAGAAAGCAAGAGACACATGCACTGTGTTAGCCCTTCCCAGCCATATGCTTCCTTCTCCTCCCCTCCCCCCCTCACTGACACACCCGCATATGCCTCTGCCTCGCTTGCTCTGCCTCCGCATTCCTTACATACCTCAGCGCCTGTCACATCTGCCCCACACAGCCTGACTGGATGAAGAAGGGCCAGGAGCAGGCGTGGAAAGAGGGAAAAAAAAGGGCAAACAGAAAGAGAGGGAAAGAGAAAAAGGGTTTCAATGTTTCTGCCAACAATGGGCAGCTGGAGTCCCCCACCCCAAATCCTGCTCAACAACAAAATCTTGCATCTGCTGTGGACAGTTCTCATTCACTACCAACCCCATCCCCCAAAATCTCACTCTTTCTGTCAAGCATTCAAATGTTGCTCTAAATTAGAACACTGTAGCCAAGTTACTCTGCTTGTTTGTCCATACATTTCTCATACAGCACAATGAAAGTGGGGTAATCGGACAGCAACACTAGTCAAGTGGCAGACTAGCAAGCCCATACATGTGCGCAGATGTATAGGCTCTGTGTCTTTTTCTTACACACTCAAAGAAAAGAGACAGTTGCTTCAGCTCTTTAAGTTGTCATACTCTTACAGAATAATGCTCTTTCGTCTTGTTTGGGACAAGGCCGGGGGCGAACACTTTAACTATTTCTGTGCCAGAACACGTTCAGCCAGCTCTTTAACGGCGTGCTCTATGGAAATTTCCACCTTTGCTAAGAAATTAAACTCCTCCTCTTCTACTCCCTACCTTACTGTTCCCCCACTATTTGACATAGCCAAAATCTTTTACCCAAAATTGCATATTAAACATGTCTATACTTCTAAATATCTAAAATCACTACACCTGCTACCTCTATTTATAGAAGATTTAGGCCCTGCTTAACCTGTTTCTTCGAAGGGAGGGTATATATTCCTAGAGTGCTGAACTGAATATACATCAATTGACAAACAACAGGTACAGAGCAAGTATCCTAAGAGGAGAACGAGACAGGCTGCATTTCTGCCAGTTCACTGTGCCCTAAGCCACTCTCTGAAGTAGAACAAGCAAGAAAGACCAACTAAAACCTTTTTTGTTGTTTTAATTAACAGATTTACTCAAACATAAACTAAAAACCTACTATATGGATTCAAGGTAACGGGTTCCTACCCGCAGCCCTGAGAGTAAGCAGCCTTGAAAGGCAATAAAAAAAAAACAACAACAACAATAAAATAAATAAATCACTCCCCTCTGCAATCACAAGTGATCAGGGAAGCAATACCATTGCAAAAGCATTCACCATGCCTTTGGCCTCACGTCAGTGGTAGAATTAGGAATGCTGAGCTCATCCCACTCATGAGAGGACTTCTTCAGTGGCAGGGCCTTTGGCCTCACATGACAGAGTGTAAGCAGAGAAGGCATTTACAGCTATGGAAAAGAGCAGGCACTCAAGACAGCCGCAGGGGGTCCTGGCTGCTCACTAGCCCAAAAAATTGTCAAGAGCAAGTGCAAAGGTCGAAAGTTGTGGTGAATGTTTGTTTTTAAATTTTATTCAAGAGCAAACTAAATTCAGAACAAACACTGGTTACATGGGAATCAAGTAGCAGAGAATGTGAACATTCTTTTGTGCCACAGTTTATTGTCTCTCTATTTTCTAAAGAATTTACACATCAGCTTGCACACAGCAAGCACTACATCAAAAACAAATGATGAAATCTTCCAAAAAAAATAAATAAAATAACTTGAAATAGACAAATTTTACCAAATAAGTAGGAGCACACACAGGTCAGGGTCTTGAGATTTACTGAACCGGTGCTATGTACAACAGGCTTGTGGTTGGAACAAAAGTTAGGAAAACAGTATGACCCCTACAAATGGAAACACTATAGCCATAAATCAACTGTTGTAGATTCATTGAGCCACATGGACAAATGGCCGTACACAGACAGGATTCAGACCCAAGGGAAGAGTTGAGCTATTTTACAGTACCTGAAGTGTTACCAGACATGTTTATCTATTTTAGTAGATTTACAATTTAGCCTGTTCAAAACAGCAAGGGAGAAATGAAATTATCAAACCAACCAGATAGATTCCCTACAAGGGAGAAATTTTTCATTTTTACTACTTATGTACATTTGCCCACACCCCTGACAAAGAAATCAATGATGACAGAAGAAATGATCAGTCTAATTTTAATAGTAAGGTTATATTTATAAGTGTGTAACCAAGATGGACCTTATAAGCAAATGTAGAAATAGCTTAGGGTAATAATCTAAATAAAGGTTGGTGTGTGTGCAAAGTAAGGAGAAGGCAGGTAAGGCGAAGGCAGGTAAAGAAAGAGTAAGAGTAGGTCAGGTAGTAGAAAGTAAGATAGGGCAGGGCCGATATTTTTAAAAATATTTAACAAAATATTTTGTTTTTTTGCAATATATATTACCATATAACTTAAATAGCTTTATTTGGATAGAATTCATTATTTTAGAAAAATTAGAATAATTGGGAGTGTGTCTACATAATATACACATATACATAATTATAAGCATAGATAAATACAATAAAACAAAGATGCCATTTAAAAGCAGTGCTTTATATTTTTCTGGAGATTCAGATACAAAAATGAAACAAATCAAATGTAAAATCCTGAATGTATAGTCTTCACTGAATAAATTAAGTACAGTAAGCATTAATTTTTGTTGAAGCTACAAAAGTTATAGTTAATTGAGCCTGAATGCTTTACATTTGCTTAAAATGTTTTTTAAATCCTGAACTATATAATTTTGCAGCATGTTTATTACAGATGCACACATTGCGCTGTCAATGCCGAAACAATATATTGTGCAGCCATAAACAAAACACAGAGACAGATAGAAAATCCTAAATAAATACGATTGTACAACACAACCTGTGCTGGTTTTTCCCAAGAAATAAACAACAAAGACAGTATATAAGAAAGAGAAACCTTAACTAACTAGGAAGTAAAGTTGCTAATGATCTTAGATAATAAAACAAACCAGTTTGGCGGAAAGCAAAACAGAAGGGCAGGAAAAAAGTATCATCGTGTTTGTGCGCTACAGGAGAAACCTGTCTACAGCCTCGTCTTCTCATCCTCAGTTCAGGGCAAGTGGAGGCCTGTTCTGTACTGCACTAGGAAAAACACAACTGCTGGCTATGATCTGTTTAGACTAAAAATGTCTAATATAATTGAAATATGTCAAAAGCGGCAGAATATTTTATTTATTTAATGACCTTCAAAAGATAAAAATAAACTATGAAAATAGGCTTTAACTCAACAGCATTTAATTTAGTAGGTTTATAATTAAATTAAAATTACCTATTGAAAACAATGCAGTTTTAAGTAATAATAAGCTCTTATATATATATATAAAAAAAAAAAAAAAAAAAAACAGGTGTGAGTGACATGCCACGAAATGTACACCCTGTTTGTGCACACGTGCTTGGAGATACAGAGAGTAATGGTGGTTTTAAGTCTCTCTTTTTATCACCTCACTTACAGAAGTGTGAAAAATGTTATAAACCCTCAGATCTGTCCAATTTTCTCTCTTTATTTGAAAACACACAAAAAACACCTAACAAATGTTTTCCGTCCAGTGCTTACTCACACGCACCTGAACCATACAAATTCCTATAATACCCTATATTCCTAGAATACCCTATATCTATATTGCGCTAACAAGTTGAAGAAGTATAATGTACAATTACAGGTTAAAAAGAGAGCTAGAGAGAGAGAGAGAGAGAGAAATGGAGAAAGAGTAAGAGCGATATAGAGAGAAAGAGAGAGAAAGAAAGAAGGAGATAAAAGTATAGTAAGTGTGTCTTTGTATAAAAGAGGTAATTCAATTTCGCATTGTGCTTCACAGTGCTGATCAATTTTTTTAAACAAACAAGAGACTTGATTCTGTAATATAATTACTGCATATATTTAAAATATCCTAATGTTATTTATAAAAGTGTTGAAGTTAGAGATTACAGGAAATCACACTGCACTAACCTAACCTACTTCATGTCCCACTGTTTCCTGAACAGAATCCTTTAGACATGGCTTGAATTTATGCACAAAAACCAAGTGGACAGACAGAATCAGTACTTTTGGATGTGATGTTTTCTCTTATTCTATATAATTAAGAAGCAGTATAAATTAAATGAAGAATGTACAGTCATGCAATATGTTTGTCATTAAACTGTGGTATGTTTAAAAACCAATTAGAATGTGGCATGTCACATACCATACATCTTTCCCTCGTCGGAGAGGATGATCTTGCGGCGACCACAGGGTGGATAGATAGCAAGTGCCTCCTGAAAACTTTGCTCGATATCAGGGCTCCATACACCCTCCGCATCGCTGTCCACTGTCTTATCAAGCTCATCGCCGCCATCTTCCAGCCCTTGCCGAGGGCTACCGTTCGCACTCCACTCGTTTGACGCAATGGTGCCGGCTCTGATCGGGCCCTGCCACGAGCCCACACACTATTCTGGGACTGCAAAAGAGGGAGACTATAAATTACTGCTTCCGAAATGCAGCTAAAAACAAAAACAGACAAATAAAGGTAGGTTGCAAACAGAGTTACAGTTACCTAGGCTGTAGACAATTCATAGGTCAAAATAAAGGCAGCGTAAAAGTCATTAAATGTCATCAACGTCATTAGCAGTCATTACATTTTATTTTCCCATGATCTGATTGTGACTTCCTTAATGCTAATGCTTCTCCAAATGACAAACAAATTTCTGACATTATATAAAACCCCCATTTAAAAGGGCCTCAATAATCAGGCCAGGCCTGAAAGAATTCTTGTGGTCGGGAGAGAGTGGTCCAATGTGGCTGTCGGAACGTCTGAAACTGGTTAAGAGATCTTAAGTGTTTTTCAGGCTGCTTCTCTTTGCATGGTATTGTTCCCGAAGACTCAGGTCCCAGGAGTAACTATTATACCCACATAATTCATTCTTTTATTTCACTTTCTGCTGATGTTGACTAAAATACACAGCTTGGGTAAATACGGCTGACTCGGCACGTGACCTTCCTGGGGGGATACTCGAAGCGCTCCGGTTACGGCCATGCTGAAAGAATAAGCTTTGCTTGGCAGACGGATAGAGTGAATGAGCAAAACAACCAAAAAACTAAGAGCTTGTCTGGAATGGAAGCAGTCTAACTGCAAACGCAGGCTATAATGTGGTCTAAAAATGGTGGACAGATTAATTAGTGATAAAGCGAGCTAGTTCCGGGGCATAATAAGGTCTAATTTAACTTGGTGTTTATACCGATGTATAACTGAAGTCTCTGTACGTTTTTACATACATGTACAGGTCTGGACATCTTCAAGGGAAAAAAAGGTCAGGTAAAGGTGAGGGATTAAACATGACTTGGATGGTATTGTTATTATAGGTTGGGAGTCTAAAATTTGGTGATGAAAACAATGTGCAAATAAACTGTGCAAACTAGGGACAATTAAGCAGCGCAGATGTGTGAGGGCTGAGGAGACTTGCAAAAGGGTACACAGGGTTATTTGTTTTCCTTTGAAAATCTAAATTTGGCCTGCTGAAAAAAAAACTGTGTTAAATCTAAACCATTTGGGCTTCGTAACGCTGAACATACAGACTAACATTTGTCTAAAAAGCTTGCTTGATGCATATATACAAGCTTCATTAGAGTTACATGGTATACCGATATTTTTCTGAAGAGAGATACACACCATTAAACATAGACACACATTAGGCAATGCAGTGATTGTTATACAAACTTGTGTCACCTTAGCCTTGGATATTACCAGATATTTTTGGACATAACCTCAGTCACCGTGTGTGTGTGAGAGAGAGAGAGAGAGAGAGAGAGAGAGAGAGAGAGAGAGATGATAAGCGTGCGTGTAGAAAAAGAGGTTGCTTTATTGGAGAGTTGGGCTTAAATTCCAGACTTCTCCTTATTAAGGAATCACAGCAAGAGCTCTCTCTCTCTCTCTCTACTTCTCTCTCTCTCATGTATCAACCAAGCTCCCTCTCTGCCCTCTTCCCCACCCCAGCCCAGCCGCTCCATGCTCCTAAGCACTCTGCCCAAATAAGGAAAGAGAGATGGGATGAGGGGAGGGGAGCACACAGAAAGAAAGAGAGTGTGTGCGTTGTGTTGGGTTGTGTCGACTGGGGGTTGGTGTAGATGAAGAGAAGGCAACAGTGGAGTGACCAATTTAGGCGTACTCTTCGGGGGTCTGGAAAACAGTGGGAACGACAGCAGTACTCGACACTCATATGTTAAAGAATCACACTAGAGCTCAAGCTAGTGTTTGGCCTGGAGGCAGGAGAAACAGCTACTAATTCATTAGTTTAATGGCTTTTAGTATCACATGCCTGGCACACTTCACTCAATTTTAAGCATTTGAAAACCCTATGAGATGTAAAATGTTGTTGCGGAGAATTAATGGCTGATAATTAAAGTCCCCTGAGCAAGGTCTTTAACCCCCAATTGCTCACTTGTATAAATAAAAATAAAATATTGGTCACTCTGGATGAGAAAAATTCTACAAATGTAAATGTAAATAAACACAGTTAGTGGTAAAACCTCAGTCGGCCATCAGATACAAGAGACACTGCTGCCTTCAAACTTATTTTTGCCTCAAGGCTCAAAAGACCTTTGGCAATACATGGCACAGCAAGGGCATTGTGAGTGAAGCACTATTTCAAAGTGCACATCTTAAAACATACTCGCACACACACACAACTTGCAGACAGCTGCAATGTTACAGCTCTTGACTGAATGAAATTGAACACCATTCACACTTGGTATTAATATCCGTCTCAGGTGATTGGACCAAAGGTGGACAAAGTGAGGGTGTGAATAGAATCGAATGTGCCATGTGATTCAGTCCCTCAGACCACTTGCACAGTTTAACAATTGTGAAAACATGTTTCCTTTTATAGTTTAATTTGCTGTTGGTTCTTGGTCTGAAGGTTCATCCAGTTGCTTCTGGCAGATTTTGAAAATCATCTATACATTTTAGACACACATTTGATCAGATCTCTTACAGACATATTAAAGGGTCCTTTGGTAACACACGGGTCGAAATGTGGTTACAGGAAGCAACGCTTAAGAATCCTTAGGTTACCAAAAATTAAACAAACACTTTGCCCATGCTGAGGAGAAGAAATTTGCTCCTTCACTTTAATTAAAATTAGCGTATATGGCTATAACGTACGAGAAATCCTCAGGCAAACAAATATTAATCAGTGTCCTCTTCCTTTAGAGAAAGAGCTCAGAGTGGGAAACTCTTAGTCAGAGGTCTTTTCGGGGAATAGTGGGAATAACGGCTGATTGAGGCTCAGCTGGGTGCTTTATGCTTGACCCAAAAACGGAAATGATGAATTGTGAAAAACGTACACTGCTTGACACACCGACAACGATAAAGGCTTGCCAGGGAAACATCATGAGTCAGTCTATACAGACAAAGCAAGAAAATAAAGGCGGCAGTTCCTGTTCAAGGTATAGACTAATATATAGCTTTTTAACTAACTTAAGAGTAATAAGTTTCGGGTTTTCTGTCTCACAATGAGTCATCTTATGAATTTCAGGGAGTCCTCAAACTGTTGACAGAGTAAGGGGACTTTCCAGTGCAAACAGATGATTCCACTCATCGAGTGAGCTCACAGCCCATCTGCTAGCTAGTTTTCCCTGACGGGCTACTTTTTTTTGCTGGGAAAACACTTGAGAAAAGGATAATATGCAAAATTTAGATTGTTGTATATGACAGTCATTTAAAAAATGAGCCATGTGGTTAACATCCCTAATCTGTGTTGTTTTTATACCTACAGTCTTCAATATGTGGAATCCAAAGCTCAGAAGGGTGATTTATAAGAGAGTGGGAGTCATTTACAATAATCTGGACTGTGATTACTCATTCAAATCAGAGCTAGATAATACGGGACTTGGTTGGGGTGGAGGGGAGGGGCCTTTTGCTTGCGTGTATTTAAACGTTTTTCACAGAAATGGTGTTAGGTTCTCATAAAAAACTGTTTTAGTGTATACCCTGTTTTTCCTGTTTAGCCTAAAGTAAGAACAGGAGTTCTTCTTGAGAACGATTTCAGACAGACCACACACCCTAATAAGCTTTGTCCATGGGTAGCCTTGTCCCTGAAACACCCTTGTTGTAATCAACATTAATTGAATCAATGTAGCAAGTGTAAAAGCACATATGCGCACAGAATTACACACAATCAAAATCACACACATACACACACACACTTTAAAGAACAACAGGGCTGAACAAGTGTAGCAGCAGCTGCCTTTTCAGGTCAGATTACAGATAAAGAACACTCTGGGCTAAGTTCCTCTCCCCAAACCAACACAGAGCTTTACACCACAACGAACATCCACCAAGTTCCTGTGGATTGATTCTACACTAACTTCACTCAATGACTGTAATCACAGCCATTGAGTGGGTAGGCAATTATACTGCTATATATAATAATTTCCTAATATAACGTTACTGATACGTACGAGGTGGTAGAATGATTGGTACTTGTGATGTGAAGCCAAAAGTTAATACATTAAGCACTTTATTACACAGAAAAAAAACCAACCGAGTGCTCAAAAACCAAGCAGGAATACATTCAGATATATTTGTGCTTCTGGTTGTCAACGAAGGGCTATGAGGTCACACACACATCATGTACCATAAAACATTCGAAGTGTTGGGGCAGCAACGCCTCTAGGTTAAGTGCCTCGGCTTATCACCAAATTTGCTTTAGTTATATGAGAAGACTATATTTCAGTTGACTGATCTCTGCGTTCTAACTAAACATATAATAAAATAGACCTTTTAATTAAATTTCCTGTAATGCATTATGAGATTTGATTTGTACTTGGACACTACTGCTCAGCTTTGAGACAAATATGCAACTGTGCTCCGCAAAGCCAGAGCTAAAGAGGTGTCGTCAAACAACTTTTTAACACCCCTCCGGAACCGATTTAGGATCGACTTCTATTCAGTTTGTCTTTCTTTCTTGTTTTTTTTTCTTTCTTTCTGTGTTTAAGTCTAATAAATTCTCCACAGCTCCTCTCCAATGGCTTCCTCCTACTTCCGCTCTGGCTCGACATTCAGGAAACAATCAGAGCCGAGAGAGACAGAGTGAGTGATGGGTGGAGGGGAGAGAGAATAAAGAGAAAAAAAGAGCTACATACTATACTATATATCTTGCAACAATGCAAGTTACACAACCCAAAATGCTTTGTTTTATCGTTGCTCAAAAGCTGGAGATGAAGCTGTAACTCTTAGAGGAAATGGAGTTCTGAAGCTCAGATTTACACAATGTTTGGAAGAACTTGCGTGCATGGAGGATTCAGTTTGCACACTTTTTCATTCATGGCAGCTGTAATCCAACCAGCAGAGGAAAGACTGACACAGGTCTGGCATGTGGGCCAAAAGACTTCCGCGAACTCCTGATTCAGCACTTTCATCGGAAAGTCTCCGGGGCAAATCTGCGGAGCAGCATTCACTGCCTGACTTGGTCATTTAGTGGCTAGGCCAGAGGCTGCTGCCAAACCCCATGAAACCTGAAAGACACGCACAGAGAGCGGAGAGTCCTGGCCTCTCAGTGGTGGAACAGCAACCACCATCACTCCCTCCACCTCAAAAAAAAGTTTTATTTCTTTTTGATTTTCAATATGTTCCTTGACAGCAATTAAATAAGAAAACTGACGAAGATGTTGGGTAAGGTAAATGATCCTTTCTATAGCTGACCTATTTACTTTCTATAAACCATGGAGATATCCTCATGCCATTTTCAGCTATTTTATAATACTTGAGAGTATTATAAATACTTTACTTACATATTTTACATTCTTTTTAAACAAACGCTACGCGTCCTTATTACAATGTGATAATACAATTAAATGTGAAAAAGTCTCAGGAACCCACTACTCACTACTGTTTAATTAAACAGCGCTCAGGTGCATGTATAGTATGTGTACGCATGTGCGTATTTTCGGAGGAGTCCTACCGGTTTGCAAACTTTACACTGCCGCAGAACAGTTGGTTTCAAGAACAACTGGAAAGTTCAGCAACTTCAGCCTTACAAAAACAAAGACTACACTGTTCCAGCCAATGAACTGCTCCTCCCCTAAAGTTGAAAGGCCAGAAAGACCAAATCTTATCTGCCAGTGCCTTGCGCAGGAAACGTACGTAAACAAGTGTCTGAAGAGCATGCATTACTTTTCGGATTCAAATTAAAACATCTTTTTAAAGACAGCCACTCCATCAAAACTAATAAAACCCTGCAACATGGTATATCTTGGCTGAGGTGTTTATTCTACCTATTAATAGTGCATGTGGAAAAAGGAAAGAGAGGAAAATATCATTTGCTAACTCTAAAATGTCTTCCCTTTCAAATATTTTAGTGGTTTGAAAGGGGAGCAGAGTATACACTGCAGTAACACGATTAAGCAGTCATAATTAGCCTGTGTCTTTTCTCATGTTTTTTCTCTCTCTTTCTCTGTCTCACACACGCACAGAATGATATTTGTTCAAGCCTGTGTTGACAGCTGGGTAAGTGGGCACCATTTGGAGGGCTACTTCTGAGGCGGGTGCTAAAAGGCTCCAGCCTGTGCAAATGGACAGGCCTCATTACATCCTGGGCCTCTAACACAGGCCAGTGAAGAAGTTGTCAACTGGCCAGAAAAATAAACACACACACACAGCACAGACACACACTTCTTTTTACTGGCTTCCTATTTGACCCTTGAAAAGGATATTATAACTTATTTCATTTTTTTATTCAGATTTAATAACGTTAAGACAAAACTCATACGTAACAGATAATGGCCAGGTCAACCAAACAGCTGATTAGCTTATTACACAGCAAAGGCTGAGATGGCAATCTAGACATTGAGACATATTAATATAATCCACAAGTTAAATATGTATTAAATTCAAAAAAAGGCAGACTTTCTTTAAATAAAAAAACATTAACTACTGTCTGTCCAATTCTGAAAATAAATAAACTGAACACTACTTAGATGACACAGAATGGATTGAACAGAACTTTAAATGTTGTTGGGCCATATAATTTAATTAGACATGCATTTCCCCGTAATAGATAATAATAGAGGGTCCGCTCTCAAGGAACTTCATATCATAGAAAGCAAATATACTACCGATCAAACCAAACAACTTTAAAGTAAGCGCCTTACACAAGACTATCTAACCGGTTTTCCATCTTCTAATTCCTTATCTTTAGGTTCCTAGGGTTACTTTAGCTGTCCCTTCTGCTTTGTTCATGAGTTTAATAACTGTTGCCACTTTTTATAAAGTTTCCCTGCTCTGCCATTTAGTCCTGGTTAGTACTGGTCTATATGAACAGAGGTAATCCTCAGAGGTATCTCATGTCTTGATGGAATTCAGTGCAATACTGGCTGGATTTCTGTTAAGTTACTGCCTAAAAGCACTTTAAAATGAAGGAAACTTAGAACGTTTTTGAGGGGCTGAGCATATGTAAGCGGGATCCTATGCAAATCTAAAGGGGCATCTAGTTTGTATGATTTACTGGTACAAAAAACTAAAATGTACCTGTAGTTCAAATCAGTTTAAACCTTAAATATCCCAAAAAAATACAAGAAAAAAAACCCATTAATTGTTTCGAATTCTCTTGGCCACGTTTTGCTACTATCACACAGAAATTTTATTACAGCGATGGACATCACAACCCACTAAAATGTATTTATTAATTATTTATCATTCGGTTCTTAGTTTCTAGCCTAATCGACAGTTTTGCTTTACTGAATAGATTTAAAACATCAATTACAGGTGGGCTTAATTAAATAATAATTTTATTTCCATTATTAAAAAGTTTAGGGGGAAAAATCTCTTTATTTAAGGAAATAATTTGAGTTTAAATAAAACTCAAAGTATATGTGTATGATGAGGGATGAAAAAGGAAAGCCTGGCTACAAACTATTTTACAAACCCTTGAACTTTAAATAACAATAAGTTTAAATAATCATCATCATCATCATCATCATCATCATCTGTGAAAATAATTTGAATCAAAATTACTCTTTTTTTTTTTTGTCACACACCATTTTAGCTGGTACAAGTCCCCAGTGCCTACCGAAAATACTTTTCCAGTCTTACCGGCTTGGTAAATAGCAGGTTAACCTGGGCTTTAACCTCTTTTAAGTGGCTGAAACCTTTTCTAGAGAAGACAAACTGTTTAACACAAAGGCAGTAAATTATAAGACGCATCTAAGTATGCAGCCTAACCGGAACAGGCAGTCTGGGCTGAACCATGTGGAATAAACCTGAATCACAACATTCTGTTCTTTCGAAAAACCTGCCAGTGAATGTTACTGTTAACATCAACAGACATTTATGAAATTTTAAGGAAAGAATGGGTATAATAATAATAATAATTAAAAAAAGGAAACATCTTGGCTAAAATAGGCTATGCAAAATATCTGTAAATGTATAAAGACAAGATCTTGTGGAAACCATTATTAAAATCTAACACCAACAATTCTCAGGTATTTAAAAATTGTACACTTCAGACGTCAACCAAAATATAATTTTGCATAAATCTTTTTCCCCCAACAATTTCTGTGCATAACTTCTTTATGCTCTTACTATTTGTTTATTTATTTATGATTTAGCACCATGTCGGCAACAATGGCTATATTCATGGCAAGACAAACATTTCTGTTTCATAATTCATTTGTAAACATTAATATTTTAATACAACAATTCACTATGTTTGTTAAAAATATGCATATATATATAAATAAGTAATACAAATATAAAAAAACTCCTTACAGTTAAATAAAAACAATAGCAAAAGTAAACAAGACAATTATATAAAGGTCTTGTACCAAAATCGTCCCAGGTGGGGTTTTTTAAGAATGGGTTTTCTGAATAAAAATGTTGCTTGGCGTTATTTAAAAATGGACATTCGATTAAAATGTTTTACACTCAGTACAGTTCCACACCATTGAGACTGCTTTCTCTTTCCCATTCAGTAAATAACAGAGAGTTAGTTTGTTTGATCAATCCGGCATCTTGTATACACGACCTGTTTGTATTAATTTTGGAAATTATGGCAGTTTACTTCTTGGTTTAATAGTGTATTTACCTTGATATCATTTGTTTTCTATGCATTCATTCCACCCCATTTGTTTTTGCGCTTTCTATCATATCCTTCTATTTTTTGAGTTTATTAATCATCCATTGCAAGTTAATCATTCTTCAAATTTGGTTTTAAATATGATAAAACGTAGCAGACTGTGATTTCCATCAGTGTAATATAATTTTTTTTGATGAACTATAGCTTTGCCTCATGGACCTTTAAAGCCAAACTGCAATCCATAACTCCAAAGAACAGTCTATTGTCTGCGGGAATACTGAAACTGGCCCGTGTGTGCTAAAGTGTTTGAGTCTGAGCAGACTGTCTGCAAAAAAATCTGACTGCACCATGCTGTCATTTCATCTGTTCACATGAGAAACACCAACAAACCGAGACGAGAACTTTAAAGACTTCAGTATAGGCCTGCTATAGCAACCTAATTATCAGAAACCCGGAGAGGTTCAATCAGCTTGTTCACATCGATTATTTGTAAATGTTTTAAGTTTGATAGAATCTGGAACAGATCTTTTACACTGTAGTGATTAAACATCACGAAGCAGAAACATGAGCAGTTCACGCTCTTCGTTCGAATTATGATAACTCATATGACCGACTTTTGTCATTGGGATACTTATTAACTTCTTTATAACCGTTTTTTAAACATAAACTTGAGCAGAAAAATGAATGGACTTTTAAAGCAATTTTCTCACAATCACATTCAGAGCCACAAATCATTTTAACATGATGATTTGCATTTCGAAAACTTTCCTAATCCTAATGTCAAGGATATTCTAGTATAATATAATATAATATAATATTATTTTTTTTTATATATTAGTGCATGGCATATTCTACATTAATCAATAAAGCTATATATGTTTTTTTTATAATGTAATATTTATTTCAATCAACTTTTATTTATAAAATAAAGTTAAGAGTATGATAACAGTAAAAAAAAATAAAAAAACACAGCATCACATTACTCATTTTATTCCCTAAAAATGGTAGTGGTTGGTTGTGATATGTACTATTCACCTGTAGGGATTGTTTTCTTAAACTATAGTGACATTATTATCATTATTATTATTATATTATCATTATTCATAGCAGATATTAAAACGTAGTCGTTGTTCAAATCGAATCGGTTCGTTTATTGATCCGGATTATTTAGATTCGTTTCCATGGTTTAGAGGATTAAAACATCGACACGGGGTGTGTAAACATAAACTCAACCTCAGACGTGCCGCGTCTTTACAAACATAATCAGTTTCACTACAAATCTCAGATTTACACATGAATAAAATGTGTATGTAGGTTTTAAAGATGGTAAAAGCGACAGTGATGTAGAAAAAAAAAGTTATAAAAAGAACTAAAGAGACGCCCCTTACCCGTAAACGTAGTGGTATCGGTCTGAGGGAACTGTCTTCCCAAACAGGTCGTACTGTCCTTCCTCTTCTTGGCAGTCCTAAACAGGAGAAAAAAAAGCTCTTTAACTATTTTTTTCAAGTGAGATTAAGGAAATTTAACAAGTTTATAAATTTGTATAAAAACCTATACCATTTTTGCCTGTAAATGCTAAACGGTCTCAATTCGGTAAACGAGCTACAAACACCAACAGGAGTAAAATCTTTTAAAAGTTTTCTTTCTGTCACTAACTCCCAGACTTCAACACTTTGGCCAGACAAACACACACACTCTCACACACACTCCCTACATAGCAATATCCATTCGCAAATCTCTTCACCATCCCACCCTATTCGGGGAGCTCCGTGGAAAAATGCAAAATATGACAAAGATCTGAAGACTTCGCGCGAGCGGCACGAAAAACTCCAGCAAAAACGCTGGGAGACAAAGGGAACGCGCTGCCTCGCAAAATACTCACCTTTAACTAGGAAACGCGTCTAGATGTACAGCAGGACGAAATAACATTAATTTTATACCTATTTCTTGCCTGAGCCGCTTATTGTTTTCAATAATATTTCTCTTGGTTTGACAGTAAAGGTGGAATGCAAGGTATGGGTTTGGTATGAAATTCACGCACTTCACTAGTGGAGAAAAAATGAAGGAGGGGGGAAAAAAGTTGAAAAAGGGGCGGAGTCATTGTTGGGCGTCAATCAACAACTTTAAAGGCGGGAACTAAACCCAAACTCCACCCCCAAAGTTCAGAAAACGCGGCACACGATTGTACGGAAACATTTCCAAAAGTGAGACAGGTTTTGATTTGGCTACAATAAAGTTTTTTTTTTGTTTTTGGTTTTTTTAACATAATCACCGGAAAATTAACAGCCTAGTTACAAAATGATCTATTAATTTTTCTGTAAAATAAAATGCATCAGATTACATATTTAGACTAGTTGTTAATTGTATACACTAATATTTAACTTCTCACACTCAGTACTTCACTCACCTTAACATGAGTGACTTGACAATTAAATGATTTGATCGATTTAGATTTGATAACAGAAGACATACGGTATCATTCAAATAAAACTCAACAAGGCCTACAACTAAATACAAAACAGAATCTGGAGAAGTGTGTTTAAAAACATAGTTTTAAGGATACATGAAACATATTTATTGCACAGAAAACTAATAAAAGCACTGGACACATCTGGACACACACACTCAGCAAAATCCTGAATGAAGGCAACTATGTGAGCAGCTCCCAAACCCTTAGAAGGACAAACTTGTTCAGGAATCTGTTCAGGAGAATTTGTGAGCATTCCAGAGTAGTGAGTAAGAACCGAAAGTTGCTCTCAGTTTGCCACTTCGTCTCTCGAGAGCGGAGCAGTTAAACTTGGTGATGTAATGTTCTGGAAGACTGCCCAAAGTGAATATATTTCTATCTTTCCTTTCTTTTTTTTTAATGTAAACCACTTTCCCCACAGCTACCCCCTCACCCTTGTGGAAACCTCTAGCTCCGTCTGTTGGCTAAATTTGAAATCGCACTCATGAAAGGTTGTTTTTTTTTTCTTCTAAGAGCCGTGAAAGGTTAGTAACATTCAAGATAAAAAGGACTTTGTGTAAAAATGTGGGAGTCTGCCAACCAGAACAACCCTCCTGATGCCCTTGGCTAACTTTATTATAAAATTTATTATAAAACGCAGACAATTTATTGTGCGCAATCTTTTTTTAATCACAGCTTTATAATTAAATTTTCAAGAGAAGTGATTAATGACAGGAGTGGCATTTATATTTGCATATTACATGTACATTAATATTGCATGTTATTAAAGTAAAGTTTAAAGAAATTATTCGTAGCTAAAGTCATAAACTAAAGCAAAATATAAATAAACAGCAGATATATTTTGTTGAATTGTTAATTTAATGGCAACCTTCTTATTAAATCTCACAGAAGTGCACAGTTGTGGTACTAAAGAAATGGATTTACCCAACATTAAAAAGGCCATCAACACAAAAAGTGAGTTTAGATATACAACAGAGAATTAAGTCATATCTGTTAGAGGAAAACAAACAAGGATATTGCATATTATGTCAAAACAGACAGTTCAACACAAAACTTAAGTAATTGTATAACATTTTTAAGACAGATAAAAAATACGCATAAATACACAAAATGATACTAACACTTCACTGTGTGATTTAAGTTACACTTTAAAAAACTTTAAATAATTTTTTAATTATTTTAAAGATTTAAAATACTATTAAATAATATTAATTGATGTGTGTCATACAAGTTTAAATGCAAAACAAAACTCTTGCCTCGCTATCAAAACCTTGATTCCCCTTTGGGAACACCTTTTATAACTTAGCCCTGAAGCACATCTATAATTCAACCAATCAGAAAGCATTCACAGACAGGTGACTTCATTGACGAGTAAGTAATGCTTTATATAAACACGAGCAGCAGCGTGCCTTGGTAACCTTTTTTTTTTAGTGCTTGTATAAATGTGTGTTTGTGAGAGAAAAGTAATAAAAGAAAAAAAAGGCAAACGGAAAGCAAAAGCAGTGTCCTTATCCATGTCCTAGATGCATCTCAGGGACAGATACACACTCGCACTGTGTTAGCTGCCTTGGATTGGAGCAAGCACTGGAGTAAGCTCACGCATTGTGAGCGCCTGCCAAGGTGTCTCCTGTCTCCTGTCTGGCTCATGCTCCTATCTTTGATGAGGGTGGCCAGGTACAGGCTGATGTCCTGGGGCTCCCAGACGGACCTATCGGAGGACCACAAGACGGGCCTAGCCTTTTCTCACCCCCAATTTCTAGCTTCACAAGCCTCTCCAACTTTAGGAGATGAAAGCTGTAAATATTAAGTGGAGTGTAAGGTTGCCATCATGCTCCCCAGCATGGAGGTTACAGGTGGAGGCTATATGTGGGCAGCCCCACCGAGTGGGCTCCCATTCTTTCAGAATAAAGTGTATTCAGCCAGGTTGTTTAGCTGCGCAGGAGCATCCCCTCAAAGCTTGCTCCTCATATCGTTTGGTACAAAAGTGCAGGTCGGCATTTGCACACAATTTAAAATCGAGGTGACAAGGCAGAGACAGATACCGGGGACCTCAGGGAGAAAGGCAAGTTCGAGGACTTTCATTCCGCCCCTAAACAGTCCTTAGAAAGAGGTCTTAATGCCATCAAAGCTGGGCCACACCGGGGAGTCATACTGCAGTACAAGTTACCTGAACCTCCCAGTGTTTTTGGGGAGATATCTTGCTACCCCTGCTATGTGTGGTCATGGAACAGGGCGTAAAATTTTTTTCACAGGGCTCCGACCAAAAAAATTATGACCAGTGAAATGACCCAACAAGTACTAGAGAGTTAAAAATAACAGGAAGTTTTTGAGATTTGCTTTCGGGGGCAAACTTAGGGTTTGCCTGAAAGTCATTTGCAATGAAGACTGAGCTTACGCAGACCCATGTTAAAACAATGCTAGCATGAGGCCTGCTGCATATGAGACCGCTACAGCATGGTTCAATCCCAAATGTTTTTTTCCTGTGGGGCAATCCAATTTGCAAAATTAAGGTTTTGCGCTAATGTCTGTACAAATTACCCCAATTGTAAACTGTTATTGGTAGCCCCGTTTTGGGCGGGCCAAACATGCTTCTCGGACCTGATGTTCCTTCTGGACTGCCACCCTCTCCAGATACCTGGTGCAGAGACAACCAGCAGGACCCAGGTAACTGCTCGATTGGTTTAGTGCTGGAATTGCTGCAAGAATGTTTCTTGACGAGGCTGGGTTGGGCTACCCCCCATACATTTGCCCAGTTCTACAACCTGGATCTAGCAACAACTCCTAAATCCAGGGTTTTCGCATCATACAGGCCCCACACATGACAAATGGCGATGCTGTTATTATGTTCCCAAAGCATGCTTGATAATCTGGAGAGGAATATTTCCATGTTATGTATGAAACAATGGTTCCCAGAGGGAACGAGACGCTTCGTCACGTGCCATACCCCCAACATCCCTGTCAAGCTGAATGCAAGCCTACCAAAGCACGCTGCTCCTTTTGTTTATTTAGCTCTGTGATGGTCTGTCGATGATGTCACCAGCGAGTGGCATAATGCTTTCTAATAGGTCGGATTACACACGTGCTTTAGAGCAAAGTTTATAAAATGGTGTTTCACTGTTCCCTTACATATATAACCTGGAGACGTTTTATTATAACAGCTTTCAGAATGTGTATCGCTTGAAAATCTTGCCATAGCAGGCATAGCAGATTGGTGAAGAATACATTTTCCCAGTTGAAGCTTCACTCACAGGCGATTTTGCCATCAAAGCTAGAGAGGGCAATAGCAAAAGCCTGCACTGCACACAAAGGATAATTATAGTCCAGGGTGAAGGCATCATCTGCAACTCTTCCAAACTGCATCACTATGTAGTCTTCTGCAATCACATGACATACACTTTCTGTTACATTTATATAACCAAATTGCATTAATTGCCAGCATACAACTAACACTGCACCTACTGATACAAAAATGTGCAATATAATTTGCCAAGGTTGGTGTTAAAGAACTTTTAGTATCCAGCCCAGAGCCCTTATCTCAACCCTACTGACTGCACCTCAGACCACCTTAAAATTAGTGGCTAAACTCAACTATACTATTTTAGTGAATGAAAATATAAATAAATTCTTTCAACCCCTCTTTTCTACTGCATTTGCAGAAAATCAGAGGGTTATTATAGGAGTAAGATACAGAGTAAATACAGAGTAGTTGAAATTTTTAACTAACTTATTGGGTAGGTCATTTGAGTAATGTAATTATGACTTGCAAAAAATAAAAGAAAGCTATAATTGTGGCTTACGGTCTTTCTTATGAACAATCTGGAAGTTCTTTACTGAAGCTTGTGTTACTCTGCCATTAAAGTTAAGCACATGAGATGATGTCTCCTCGTTCCACACTGGTGTCTTGTTGTGAAGCTCTATTAGATTCTCCATGTTCTTATTTTGGTGTCGAATCAGAAGTCCATCGTTGTCCTGTGTCAGATATTACATTTTAATTGTAAACATGAAACAAATTTATTGAAACACAAAAATAATATGAAAGCTGTGTTGTTTAACATTTTGCTTTAAGTGATCTTGTATGTATATAACACTGGGCAGAAGAAGGTATAAATCAAGAAACCAAATGAAAAGTAATTTTGTTTTCTTACACTGCGTGGCCGTAGGGGTACTCGCTCTCCCTTTTTGTCCATGCCAGGAACAAGGACAGTCATCCGCCTTGGACCCTTCATTCCCAGTACATTAGTCTCCTTAAACGAAGCCAGAAACAAAATCTCATCAGATGAAACCATTTTTCAGCACGTTTTATGACCACACAACTATTATTACTATTCAATTTTAATTGGAATTTTATCAGTAACAGTAGTAAGTAGTTTATCTTACGTAAATAATGGCTGCTAGTTCCTGCCTAGCATTTGACATATCAGGAAGTGCTCGATCAGGATGAACTGCATTATCAAATACCGTGAATTTCGTGCCCATCAGATTGGATCTGAAATGACAGATATTTAACTTGAGCCATTAGTAAGTAATCGAATCTGTGAGTATGAGAAAAATGGCTACCTTACAAATGAACAACTTACCTTAATTTTCCTATGTAGTTTTCACCTCCCCTAGAAAGGTCAGTGGGGTCAATTGAGATCAGGTAGTTGGAGGTTGTGCTTTTTTTGCGTTTTCTTCCAGCTAGTAAAAAGACCTGCTTTAAAAATAAACAGATTATTTACATTTTAAGACATTTCCTGTAAAGTGTACTGTTTTATAGGCATAAACAGTGTGTTTAAATATTTTTTAGGATTCTTAAAAATTTGTAAAACAGTGAAGCTTTTGACACTTTAGGGTACTCAACATTTTATAAGGGCTTTAGTATCAAAGAGAAGATATTATTAACTCTTGTTTTATTTTTAAACAATTTTTTTGTGACAAATGTCTTAAATATACCTATTAACTTCTAGATAAAATTATTACTATACCAGATTCTGGCTGCATAAATGTGGATAAAAATTATATTCCATGATCATGTATGAATTTGTACAAGAGACCTCGTCATATTTATGTTATATGTTTTAATTCCATAGGTTAAAGGAAGTGTTGGTTATACATGCAGCTGCGCAAGCAGACCTTCTTTTCATTGTCTAGATGGAGATAGTAAGTAGGATAAAGACCTCGGTCCATTCCTCTTTTGTCCCTAGTCACTTTACATTTCACTGTGATGCCCTGCTGTGCTGGCTGAAGCACAAACTCTTCCAGGTCATCAAACTCAATGACTGGTGAAGGGGCTCTTTCCTCCTTTTGAAACACCAAAAAACAAAAAGAGACTTTTATATTTCTCAAATAATTACATTCAAGGTTCATCAAATTCAAATCATAGATTTGTTAAGTATTTTATTTAATTTCATTAAAAATGGATGGCAATGGTACTTTTCTCTTCTTATCACTTTATTCCATACCAGAAAAAACATGTACATAAAGATGTATAAATTCAAATAAAATAAAGTTGGAAATGAATTAAAACAAATATGACTTACCTTTTTCCCTTTCTTTCCTTTTTTCTCCTTTTTTTTCTTAGGAGTCATCTCACTCTCAGATTCATCACACTCTTTTGATTTTGCTTTGCAAAAAAAGGATTTCATACTCGGTTATAAACATCTTGGAAGAGATTACTGCAAATTGTTCATTGTCATTGTTAATTACTTACTTTTGGACTTTTTAGACTTTTTATCTTTTTCCTTATCCTGTTCACCACCCGCCTGGAACAAGGACCCTGGGTTCGAACTGCTCTTTTTCTTTTTTTTGCTAGTTTTGTTTTCTGGCTCACTCAACTCCTCATCGTCTGATTTCGAAACTGATGGCAGCAAAACATTCAACGTAAAACATTTAAACACATGCAAATAAAAATATTTTAATAATTAGACTTATTTAAGAATTTAATTTACCTTGATCATTATGTCCACTCTATACATTAGATTAAATAATGTCAATAGTTACCTTTCTTTTTATCCTTAGTGGTAGGTTTGGCTCCATTTATCTGAAACATAGAGGCTGGCTCCATCTTTTTGGTCTTAGATCTTTCCTTATTGTCTTCTTTTTTCTCTAAATATTCATAAAGTAATAAGAAATCTGGTTTATGCACAGACTATTTTTGGAGACATCACTAACTAAAACTATAGAGTTTGTAAATTTGTGAGGTTGGGCATTAAAAAGTTTACTAGAAAGAGCACAAGTATACTATAACTGTACAATCTTTATTAATTACAACTATAATTTGAATATTTTGAATAAATATTCTTTCTGTCGACAATGATCCTTTCATTAGGTAAAAAAATCGAAACATTTAATAGACAGTAGTTATCTGTTTTCCTTAGGTTTTCCATTAGAAACGTAATCTGCGTTGAATAGTTGTGGGAAGGCCCATTTATGACCTTTGGTCTGAGCACATGTGTGTTCTGTCCAATTAAAAAGCATTAGGTTACAGGCAGGTGGTATTAGCAACCAGGAAATAATGCTATATAAACATTCAATCGGTGTGTGTGGATAAAATGAGAAAAAGAAAATATGCCTAAAGGAAAAGCTAACAGGCAGCAATTTGAGAGTTTTGTTTTTCAAGATTTATAACGATTCAGACTCAGTGTGTGTTGTTTGACTGGGAGTGGAGCATGCAAAGTCAGCTTTTGAGGGGATGCTAGCTTTGCAAGCTGCTTCCAATGCATGAGCTACACTCCCGCCTAGTCATGTTTGAGGACAATGGCCAGGCATGGAGCCCCAGAGGCTCAGGTCCTGCTGCTGAGGCACAGTGGAGGCTAATGTCTTTGGCCAAGTCGTGGAAACCCGCTCTGTGAATTCTTCCCATGGAGAGGGGCCCAAACACTGCATCTATTGTCCTCTGAGGAGGTTGATTTGATGAGTGTAGATAGGGCGTGGAGGTGGAGGTGGTTACCACAGCAGCGGCTAGGCTAAGTATTAACTGTCCTGCCGAGAGTAACTGTCCTAAGAATAAATTAGATATACGCTTTCTGAAAGCCAGGGTGCAACCTCCACCCAGTGTACTCCCACTTTTTCATGATCTCCACACCAGGCTGTCAAGATGCTGGAACAGAGTTAACTCCGCCAGGCTCTTTAGATTAGATTCAGCAGGCCGATCCGGTGCATGTATGCAAACTATGGCCAAGCTATTAAGAGACCTGGATAAAGAAGGTGAGGTAGAGCCAGAGAACTGTGGGCACAGATCTGTCCCTCCGGGCCACTGATTTAACAGGCAGGGCTATTCTGCCAATCTATAGCATCTATGGGGTCTACGGTGTGGAAACTGTGGTAGGGTTTGGAAGATAACGACAGAGACTTTTTGCTGGACACCCCGGTCGCTCCAGCGGGCCTCTTTGGGGATAGCGTACAATATGTCATGGTTCCAGGAGGTAAAAAAAAGATTCCAACGATACCTGCTTTGCCATATTCAGGTCAGAAGGAATACCGGGTAAACCATTCCCAACCATCAACCTCCTTGTATAATGCTGCTTAGAAACACAGCGTTGCTACTCGCACTTCTCAGAGGGTGGAGGTGTTGTGACAGCAATCACAACTGAGGGAAGTCTGGGAGGAAGGCGCAGGTGTCTCCACCTCTGCGGCGTGTGTATATATAACATTACGTTATGGATGGTGACGTCACTTGCCCATGACGCAATGCTTTTTGATTAGACGGATTGCACATTTGCTTCAGACCAAAGGTCATTAAAGGGCAATATCACAGTGTGTTACATATTTAACCTAGAGACATTTTTTTACAACATTGTGGCAATGCCATTTATAATGGTTTATAAATAAATGTCATGCTTACAGTGCCCTAAAATCCCAAATATTTCAGTCATTCTATAAAAAAGCAAACCTTATTATATCACAATGTTTAAACGTACATTCTGCAACACATGGTCTTTTACATTTACATTTACATTTGGAGCATTTAGCAGACGCTCTTGTCCAGAGCGACGTACAAGAAGTACTTTTACTTTTACTTCAATACAAACTGACAGACACTAAAAATGTAGCACACCAAATAGAGAGCTGACCTTTAGGTTTAGATTTCTTGTCCTTGTCTTTGCCATCAGAATCCTCCTTTAAGGACTTTGCTTTTGTTTTCTTTGGTGGTGTTGTCATTTCTTTTTCACTATCGCTATTATCTTCATCACTTGAACCTAAATTATGGTAGACAAATATATCTCACCCTTAAATTACAACATAAACCCATACAAAAATGTTGTATTGCTGTTATTTAATTAATTTTACTTTTCTTTTTCTTCTTTTTTAGAGCACATTTGGCTTTCTTTTTGGGCTCAGCCTTTTCCTTTTCTGGAGTTTCCTTTTCTTTTTCCTTTTCAGATTTCTTTTTCTTTACTTTTTCACCATCTGTTCAGATGTGTTGGTGTCTAGGTTAGTTTTTTAAGATTCAGAACGACAGACATGTATCATAACGTAGGAAAGTATCAAAAGCATATATAAACATCTAGCTCACTTTTTTGGGTAACCTGGCTACCTTCTGTTGATAGGTCTCCATTTTTCTTGTTTTTGCTTTTTTTAGAATTATTTTCGATGCTGTCTGCAGGAATAGACTCTTCTTTCTTCTTTTTAGGCTTCTGGTGCATACATGCTAATGGAAAAAGCAACAAATAAGTATCTCGCCATATGCATTTAAATAGATTTAGGGAAAAAAAGGAAATAAAAGAAAGTGAGAAAGGAGTGATATAGTCTATCTATTTATCTTTTATGTGGTCACATGAAAAAATAAATAAAACTTACCATTAAGGAAAAAGCAAATGCAGCAGAAGAAATAAACAATGGTTTATATTTTTTGAATATATTTACAGGTTACATGTAAGCATCTCTTTTTTTACATTAGTGTAATTAGTAAAAAAAAAATTTTTATATGAAGTATATAAATATCCAGATTTGATTTACTTTATGTAAATGTAATCATTTAAATCATGTATACAATACCTATATTGTGGTATGTTATTCACATTGTTTGTAATTACAAACCTTAAAATTAGAATAGTTAATTATTTCAAGTTTTTTCTTCTCACATCTTTCTATCACTTCTGAATATGCAATTCGGGTTGAGTTGATCACATAAATAGAAACAGTTACTGCCTTATTGCATAGTTCAAATTAAACCAACAATTTATAATTAGCATGATTAGCATTTAATTTAATGAAGTGAGGCAATATGAATTTTAGTCAATATAAACAAACACTCTCTTTCGCCCCCCCCCACTCTTTTCCTATGTGATCCATTTAAGACACCATCTGAGCAGCACTATAAATACCCTTAACCTCAGACAATCCTTTGCACAGGAGAAAGCTGATACATAACATGTAATAGTAAAGACATTGCGTAACCAAAGCTAGTACAATATTTAACAAGTGTTGTGTAGTTTGTTTTATTTATATGTTTATCTATGTCATTGTTGAGATTTTGTCTTTTATTATGTTATACACAGTATAGTGTTTAAATATTTTACTTTTTTATTAAATATCTACTAATAAAACTTTATTTAAGTTAACCTAAATATTTAATAAGACCTACATTACATTTGACATTAAGCGACATTACATAATTCAATTTTATATATATTTTATATATTACACACTTTGATAATAAATTAAAAATAAAATGATAAAATGCAAAAATGGCCACAAATCATATATATATATATATATATATATATATATATATATATATATATATATATATATATATATATATATATCATTATATGTTAAATTTTCCTTTAACAGTTCCCTAATATTTATTATTTTGGTTTAAATTTTTAGCCAAGTTGTCAATTAATTAACTTTCATTTGGTATGTAGCTTTTATCTAAACTTTATCATTAGCAGGTCTATTTCAACAGCAAACATAACTGTTGTTTGATAAAGCTACATTGGAAACATTAACTATTTTAGTATGACTTGAGGGCTACAAATACCAACCAAATTTAACCCTGTTGTCTTTCAGAGTCTTATAAAACAGTGCAGAATAGAACAGTCTCACCTTGTCAGACGACATTTCTTCAAGTAGACGTTTTCTGTAGAAATAATTACATCTAGAAGTGCTGCAGCTATGTTTAGGCTAAAATATGTTGTTGATCTAAAGATTGGAAACTAATCAAGGGATGGTTTAGTGAAGTGCTCTACTCAATGAATTACCATCAGCAGAAAGTAGCTAAGAGGATTTTCCTGCTGACCCATCTGCTGTGCTTTCACAACAAATCAGGCAGAGGGGGGTTATAGATGTAAAATTATGAATGAGAACTTTATCACATCTTCAGACTTCAACAGAGACAGAATACAACTGTGAAGTGGGTCAAATTGTATTAATCAGTAAAAGTCAACATAAGTAAATTTAAAGCTAAAACACTCACTCGTTGATGTCTCTTTGTGTCACTGTAAAGTAAAAAAAATCAACATAAATAGGTATATATATATACATACAATAAATAACATATACAAATATATAAACATATAAAGTTATGTAGTATGTTTAACAGCTCTGTAGTTTGATCTGCTCCGACGCAAAGGCTAGAAAATTATTAGCATTGGTAATTCATGTAATTATACAATTAATGTTTTGCTACTTAGCAGGAAAATGCTTTTTAGTAGCAGTCCTAGTAGGAAAAACCATCAACCGACTACGCAACCTAACTGTTTATTTAGACAAGTAGGATTTTAACAAATTGAGCCATATGTATTGTATATATATTGTAACTAAAGGTTTAAGCTCATAACAGCTTGGAAATAACGAAATGGAAATAACTGTCTCCTAATGATTAGTGTATTCATTTGAATATGAATCCAACTAACTAATATAACTAATATAACTAATATGACAAAAAGAAAGTAAAAAATAATTCAACACTCACGTTTTTTCAGTCCACACTTCTTCCAGGATCTCTTTATGAAGTGGCATATTTACTGTGGTGAGACAAAACGGTTATAGAACAGCAGCTTTCCACAGTGGTATAAGTGGTGTTAGTGACAGCATATTTTGGTAGAAAATTTTCACGACATAAGCGTCATTTACATCTGAAAGCTTTCACACATTATTTTGGAAACAAAATTTCTATATGCCTGCAAAACACATTGTAAAAATAAATAAATAAATAAAAATAAGCACAATAACACACACTATATGAGTCAAAAATCATATGTAGGCAAATGTGTGGTTTACTTTTTTATCATCCATTTTCTATTCCATGAACTGGACAATTTTGGCTGCTATTTATGCCAAAGCATCCAGACTATGAACAGGATTTACCTCAGAGTTAATAAACCCCTCCTTTCTTATCCAGCCCCTTATCACACTGCCCCTCTACAAGCTCCTCTAGTAAATGGCTTTGGTTTTTAATTCCTCTCTCAGCCACCAGATGTCAATAATAAAATTGTAATGAATACTACAGAAGACTAGCAATTCTTAGTGTTAGAGTAAGATGGCACTATTCTCTAATTTACACATACACTTATCTTTTGCAGCAGCTACACACCATTTGGCATAAAGCCTGTGTAGGCCAATGAATTCTGTGAAGTCTGGGAGACGTAGTCAAGTTCTTAAAGACACAGAGGGAAAAAACAGGGTCGGTAAGGTTAAATGTCTTTGTTTTTTCTTTGTGTAATGCAGGGCACATTTTCATTTTTTCTAGTTTTTTAGGTAACTGGGAGGAATGTTTACGTGATGTGAAAAACACTGATTTCAGTTAGCAAAACCATGTACTCAACTTTTAAGCAGACATTTAAAACATATGTTGTCATCTTACTCTTATCCATGACTCACAAACACACACACACAAAGGAACACATCTTATTAGCTGGCTTCTGGTATCCAGGGCAGAGAGCAGGCACTAAAAAGACAGGAAGACTCTGATGTTTGCTTGATCTAAGAGTGCTGAAGTAGCATGACTGTAAGGACATGAACTCACAACACAGCACAAATCACAGTCAGAAAGACACATGCGTACAAACTCCTATCTCAGGAAACACAAACAATGAGGAAAACTCAGGGAGTTGTAGGGATAGCTAACACACACACACACACACTCTCTCTCTCTTAAGGGAATAAAGAATGCCTCGAACATCGGTTATGTCTTCCTCCAAAATATAAACAATGACAGGAGGTTTATGTTTCACTGTAAATGAAGCCATAAGTCAAGGCCGAGCCGAATGAGACCAGGGAATCCCACAGGATGGAATTAAATAGTGTCAGTGTGTGTGCTTCATCTTACACAATGTCTCAGCTTCCTCACAGGAAAATAGCTGGTACACAACAGACCAAAAAGTCAATGCTGTCTAAAACACATAAGGTCTCGAGGGAGTTGTGTGTTGTGTTTAGGCCATTCCTGTGTCGCATATGCTAGCATGCTATTACGCTTTCTGAGGCAGCTAGACCGCTGGGAAAAGTGAAAGAACTAGTGTGAGGTTGTTGTTTTTTTGTTTTAGACATATTACTTGACCTGATTTGTCCTCACAGCTAAACGAGTTTCAGTAGAGATTTGAGATCAACTTTTATATGGATCATGGCTCCAAATAGATCTAAAAAAATTCTACCTTCTGAAAGTTTTAGAACATTTAACAGCTGAAAATATTTACATAATTGCAGCATGTTTGGTTCATAATAAATACTAATGATTAATGGTTGTAATAAGTGGTAATTATTCCGGTGTCTGTAAAACATGCTGTCTGTGACATGTGATAATGGTATTCAACCCAACATAAAACACTGGAACCAGTTTGTAGATACATCATGTTGAAAATATGCGGAACATAGTGTAAGCTTTTAAAATGAAGTATCACAAAACATTTATTTCAATATATTAAAAATATATATATCAAATACACTTCATAAAATCTTAGAATATAGAATTTACACACACAACCGCACTTTATGTTTTAGTGCAGTCGCTTTATATATACACAGTCGTTATTTCTCTTTTCGTTATTGTATTTAATTTTATTTTCGCTGTAGGTTTTGATTTAATTAAAATTTTTAAGTCGTAAAGAACATTTTACTGTATGTTGTACTGTGTCTAAATAATTTGAATAATTTGAGCTTTTTCAATAATTATACAATTATTTTGAGTTAGTTTTATACAAAATAATTGTATAAAATAATTATACAATTATTTTGATGCATCAGCGGGTAGATATTTTAACATTTTTTTCTATTTTGAGCTATCCACAGTTTTAGTATACTTTAGAGATTAAAATGTGCAATCTGAGCTTCCCACAGTTATTAAAAGCGGTTATTAAATATAAAATATTTTTCCTTTCTAATCAATAAGGTTGTGCAGGGCTGTCCTTTTGAGTCTGGATCCTTCGCAATGTTTTTTCCTCATGCTATCAACCCTTGCTTGCTAATTAGGGACCTATATCTGAATTTTTACTTATGTAACAATGTAAATAGTTAAAAAGAATCATCAGGAATACTATCACAAAATGATTTAATTTGATAGAATGTCTTAGATCAGTGGATACATGAAAGTATGTGTTTTAAAAGTATTAAATGATTAGCAATTTATAGAAGAAAAGTAATAACAAAAAATATATACAATCGCAACAAATGTTGAACATAAGTTCATAAGTTCTTTTCTGCATCATTATCATTATCATTATCACTGCTTGGAACGATGAGTCAGAAATTTACATTTCTATTTCTTAAATGTGGCTAAAGACTTTATGTCTTTCATATCATATATCTTATGTTAACAGCATTTCTCTAAATAAGTCTCTTATCGTTTTAAGCCTGTCACAAATGCAAACAGGAAACTTAAAGGTTAACTCAACCGGTTGAGTCAGCTACCTCTCACCTCAAATGACTCTGCTAAAGATCATGTGATTAGAGTCACTTACAGAAGTTCTGACATGCTAATTCTATACAATTTGAAGCTATTATGAAAAGAAATTTAAAAAAAACCATCCAAACAATTACATAAGGCAGTAAAACACTTTCTAACCAGCTGTTTTTGTTCTTTGTAAAAAATTGCGATGTAACCTATTTCTTTAAAGCCAACAGTAAAGCATCGCTGCAACACAAGACAAAACCTAGCAAGTTATTCTAACCTGCATTACACTGCAAGGTCACATTTGTAGTTAGTACTATGCGATACTTCATTTTTTTTTTTTTATATTTTACCAAAGCAAACATTTACTAAACAACTTGCTTCTGCTTCTTGCTTTAGAAGCACAAGTCCTAAATACTCCTTCAGAATGATGGTTAATCTATATCCATAACCATATAACCGAAAATACTTTCCCCTCCCAGGCACTGTAGTTATATTCAGTTAAATAATATTCTTTTACAAAATCCTTAAAATCTTCTATCACCTCATTACCTGTTTATAACCGTGTTAAAAAAAAGACAAAAAATGCAATGCATTTTAACGCTTTGGTGAATACATAGATTTGCGTATCAGCATGGTGTTGCAGGGACATCATTGCTGCCTGACAGGTTAATCATTGCCTATATAGTGGATTTTTTTTGTGAGTGTAGGTCTTCTCCTGGCTTTTGAGTTTTCTCCAGCTCTCAACAAGATTCCAGCAGAAATTGCTGCTAGACGTAAATAGGTGTGTAAATGTACATGTGACTAGTTGGGTTGGACTGGTATCTCGAGAAGGGTGTTGAACTCACATCTGAGCAGTCTACTGTTGTGCCTTATGTCGCAGGTTTGATTAACTTAACAATGATTACCAGACTTATTCAGAATTGAAAAATATAAGGATGATTTTTATATTAATATTGTGCCTTCTTCAAACTATTGTCACAAATGTGAAAACATGCACGTGTCTACCTTTACATTACATTTACAGCATTTGGCAGGTGCCTTATCCAGAGCATGTTATATTTATCTCTTTTACACAACTGAGCAATTGGGGGATAAGGGCCTTGCTCAAGGGCCCACAGTGGTGGCTTGGTTGTGCTGGGAATCGAACCCCCTATCTTTCTGGTATAAATCCAACATCTTAACCACTAAGCCACCACTTCCCTAGGATGTCTCTGTATGCTGTAGCATTAAGATTTTTCCTCACTGGAACTGTGAGACCCAACACTTTTCTAGCATGCCAGTGCCCCTAGGCACAAAGCCCCTTAGTCTATAAAAAGGTGATTGGTGTCGCAGAAGTGTTCTGCATAGAGCCCTGACCTTAACCCCTCAGAAACACCTGGAACTGGAATTCCGACTGCACCCCAGACCTCCTTACCCAACATTAGCACCTGAACATAAGTGGTTGAATGGTAAAATTGCCAAATAGATGTAGTCAGATGTCCAAAATCATTTGTCCTTATAGTGTATCTTTCAATGAATTCATTTTGTTTTTTATGCTAATATAGCTGAAAGGTATTTAATTTACATAGCAAATAAATGATGCTATAAAAGACAGGGGTTTTTCAGACCGTGAGAAAATGTCATCAGAGTAAAAGATCTTGCACCCTCTAGGCTTTGGGGAGGAGACATTAAAACATGTCCAGATTGTTCCTCTTGCCATTTTCTACCCTTACATAATCCAGTCATTATATATCATTAAGACGCTAACAACCATTTGTAAAGGCGACACAGCAGGGCAGGACTAGAAGTTCATTAGGTTTATTTCACAGTCTATGAGTCTCCTTAGATGAGCTAACAGGTGAGGCAGGCAAAGGATATAAAGCAAGCAACAGTTTTAACTTTTTAATAAATTGAAGTAATTATTTGGGGTTTGCTTTGAAAGCCATTCTGAATCCAAAAATGGCTAAAATGTAACAGCTTTGTCACACACAGCAACCTTTTATCTCCAATAGACCGGCTTATACAGATTGTGTCTAATATAACAGAGTCTATTTTAGTTTCTATATAGTAGCCTAGGCAGATACCATGTATATCTATTTGTGCATCGGACGCGGTGTGACACCTTTCACATGCTTTGCATTTGTGGTTGCAGAGATAAGAGGCGATGGCTGAGTGTGCACATATGCAAGTGTGTGTTTGTGCATTGGTGCAGTCATGGTCAAAGGAGGACAGTGTCCTGAGTTGACACCTGCCAACCACACGGCTGTGCAAACAAGCAACAGGTGGTGACTCTTAAGGCAGACAGTTTAAAACGTTACAGCAGATAACATAGTGTTTTTACAAGAAATACACCCTTCAAAAAAAGGATAAAGCTTTTTGCGTTAGTAGATAATCGTCTACATTGTTAGGTCTTTAGAAATATTTGGGGAACTATTTAAAAACAGTGTAAGTTCTTTAGAGTGAAGTTCCATTCATGACAAGAGAAAAAGCAAAATAGTCCATAAGAAAGGGAAAATATGCATAAACTGTTCTGGCTGTGCACTTTTCCTTCCTCACTGGAGTAGTTGCAGCTGGTACATATGCCCCTTTCCCCTCACCCCCTGGTAGGTTCACCCCCACTCTGACAATCTCTGGGTGCTTTAGAAACAGTCTGCGCTCTTCTTGAACTGCTGCCAACAGGGGCTGGCTCTAAGCCGGCGCAGCTGAAACTTTTACAAGCTCCTTGCCTGCAAAGGCAGGAAAGCAAAGACATAGTAAGAGATTTGTAAGGCTAGACTGTCTCTCGCTTTTTCTCTCTCTCTCTCTTGTTGTCTCTCCCTCTCTCTCTCTCTCTCTCTCTCTCTCTCTCTCTCTCTCGCTCTATCATTCTGCTACCGCTCCTGCATCTGTTGTCCTCATTTCTTTTAACCATAACAGACTGTTGGGGTGGACGACTGTTAACACCGGAAAGGCTTTTTTTCTTTTCTTTTTTTTCCCAAAAGGGGTCGAGTGTATACGTGTTGGCTGCAGAGGGGAGGAGCTGAGGCGTACAGTGGGGAGAGCAAAATAAATGAACATACAACAAAAGCGAACGAAGAGGGCCGTGACATCACACACTGAGCTGTCCTGGACAATGCCTGAGATGGAGACGAGGGACGGAGCGCAAGGAATTTGGCTGGGAAACTCTATTTTTGTTACTTTTTAAATACCTTAGTTACAGAAAAAGAGCAATGTACACCTTTTTGGCAGTCACACCGGATTACTTCAGTGACTCTTCTTTCTCATGGCTGTCTGGGTGCCTGAGTTCTGAGCCCCTTTTCTCGCCACAGCTCACCGTCAGGATTCATCACTGGAACAACTTAATTCTGCAAGTCTTTCTTTGAAAAAAAAACACTTTGACTACTTGCAAACACAGCGACTTAACCAAAAGTGCAAACCCTGCAAAAAAAAAGACACAAACGTCCAGGACCATTGACTGGCAAATTCAGATTTACCTATAGAATTTGTACTTTGTTTTGTAACTTTTTTTTTACCAAGTTTATTTCTGAAGTTAAAGCCTGTATCGCTTCAGGTGTGCTAACCAAAAGAAAATGTTTCTATCATGTCCAAGAGGGCGTGAACAAAGTAGGAAATTTTTTACTGAAAAAAAGCACAGGCAACACCAGGGCAGCTAAAGACGATGCAATGACTTCTGTAGAAGGGGAACAGAGAGTCATGTAGTACCTGGGACAAATGCCAAATGCTGACAAAAGACTTCATCGCACTCCCTTTTTCTCTAAAAGACATCATAGTTCTTCATTCTAAGGGTGGCTTGAATCACTGACATTTTTGTTTACTTTGAGATCTGCTCATAAAACAGAAGCCAAAGCGTGTGTAAGTATTCTGACATGATTCTCTTCATAGTTTTGTTTTTACAACAAACATGCTCCTATTTTTCTTTCTTGCCAACTGTTATTAGTCTTGAAGTGCTTATGGTTTGATGTGGCAAGGTTTTTGTTTTGCTGATTACGATCGAAATCGCTTTACTTTCCGAGATTCTGGGCCCTGGCAGGCGAACGGCGTGTAGCATTCGAGTTAAAATGTCGAAGAAAACCCGACTTTTCGTGGCAACTCCTTTAAATACGTAAATGCAGTTGCTTTTCTTACCCAAAAGTTAAGACATGTTCCAAAATTATGACATATCAAATTGATTTTTTTTTTAATCTTATACTGCTGTGACCTCGTGCTGTCTCTTTCTCATTAGTTTTTTGGCATCATGGTCTTAGTGGGCAGGGAGTTAAGGGGGCCCAGCTGCCGAGTGTTACTGTTGAATTGGTTAGTTTTTACTTGTTTTTATTTTTTTTCCCGTCCTTTTTTGCTGGTAAATTATCAAGACAAAGATAATCTTCATTTTCTTCTTCCACTTCCTTCCCTGCCTACCCGCCCACCCATCGTGCTGCTCAGCACTTGCTGAGTTGCTGTACCGTCCTGCAGAAACCATACTCAGGTATTTCCTACTTTTCTTTAGTTTCGATGCTATTTTCCTAACATTTATTTTTGTTCTATCTTGACAAGTGTTCAGTTTTTTACCTTTTTGCGATCATTTTTGCTGCCTTTCGTGCTCATTGTCTGCCTGCACACGTGTCTGCCTTTACTCGGTCGCCATTGCGAACATATCCGCCATTACGATGCTTTTCGATTTAACTAGTAACATGTTTTTTCATGTTTGATAAGTTTACACAGTATTTAAGAAATAAAGTCTTGGCACTGTCTAACACTGCAGCTTCATTACATGTCATGCTTTTTAGTATATACAGTAAGGTGGAACTCCGGCATTGCATACAACCTGCTTGTATGAAGGCGGTCAGCAAAGCTCTTTCCAAAGATGAGGTAAATGGACGTATATGTCGTTTATATAGGTAAAAACAACTACATTTATTTAGTGTGTAGAATAAAACAAATTGTGTATTTTGATTTATATATGGGAAGAATAACAGTCTATTTCTCTGTTAAAATGTCTCTTCCGGAGCTGATATTTAACTAGTATTTTAGGCTTAAATGTGTACAAACACATTAAAAAAATCTATAACTTTTAATCTTTTTTTTTACTATTTAAATAATGTGTTAGCTTTGAATCACATTTATCATATATGGATTAATAATTAGGGGCAAATAACCCGAAAATACAGTACTTGTTAATGTTAACTTTAAAGTCCGATATATTATATAGATTTATCAAGTGTCAACAAACAGCAGCTTAGTACTTAGTATGAGTTTAAAGCTAATATTAACAATCATAACAGGAATAACTACTTCATGCAGATGTTCTATAGCATAAAATGGATCAGTCTTCCATCTGTCACAATACTACAACAAGGCAGGGGGTAAATGAGTGTATAATGTTGTCCAAAAGAAACATCAAGACTGAGAGGGAAGGAACGATCAAGGGCGGGGTTACAGGCAAAAAAATGAGAAGGATTTCCCCTCCCTCTGCTATCCTCAGATGAACTTGTCGTGTTACTTCATGATATTTGCTTTCAGGCCTGCCATCTTTACTTCCTGCTATTTTTGTGTCCCCTCCCCCTCCTTCTTTTTCCACTCTGCCTCGGTTTCTGACTATCAGTAGTTTGGTAAAAAGGAATAAGAGTCACACTTCCTCTATCAGGAAACACATTTCAGTTCTGGAGCTCGATTAAATATGTACTTAAATATACCTATTTATTTTTGCCTATTTTTTTATATTTTAAAAAATAGATTTTTAAAACATATATAAGCTGGTTATTGCGTCAATATGATTAGAGACAAACTAAAATGGCTAAAATCTACCCAGAGATACAGGATTGTCTGCTTCTTTATTAGAAAACTGAAGGACAATAAAATAATAAGATAATTAAAAAAAAGGAATACAGGACTTTTTCAGTATCTAATCTTACACCACAGTGTAAATCTGACAAACATAATTTACAGCATGTGTCCGTGTGCCGAATGAAGTATTTTTTACTAGAGCTAAAATAGAAACGACTTGATAAAAGATGAACTTCGGGACCTTTATGCACGAGGACAGCGTTGAACTAAATCGGAAGAAGGCAGACTTCCTGTTTAGAGATGCTATTCTTGCGTGCAGGGCGGTTTCCCTGTTACTGTTGATGGATAGAAAGACTAACAAAAATTAGCCTTTTCTAATATTATCGCATTGTTAAAGTGGCAGAAACGAAAGATCCCAATCCTATCGCATTTTGCTTTAGATACGCTGGATTAATATGTTTACTAAAAAACATAATAGTAAATTTATAAACCTTTATATTAATTTGGTTACAACAAAATTTGTTTATGAGGTTTTTCACTATGCTTGTTTATTAAGCATGAACGGTTTAAGTTCTGAACTGTTCAGTTTCAGATTAAAACTTGATCTATTGATACAGGCAGTTTGCGTGGGCTCTAACAGGACTGTTTTAAAAAATGCATGTTTGCTTATCACATTCCCTTATTGAACTGTCAAAGGTAAACAGCCTTCTATTTAATTCCTTGCTGAAACGATATGTTTGCTTAGTGAAAAGTTGCCAAATACTAGCATTACACTGGCTTAGTTGTTCATTTTCTAATCTGAATTTAGAGGTAAGATTAAAAAAAGGGCATAATTTCAGGAAACTTTTTTATCGGTTTTTATTATTAATTAGCGCTATCAGGATTTTTTTTTCCACTATAGTGTATCGATATTCTTATCTGCAGTATCGTATTTAAATTCTACACATCCGAGTTACATTTTAAAAACTGATTTACTATGTTACTATTTAATGAACACCTTTACTTTGTGTCCAACAACTTCCTACTCCACCCCTCAGAAGCAAACATGGTGGTAAAAATAAATCCCCTCCATCCCCCATTTTTTAATTTTTAGCTGTTTTATTTTTTTATTTTTTGCAATGTATTACAATATGTATTGTATTGCAATAGATTGTGATATGTATCGTGTTATAAAAAAAGTTACATTTAGTAATAAATATAATTGTTAAATAATGTTTGCAAATAATGATGTTAGGGATACTTTTAAAAAGGCTGCATTAAAAAGGCACGGAAGTCAAATAATTAGTGTCTTAAAAGGAAAAAGGTTTAGAGGTATTTATAAATAATTTATTGTAAATAATGTATTGCCATACTATTAAACTGCGCTAAGGTTAAGACCTTACAACTGCTTTTTAAATGGTTATTGCTTTCAGACGTAATGCAGTTTTGATAGATGTGTTTGATTTTTTCTGCCCATTTATAATTTTTTTGCCAGTGTGAGGTACCTTTTCTCGATGATAAGAGTTTAACCAGTTTTTTAAAGTCTCACTTTTAGATTGAATGCCATTTACTATCAAGCTGATTTAACATCTCAATTAAGAGGATTCTATTTGTCTTACTCAAGCACCCCCACACACCCACCGCCTCACTCACGCTGTTCTTTCCACCTTATCGAGTAGATGGCCATCTTTTTCTCTGCCAACTGCCATGCCAAAACATTTCAATCACTGCCCCCATTAATTAGGCCAAAGTAGAATTTTGCATGGTAATGAGCTACCATTGTGCCTTTTACTGTTTCTTGTTCAAATGCTAATTTATGCAAAGTGACAGAGCAACTGCCCAACCTTTTCTTGCAGGCTAGTCAATTGTTTGGACTGCCCCCATGACTGTTGTCTGCCACCCTTTTTGGGAGACAGCTTCATGCCAGTACTTGGCATTGTGTAAATGCCTCAGCTGCCACTCCAGACACCAGGTTAATATAAGATCTGGTGTTTGTTTGAAATAAAGGAAATGGTCAAATCTGCACATTTTGCAAGATCACTACAGAGTATTAATGATAATTATAATGAAAAGTGCATGTTATAATTTTTTACATGAAATGTAAAATTGTAAATCATTAGGAACGCATGGACACATGGGCAGGTCTCAGAGCCAAGCTATCTAAAATGGCAGCAAGACAACCATTTTGTTTGGGCCTTCTTCCTACACTTTATTTACACATCCAACTTACAATTAGTAGAATTTTTTCAGTACCACTGGACACATCAGGTTTTAGGTTTTTAGGTTTTGCAATTAAATGGTCAAAACTGTCCACAACAAATAGTAATGGTATGTGCCCTAAATACCCTAACCTCTTGAATTGTATTTCAGGGCTATAGATAAAGTTTACTCAAAATGATTAATCTTTTTTATTGGCCTGTGATAGAAAAAGAAACACAAGGGAAGTACCGATCTAAGTTTTTCTTTGTTTCTTATCAATGACTGTTCATTGTCGCAAACAGTTCCAATATCGCGAAAGGCATCGCACTATAATGTTAACATTTATTTAAAAGCTGAGTGTAGTAGTACAAATATTTGCATGTCGTACAAACCCATACATATACAAACCCTGTCCAGGACAATTACCAATAATGTAAATTAACTTTAATAAATTTGACAGTGTTGTTTGTAATCTTTATCTTGTTTGTAGTGAAAAAAGATACATAAACGATTATACTTTTTACTTATCCTCGGGGAAAAAATTGACACCACAACAAAATAAGTGTCAATTTGTTATTATTATTATAATAATGAGTTAATAAGAATCATATTAGAATAAAATTTTTGTATGAATAGGACAGTTATTTAAACTATATATACAAAACATCGAAAGATGTACAATGACATTTAATATAAAAATTGCCAATGCTTATATTTTGCTTTGAACTTGCTGGGGGGAGAGTGTCCTATTTAAACACGCTGTTACCTAGTCTACCTAGTTAATTTATGATAATATTAACAGCTACGGGTAACTAACAGGAATGTAGCTATTTCAGTAGGACATAAAAAATTTGCACTTAGTTTATTATGGTCTGTATCTTTTATTTTGAACTTTATGTCTAATCACTTTACTCATGGCAGATTTTATTTTAATATATCAGATATGTCTTTTAGATTTTTTTAGTTTTTAGTTTAGAAACAATAATAAAACTAAATAACCTTGGCAAAATATATTTTATACAGCATATGTACACTTTCGCCCTTTCAGAGACTGCTGGGATAGGCTCCAGCAGATCTGTGAACCCAAATTAGGGACTAAGCGGGTAAAGAAGTTGAATAAATAAGTGAATGAATGAAGGAATAAATGAATACATTATGTTTATTACAACACATACATTGAATAGTAACTACAACAAATGAATCTTCAAATATTTAAAGTGCTATTAGCCTTCAAGCTGCTTGAGGTATTACTACTCAGGGATAAAGATTTTTATTCCATTGTCAATAAATATCCATCTTTGTCTTTTTTGTCAAACAAGGACTATGTGCAAAAATCGATCTTCATTTCAAATCATTCAAGAAGCGTAATAGATTTCTAATTGTATTACATCTACTATTACATATCTGAGATAATGTGCTCCATCATTCATAATACATTATTATGTCATCCAGATTATGAAGTGAAAGCTAGATTGTTGTTTAGAATATTTTGCTGTATGTGTAACTGTCTTTTTTATAATTCTGTTGCAAATGCAGTTTTGGTGTAAAAGCTACTGTACTTGAGGCTGAGGTAGTAGATTGAATAGTTGTGGGGTATTAATCCTCCCTCTGAGATAACTATACAGTCTACTGTCTTTCCTAAAGAGACAGTCTAATCAACTTCCTGCCCGTGAGTGACGGGACGTCATGGTGATTCCAGAGCTACACATGAGGCGTTTGTTTATGAGAGGAACGGTCGTATAAACTGTCGTATAAAAGAGGATGTCACTCTGGATAAGGGCGTCTACCAAATGCCAAAAATGTAAATGTACATAATTATTATAATCATGCTGAAATTAGATTAATTTTTAATATATGTGGTGTGTTTTTAGTTTCAGCACAAAATGTTTGTGTATTCACCTGGTAATGTGTTTGCACAAGATGAGGTAGTAGGTTGTATAGTTTATGGAAAACATCACATCCTATTGAGGTGATAACTATACAGTCTATTGCCTTCCTTGTGATACACACCAACATGTGGAGAAAGTGCAGGAAATGAGCCTTTGTCCACATTTCTATGTACCAGCCATGAGACGGAGAAGGTATGTTTGTCTATATATTCCCATATTGATCTTACTATAGATCTTTCTGTACAGTGTTGATGTTATGCATGTAATTTTTCTCTCTTTAAATAAAGGTTGAAAATAAATAAAATGGAGTGTTGCTGATTTGATATATATATAAGTATAGACCAGTAGCGTGCAGTCAGGGCCAGAAAGGTCTTCTCTGCTGGCCTAAACACTATCAGAAGCTGACCTACATTAACTAAATTCTAAAATTTGTTCTATTAAATTGTAATTAATTTACAACAGTTTATTCTCCTTATTTCATATCATTTCTAGTGCTGGCCTATGTAATCTAAACTATATTAGTGGCAGATTGCTAATTGGTTCTTTTAGCCTATCAACCAGCCTCCCGAAGCCCGCTAGCTGGTGCATGATGGCATCAGTGTTTCTTATATATTTTATTTTTATGTTTTTGTAATGTCATATTAAGATACATATGGATTCTGAACTGCTCCAGATGATGTATGTGGCACAGTTAAGTTGTATTGTAGAGATTTGGACTCTTAACAGGGTTTCTTGCTTTAATAAAAATGATATTTATCCTCAATGCGCAAAATGTCTGTAATGCCACGCCATGTTATGTTGCGTTTTTGTATAGTATTGATGGTTTCTATAATTGCGATGTAATAGTGGTGGTATTAAGAGTTGTACCAGTTGGGTAAATCCCCACTATAGGCCCAGGTACCAAATGCACTGCCCGCCACTGGTATAAACTAATATTATGTTTTAGCATGTCTTGTTTTTATAAAAACTATAACTTTACTTTTGAAAATACTGCAAACAGAGTAAGAAAATCAACAGAGCCAACTGAAAATTATTTATATTTTAATACAAGTCTATTATTAAATTTTTTGAATGCTAACATTGAATCCTACTATATGGGCAAAAATACCCTAAAAATGTAATACATTTGAAAATTTTCTAAATTAAAAAAAATCAACAGAATTGATTACACTAAGTCGGCACCGTGGTGTAGTGGGTTAAGGCACTGGCACCCACGTGCGCAAGTCGTTGTGCTCCAATGACCTGGGTTCGATTACGGCCTGGGTCCCTTCTGGTCTCACCTTTATCTCCCCCACTTTATCCCTCTGTCCTAATAATAAAGGCAAAAAAAATTCCCCCTAAAAATATAGCAACACCATGAAATAATCTGCTCGGTGAGCTTTTTGATAACACTTTAAATTTGGTGTGTCTTTGTTTAAAAGCCAATAGATGTTCATCGTTTAGGGAGTCTGCAAATATTCGATAGGGTGCGTGTGCAACAAAAAAAAACTAAAAATCACTCGTCTTTGCACACTTTCTATAGATTTGAGGTTGTTAGTTACCTTTTTCGATGACTCATGGACGTAATCACGCCCTGTGCACTACGACCTCAAGGTTGGTCTTATGTGTAGAAAACTGTGGTGAAAAGAATGACAGCACAGCATGCACAAATACTAATAAACTGCTTTGGGATTATTCTATAGCAGGTTACTAACTCAATCGGCCTCCTGGTGTTCAAATAGTGCAACTGCATTACATAGATTATTTTTGCTTGCAGATGTAACTGCATTATCCTTTTATGTTAAATTAATTAAATGCAACACATCCAGGCTGGAATGTCTATACCAAAAGATAGATCAGGCAGAGGTTTCCAAATAGCAGTCATGGTTCAAAGAGTCAATGTTAAACGTGTAAACGACCTGAAAGGGGCTAGACTAGAACTTTATTTACTAGAGAAAAACACACTAAAAAGCTGTACTAGAAGACTAAAATAGCTAAGACGAACTGGCAACTAAGGCAAGACACCTTATGAGGGCAGGGCGAATAATCACACAAAGTGTATATGTACATCGTCAATGTCGTCGCATTGAATGGCTAAGGCCCGCCCAAGAGGACTGACAGGTAAAGCACCCAATGACCAGCGGTCTGTGGGCGGTAGGGTTGCCAGATAGAGCCCCAAACCCACGGAAAATATTATAGAAATATTGAGTTATTTTAACTTTATCAATGAATGCAGGGGTTTCAAACTTAGTTCCTGGAGGGCCGGTGTCCTGCAGAGTTTAATTTCAACTTTATTCCAAAACACAAAACATTTTTCTTTAAACGAGCCTAAAAGATATGATTAGCTGGATCAGTTGCAATTAGGAAACCGGCCGTCCAGGAACTGAGTTTGACACCCCTGAATGAATGTATTATACTATAACTCGCGACAAACAAAAGCAATAAAAGAACCACGAATGCAAAATGGCAACCTCACACCCTTTTCCCCCCTCAAACACACACACACTTGTACATTGTAGATTCAAATTGGTTAATTCAAATACCCAGTTGGTTAATAACAAATTCAACAATTTCAAGCGCAATGTTAAAGCGCCCTGCCCCCATAAAGGTCGGGTTGGTTTTATTTAATTTAATTTTTCTATATAGCGTCAACAGAAGTTATTTAAGGTTACCTCCTAATTTTCCTCGGATCTGTGTATTGCGATGTGCGCAAGGTGTTCGTTGTCATCGGCATTAACACAGTGTTCGTCTTTAGGAATGTCAAGATGATTGGATAAAGTCCATTCTTAATAATTAGGGTATAAAATGAACATGTTTAAAAACCGCTAAACCGATCCCAAATTTTGTACAGCTGCCCAATCTGGCAACATTAACACTATACCAGAGGTAATAATAATCAAATAATAATAATAGGGACAGAAGGTTAAGTTTTCTAAAACAAGAAATAGCAGTAATTGTTTTCAATAAAAAACAAAACTAAATAAACTTTCAGCAGCTGATGTGACCACAAAATTGGCCAGACCTTTTGCAAAATAATTTAATTTCAAAAGTTGGAAGCACACAGTTGTCTAATGCTGTAGGATTGTATTACTTTTTACATAGTTTGTTCATGAAGATTAATGAACTAAAAAACTCCACCCCAGTTAACACTTTATGGATGAACTGGAACACCGACTGCACCCTGACCTCCTCTCCCAACATTAGTTTCTGATCTTATTAATACTACTCTGGCTGAAGTAGCACAAATCCCTACCGATTTTAGAAAGTATAATATAGTGAAATTGATTTCTACATGTGTGAAGATTATTACAGGAGTAAGAGTGAGATTAAATCTGGAATAGGATGTACAAAAAACACATGGATGTAATAGTTAGGGGAAGTGTTACCGCTTTATGTTAACAATAGCTACTATTGTTAGTGGTTAGGGTGTTGGACTGCTAATTAGGAGATCAGGGTTGGATTCCCAGCAACACCAATTTGCCACTGTTGGGCCTCTTGGTGAGGCCCTTAACCCCTAAATGCTCAGTTGTACAAATAAAATAAATGTAAGTTGCTCTGAATAAGGGCATCTGTCAAAAGCCATAAATATAAATGTGTTGCAATACTTTTGTGAGTATGGTGTATAACAACAAGAAAACTAAAAGTTTTTCCAAATGTTGATATAGCACTCCAGCCCTATATGACTTCTCCTGTAATCAACGCATACAGGGTTCACTGTTTTTTTTGTTTTGTTTTTTTAAACTGGGACTTATTAAAATAGACTGAGATCCATGATCGGCCTAAACTGACCGAATCACCTGTCTGTGGTGTCCATTGAAAAAATGGCGTAAACGTAGGGAAAATGGTAGCACAGTAATGAAGGTGTTGGAATGCTTATTCGAAGATATGGGTTCGATATTGCACAGTTGTATAAATAAGATCAATGTAAGTCGCTTTGGATAAGGATGTCTGGCGAATGGCATAAATGTAGGAATATGCAACATTATGTACTATTAATTATTGTGCTTTTGTTTCAATATTTCTGTTATAATACGTTAATTTTTTGCTGTATAGATGTTGTGATTTTGTCCAAGTAAACAGGCGATTCTGCACTGATGCAGATGCTTTGGTAGTCCATTCGGTAGCAGATGCCCTTATTTAGAGCAACTTACATTATTTAAATGTTTACATTTTAACCATGTAAACACTTCCTATGAATATCTGAGATTATACTGGAAAGTGACATTTGTGCCTTCTTCCCACTCAGAGAAAAACACATTCTGTATAAAAGCTATCGACACTGATTGAGTTTTGTTTTGGTTTGCTTTTTAAAATGGTGCTAAATTTCCATAGCTTGTATACAGCGTGCATTTTCCTCAGAGTGTAAACAAGGCACGGCTCATATGTTTAATGTTGTGAAACTGCATTTGAGTCAACACGGTCGCTGATTAACCTTACTGCCGTGAATGCGTGTCTACACGTGATGGAGTAAAGATAAAAATGTGGAATAAAGTTGTTATTATTGCTTTCTTTGCATAAAAAGAATTCTCATAGCTTTGTGATATTACAGTTAAACCACAAATGTCTCTTAGATAATACCAATAATCTTGGTACTTTCTAGGCTTGAATGTGGTAGTTACCTTGCTGTCTATGGGAGTTTCAGAGAGCCCTCACATTACATCAAAAATATCTAAAATTGTGTTCCGAAGAAAGGTCTTATAGGTTTGAAACACTACAAGGGTAAGTAATTACCCCATATTTTTGGGTAAACTTTACCTTTAAGAAAATGAATGTAAATTTAAGTAGGCTATGCTGCCTGTGGGATAATTTAGCCACTTTTTCGTTCACCACATTAAGTATGCTAATTAGTACCTGAATGTTAAAGTGCAAAAAAAAACCCCACCTGCATTCTTGTGAGTTTGCTGCTGTTACAGTAAAATAACAGAAGGTTAAAAACCCTGGTATGATGTAAGCAAGCTACAACAAATACAATTAAGGGGGCGAATAATCAAGGATGGACAATATCTAGTCATATTGGTGTCATAGAGGGGGCCCCACCAAATAAAAGCCAAATTCAAAAAAGAGCCTTCTAAAGGTTGGCCCTGTTTTATCTCCACATTCCACAGGCAGTGAAAATAACATTGATGCGTTCTTGTACACAACTATTACAAATAATGCATTATTGTTTAAGAGGACAACATGACACATAAAGAACCAAAAGGGTGTAAATTTGGAACAGGATGATTGGTGTAAATTGATTTTATTTCATGTTCTGGGAACTGAGTAATTAGGGGTTAAGGGCCATGCTCAGGGGCCCAACAGTGGCAACTTGGTGGTGCTGAGAATCAAACCCTGATCTTCCAATTATTAGTTTCAACACCTTAACCACTGCGCTACCACTTCCCCATATAAATATCTTAACTTTTCAAAGCAATACTAAATAAAAAAAACTTTAAACAAAATAATGACTTATATTTATTTATTTATATTTATTTACTTAATAACATTTTATTTATTCTCTCATTATTGGAAAAGCAAACCATTTAGGTCCGTGGCAGGGAGTCCTCAGGGATCCATTGCTTTTCTTTCTTGAAGCAGCTTGTCCCTAGAAAAGGAAAGGTATGTGTTGTTAAAGCAAAGGAAAGGCTATAATTTCTTAATTGTTAACCTTTCAATCTTGCAGACTTGTTATTAGATTTTACCAGATACCAGACACTAAATATGCTTCACTGGCTCAGTACTCTGTTTACAACTAGCTTTGAATAGTGTGGCACAGATCCAAGCATGCAAGCTAAATCCTACATCCTACATAGTCTGGGAAGTAGTAGCTTAGTGGTTAAACTGTTGTTCAAAAGATTGTGGGTTTAAGCCCCAGCACCACCAAGCTGCCACTGTTGAGCCATTGAGCATAATGGGGGCAGGGTGGCTCAAATGGTTAAGGTGCTGAGTTGTTAATCTGAAGACCAGAAACACCTGGGTTCAAGCCCCACCTCCGGCAAGTCAACCACTGTTGGGTCCTTGAGCAAGACCCTTAACCCCTCCTGCTCCAGGGGCGCTGTATCATAGCCGACCCTGCGCTCTGACCCCAACTTACTAAGATGGGATATGCGAAAAAATGCATTTCATTGGCTCTGTACATGTACCTTGCACAATGACAATGAATTGAATATACTATACTATATACTATAAGAAATAGAGTTTAAAGGTCAGGGATGAAGATATGGTTTCAGATATTAGTCTTTGATATAGGTCATGTGTGACATACTGTACCAATGCAAATCAGCTCCGCCTCTGACTGCTGCTGTCTATATTGTGAGATCTGCCTAAATTTTCTGCCAACAGTTGCCGGCAACTGATTGTTGTTGGGGTTGTACTCGTATTGGCCTATAGTGAAAAACAAACAGGGTAAGTCAATCAGAGAACCAACTCTGATCTTGCATAAAAAACCCGAGTTTACTTATCATGTGAAAATGTGAGTCCATGTCTTGGGTCATGTGAATCCAATATTTTTTAAGATGCAAAATTATCACAAAGGGTACATTGAGTGGAATGTATTTTTACACTAACTTTGATTCAGTAACTGAAATACTTTTAAAATCAAACATCTTCATACCACTTAGAAATGATACGACAATTGTTTTATCAAAGAATTTAGCATTTGTAATTGACATGCATTCAGTTTGGGCATAGTTGAGAATTTTTCATTTTTGCTGCTGATTGTCTGATTCTCCCTTTTATTATCCCATCATGAGCAGAATGTTACTGAGGGATAAGGGTGCTCCTGCCTTCTTTGAGTGGTACAGGGACATTTTGGTTTTTCCTTGGCTGGTGGTACTGAAGAAACCTGCTGTCGAGACTGTAGGCTCTGTGGCGCCGAATCCTCAGGGCTCAACTGCTTGTCTTTTCTAACAGAGCTTGACCCTGGAAAATGGAAGGTACGTGTCAGGGGTCGATTGTTATCATTGAAGAAATGTGCTTCAGAGTACACAAAGATTTTATAACAAAAAATTACAAATTAGCTTTTGTAAGCCTTAATGTACACACCAATTTTAATTTGTATGACCTTTTTATTTGCCCTATTTATATATGATGCATATCTGCCTAAACGTGATGTTTCATAGCTATGCACTAATATTAAAATTATAAGGTCAATAATTAGCAATTTTTCTGTACATTGAATATCAAGGCAAGTTCACACTATATATAAAGTTTAAAAATTGATTATGAATTAATTTTACAGAGCCGTGACATATAGTTTATAAATAACTTAAAATGAGGTAATAGATTATGTTCATTTTATTTTTTTAAACTTCTTTATTGTTTAGCTTCACTGGCACATCTTTTATCATGTCATGCATCCAATTTGGGTTTTTTTTCCCCAAGCATTTGTTTAACAGTAGTGGAGAGCCATCAAGCCACTAAGTCCAAATATCAAGGATTGGGTATCACGTTATAGTCTTAGATGTTATCATCGAGCAGGTCATGTGTTGTCAAAATCGTATGGCGCCAATAAGGCAACAACCTGCCTTCTTTGGGTGGGACAGTGGACAGTCTCATTTCCACAGTTTTTACATCAGTGGTTTCTTGACTTGACTCACAGTCTCCCTCTCTAGTTTGTTTTATGCTTGTCTCAGTGAGTGACCTCTCAGATCCCATGTTACTGGACGGCACAGACCTGGGGACAAAGGGCTAAAATGTAATTACTGAAGAATAAACTAAAGGTCAACTGACAGTAAATCATTTCCTCAGGAATTTTAGAAATTTGAAAATTTTCTAAATAAGCAAAACTAAGCTTAATTATATAGGAATAAGACACTTGTGTTAATTTTCTTGACAGTTGATTTCTATTCTTGTTGCAATTATTTCCACCTTTGCGTTATATATTCAGTATATAATAAATAATGTTTTAAAAAAATACTTCTTGGGGTGCCGTAGGGGAAAACTTGGCATCGCAGGAACTACTGGGATGTGTCTGAAAGCAAGCACAGAGATACAGAGTAAATTTTTAACACTCAGTCATGCAGAATACATAGAAATAGAGTTAAAATCAAAAGTCAAATGCAAACATACGGTCCAGGAGTTTTTATGTTGACAGGACGATCACAGGAAAGGCAGTGAAATCTTGTCAAAATCTGTCTATTAGGAGGAGGGGAAAAAAATGATTCTATCTATACAGAAGAACAAAACAGCTTATCCATCCATACTCGTGGAAACTAGGGTTGCTGAGGGTGCTCTGATGGCTAGGAAATTTAGAACAATGTTAAAAAAATAAAATTTTAATCATTATAGCAAATTTAATATGATTATAACAAATGTAATCATACATTTATTTAATATTACAGTGTTATCAATTAAAAAAAGTGAATTTTTTAAATTTGTTGTCAAATGTGGTTTGTGACTTTGAGAAATACATATATTTTAAAAGTTAATTTCCATGATTGATGTGACTACGCTGAAATTACATTTCTGTGTTATTAATATTTTAAAGGGTAAATATTTTAAAGGGTTTTAATATTTACTTTATAATGAGTTTTGAGTGTTCACATATAACTCTATTCTCATTTATTTTTATGTTCATCTGTAAGTGAGTGTTGTTTGGGCTGTGTAATATTAGAATGCTGTTAAAAATCCCCACAAAAATCCCCTGCAACATTAAATATTTTCCCATGGCTATGCATCTGTCATCTGGTACATTTACCTATTTTTAAATTAGGTCTACAACTATATGTTTAAGCAAAAATAACAAAGTGGCTATAAATCTGACAAGCACACACTCTAAATGCAATTAGAAGGCATACAGCTATATAAAATAGGCCAATTTTATAAAGCAGCATCTTTTAGAGTCCGACCATAGCAGAAGAAGAGATAAATGATTTTAAACACTTGAACAACGGACACTTTCTGCATTACTTACTTCTTTACAATAGCAGCATTATCATTTTCTGCAGATTGGGCCTTTTGGAGAGCTACGATCTGCTTCTGCAGATGATCTATGCCATTGTGGTTTAACTAAAACCAAAGACAAAAAAGCATATTTCTGCATGCTATTTTCGGTTGTTTTTTATAGCAGGAAAAAAAGAAGAAGTAGAAAAAAAGGAATTTTCATATTGAGTTATGTTGGCTCTATTTACCTTCAGTTCCCTGAAGATCTTCTTAGTAACTGTATGATAATTGTCCTCAAAGCCTGTCGTGTTGCTGAGTAGATCCTGACACATCCTGTTGAGCTGTTGTGTTGTGGTAGAGACTGTGGTCTCCAGTGTATGCATGTCTGCTTTCTAAATGATAAAAAATGTTTTAGCCAATGCAAGTGACTTTAAATGTGATTTGTATTTGATGTGTTACAATTTAGGACACTCACAATGCCTTTTGCAATGTTCATTTCCTCTTCTGCCTTCTCCTCAAGCTCCTTAATAGCCTTGTACAGGTGCTAAAAGATAAGAATATTAACACATGTATATTCTTTAACAGTGATACACCACTTCCAGTACTGTGATCCTAAACTTAATATTTCTTACATCAATATGAATTTTTTCCTGCATGTCCCTCTCCATCTGCTGGCTTGTGGTACTGTGGAGCTTTGTAAGTTCAGCCTGAAGTTTCTGGATAGCCCCCTGCATATCACTCTTCAACTCTGTGGTCTAAAGTCGATGCAAACAAATACTCATAAAATCACACTCAGTCATTTTCAGTTATGGTCTTTGGTATTGGAGTGTTTTTATGAAGACAAGTACATGAGCATAGTATCGGGCCCAATACCAATATCAGCATTGCAGTGCCTTCTTACTATCTCTATGGCTATCTTGAACTCTTGACCCCCTTCTTAACTTGGATCTTTTAGCCTGGGCAGATATGTTTGCTTGCACGCTTTTTAGAGGCTGATGTGTCTTATGGCTTCTGCATCAGTAGTGCGTCATATAAGGCTTCCCAGCATGCAACCCCTTTCGCCCTGAAGCCTTTGGTTCTGCCCAGAGATTCTGCCGCATGTTATGATCACCTGTGGCTGCATAGAAGGTCTGAGCCCCTGCTGCTATCTGGATATGTTTGATCCTAAGTCTCGTGACGTCATGTATTGTTGATAAGACAGATGTGTCAGCGATGGGCTGGGGAGCTATTTACCCAGAAGCTTTGGCCGCTGAATACCGGTTAGCCTCGAAGAACCAGTGGTACATAAACTACTTGGAGCTAGAAGCGGTGTCTAATTTGCACTGATACCACATAACTGTGGTATCATACATAAATCACCAATCAACCTTCTAAAATAGGAAGTTTAGCACCTCCTGTCCACAAGGGTGAAAACCTAAACCAGAGAGCAGACATGCTCTCAAGTGTGGGTACTCTCTAAGGGGAGTGGGGATGGTCTGAAACCAATTCAAAGGAAGCAAAAGTGGATTTATTTTCCCCAAAAGAAAACGTGCACTTCTGCTGTTCTTCTAGATGTTCAGCTTTCCGTTGGGGTGGACAGGGACAATATGCCCGGCTATATGTCTTTCCTCCAGTCAAGATTCTGCATATGGTGCTGAACAAGATCTGTAAGGAGAGAGCTTTAATCATTCTAGTGGCTCAGAATTGGCCAAGCCAACATTGACTTCTGGATCAGGAAGAATCTGTTGTCTCAGATAGGTGGCACGATAAGGCACCGTCCAGCTCTCTAGCTCAGTGGTGCAGCTTCAATGGCGTTAGCCTATAAACTTAATTTCCAAAACGGATGCCCTGTTCCATTCCTGTTCGCAGGTAAACAATTTTACACAAGCAACAAGGGACATTTTCTGCTAAAACACAGACAGAAAGAGGAATCATGCCAGGCAGTTCTAACATTTAAAAAAATTTACAGAGAGAATCGTCCACAACCCCATAAACCAGGACATCTTCCAGACTAATCAGATTTTGTCTTCGGAAGCCCTTAATCTTCCTTTGTCATAGAGCCACAGGCTCTTAAATCTTCACCCAAACCCAAGCCAAAGCTTGTTCAGCAGCACAGGCATACCCGTAACCATTTTTCAGCTAAATTAGATGTTTTTCTAAATTAAGCCTCTTTAAGGTAATTGTGAGTTTTGATGGTTTTCCATTATATTGTAATAAGCTGATTAAGTGCTGCCATATTTTGTTTCTCTTTGTTTCCTTATCTTCTTCGCTGTTTTTCTCATTTCTTACCCTTTTCTTTCTCACTCTCTCCCACTTAGGAGTACGTATATGTCTTATTTAATTAGTGTTTGGTTTCCCTGTATTAATGTTTATTAATTTTTTTTTGTTTCGCAATTGATTGTCTCTGTTACATCTTTCTGAGTCCCTGTGACATAACGTTGCTACCTTAATGAAGTGGTTAAGCTTCTCTTCTGTGGCCAGAAAAATGAAATACTCCTAGAGCTCAGAAAATGGTTGTATTGTCTGCTCAGTAGATAAACAGAACAAATTATTGAAACGTGAATGTTGCTACAGTTCATTCTAAATTCATCCCTAATATTTATAGTTCATTATAATTAGTTACAAATGATTATATAAACCCATTTGAGATAATCCACTACAGCAACCCGATACAAAAGCATTGACAGGTAAATAGAAAACGAAACCGATTTTAATAATCCACTCTCTTCTTTTTCTCCTTTCGGTTGTTCCCTTTTAGGGGTTGCCACAGCGAATCATCTGTCTCCACCTGACCCTATTCTCTACATCTTCTATACTTACACCCACTAAATTCATGTCCTTATTTATCCATATACCACCTCTTTGGTCTTCCTCTTTGCCTTTTGCCTGGTAGCTTAATTTCTAACATTCTCTTCCTCAGCACCACTGTCTCTAAACCATACATCATGGCTGGTCTCACCACTGTCTTGTACACCTTTCTTTTGATTTTAGCTGATATTCTTCTGTCACACAACACTCCTGACACGTTTCTCCACCCATTCCAACCTGCCTGTACTCTCTTCTTTACCTTTTTCACACATTCTTCATTGCTCTGGACTGTCGACCCCAAGTACTTAAACTTCTGTACCTTCTTCACCCTGTAATATCACTGTTCCATGAAGGGTCTTAGGGCTGATATCTGATGCAGTCCCACATTTACATTTACAGCATTTGGCAGACACCCTTATCCAGAGCAACTTCCATTTATCTCTTTTATACAACTGAGCCTTGGTGGAGCTGGGAATCAAACCTACAATCTTCAGGCTGGTAGTCCAACACCTTAATGATGTCCCACCTCCACTTTAAACTCCTCTGTCTGACCTACTGCACACCTCACCACTGTCCTGCTTCTCTCATACATATCCTGCACCACCCTGACATACTTCTCTGCTATTTCTGACTTTCTCATACAATATCACAGCTCTTCCTTGTCATATACTTTCTCCAGGTCTACAAAAACACAATGTAGCTCCCTACGAACATCTCTGTACTTCTCTATCAGCATTCTCAGAGCAAAGATTGCATCTGTAGTGCTCTTTCTGGGCATAAAGACATACTGCTGCTCACAAATACCTACTTTTCTCCTTAACCTAGCTTTCACTACTCATTTCCATACCTTCATTGTATGATTCATCAACTTTATTACTTTGTAGTTGTTGCAACTTTGCACATCACCCTAGTTCTTAAAGATAGGCACCATTACATTCCTCCTCCATTCCTTAGGCATCTTCTCACTCACTAAAATCCTGTTGAACAATCTAGTGAGAAATTTCACTGCTGCTTCTCCTAGACATTTCCAGACCTCCACCGGTATCTCATTAGGTCCAATCGTCTTTCCTCTTTTTATCCTCTTTAAAGCCATCCTAACTTCGTTTGCACTAATCTTTTGCACTTCCTGCTCCACATTGTTTACCTCTTTTACCCTTTTCTCCCTCTCATTCTCCTTCAATAATAATACAATAATAAAACAATTTAAATCCAGAACCAATACTATGAGCCTTGCTACCACCTGGTCCCCTGTACACTACAATATATTACAATATATTCACCTTCCTTCTCTCCATCATATCCACCAGCTTTACTTTCCCTGTCATTGTCCCAACATTCAGCGTCCCTATTTTCAGTCCTACACTCTTGCCTTTCCTCTTCTCTTTCTGTCTATTTTCGCATCCTCCTCTTCTCCTTTGATCAACAGTAGCCCAATTTCCGCCGGCACCCTGTAGGTCAATGGCGCCAGTGGCGGTCAGTGTTAACCTGGGCCTCGACCCATCCAGTATGAAATTTTGACAGATGATTCGCATATTTAGATTTTGCTAATTTTTACGTCGAAAGTCCTTCCGACACAACCCTCTCTATCTATCCAGGCTTGAAACTGGCACCAAAGTCACTGGCTTGTGACCCCTGTGGCTAGATTTTTATAAATCCTCTCTCTATAAATATGTTTTGATTATGACTATCAAATGTATGTGATACAAAAGTTTCTTTTTACTTACCTTATCCTGCATTTCCTTCTCAAAAGTTCTCTTCTGTTCCATTTTCAGTGCCAGCAGTTCTTGCTTCACATTTTGCACCTCCTTAGACAGCTGCTGCACAGCATTCCTACCACAGTGTAAGAAAGGTTCAGAGTATTTAATAGACAAATGTAAAATTTTACATTTTTGCATTTTACATATCTGCTGAGGTTCTTACATAAATTATTATATCTACTGATATAAAAGTAACTCTCTACCCACAACAATGATTTTTAAATGCTTCTCCTGGATTACTGACAAAGCATCATTACTCCGTCTGTATTAAACAATTTACAAGATAAAGGCACAACTGCTTTCAACTCTGCTTCTTGAGAATGGAATTTACCTTAGGTCAGCTGTTTGCGAATCATACTGCTGCTCTGATTCACTGATGCTGCCTTTGCTCTTGATGGCTGTCCCTGCAGACTTGTCAAGCTTTGCACCTAATTCAGGACTCTCTGGACCCATCACCTGGGGATCTGTCTTATATACCTGCCATCATAATCTATATGGTTAGGGGTGTGGGTGTGTGTGTGTGTGTGTTTAGGAAAATAATTGTCCTTTTATTACCTTCTTTGTATCCTTAACTATCTCTATCATCTGAGTTTTTAGTTGATTTACTTGGTCCAGTATATGTTTTCTTTCTCCTAAAAATATGAAGAACATTTATTACATGCTTTTCTATGGCCACTTTTAAACACATTGCCCAAGCAAACATGCACAGTAGTTGCATATTCATCTTACCCTCCAAGTGCTCCACACGAGACTTCAGGCTGGTGTGCATCGCCTGTAGATGACCTACTTCCGGCAGGCCTGCTGATGTCCCTGTGTTCTGCTCAACCCCACTGCTGATCTGGGACAGGGCTTCATTAGATACGTCCGTGGAAGAGTCCTCTGGGAGCCCAGTGCCAGCGACGCTGTCTTTTGGTTCCTGTATGGAAATTGATCACATGTTCACCAATGCGTTACTATGAGAGGGACTGTATGCAGTGCAAACAATCCAATTAATTATTACTGTTTGAGACGCATATAAGATACAGTATGTCTATTTATTTTTTATATTTTTTTATTATACACATACAGTTACTTAATCCACCTACAGCTGGATTACTATCAAATAAGACTGATGTGCAAAATGATAATAAATGCTATGATCATCTGTATAAATGCAAACAAATGTTTTAACAAACCTTTCTTATAATTATTAAATATATTTAATTGTAATTGTACAAATGTATAAGTAAAACAGACTTCTCTTTTGACTTACCTTACTCTTTTTCCCCTTCTCTGATGTTTTTATCTGTTCTATTTTAAATGCCAGCAGTTCTTCTTTCACATTTTGCACCGATTTATGCAGCTGCTGCACGAAATTCCTATCAAAGTATAAATAAGGTTGTATTTAATAGACAGTTTTGTCACTAAGGTCTGCTACTCGGTCATCATTAAACAATAAAATATTAGTTATATTTGTACATCCAAGTACCCCTGGCTAACAACAACTCATTTTACCATAAATTAATACTACGTTAGACAACAGTATTAAAGATAACTACATTTTAATGTTTTTTAAACATATAATTCAGTTAAGATGCATAGAACGCAGCTTTTTCGTAACCTGTGAATAGAATTTACCTCAGGTCAGCTATTTGCATATCATACTGCTGCTCTGATCCACTAGTGTCGTCTCTGCTCTGGAAGGCTGTCTCTGCAGACTTGTCAAGATCCTCACTTTCTGGGCTTATGTCCAAGGACTCCATCTCAGATATCTGCTATGATCATTTACACTGTAAGCAATGTGTGTGTGTGTCTTTGCTTAGAAGAATGAATGTCCTTTTATTACCTTGTTTGTATCAGCCAATACCATCTGCACTAACTGAGTTTTTAGTTGATTTACTTGGTCCTGGATATTTTCTTTTTCTCCTAAGAAAACATTTAAATAAGGAAAAATTAATACATGCTTTTTCCTGGACAGAATTGCACAGGGTGTCCAGCTGAACTTGCACCACCCAAGAAGTGGCACTAAAAATGATCAGAATAATGTATTGTAATTTTTAATTGTGGATTTATCTTACTATATTTTAAAACTTTCTGTAATCAGTTGACAAATGACAGTTCTGAAGATAGTCAAGATACAAAATTACAACAAGATTTCCTGGTCAATTTGCTTTTGTCTCAGTTGGTGTATATCCATCTTACCCTCCAGGCGCTCCAGACGAGCTTTCAGGCCCTTGTGCATCTCCTGTAGATGACCTACATCCTGCAAAGATGCCAGGGTCTCTGGGTACTGTCCAACACCACTGCTGATCTGAGACGGAGCTTCATCAGATACAGCGGTGGAAGAGTCTTCCGAGGTTGGAGGGATGTTAATCTTTTCACTTGTATCTAAAAGCCCAGTGCGATTGACACTGTCTTTCAGTTCCTGTAATGAAATAAATCACATATCCATCATTAATAAACCAATAATCTTAAGAGGACACAATTCTTTTTTTAAAATGTATGCCATGCAATCAAGCCACCCAATAAAGCTTTTTGGCTGCTAATCATACTGGAAAATACAGTATTTTCTAAATAAATTATTTGTGATAAAGCATAATGGGTTATGTCATAGCCATGCTTATGTTTTTATGTAACATTTGTAGTAACTGCATGAACATATTACCGTATAATTTACTGCTATGCAAGCCACACATCTAAGCTTGGCGAGCTGCACAATGAGTAACACTGCTCTAGAAAATCAAGATCATCTTTTCACTTACCCTATCCTGCATTTCCTTCTGAGAAGATCTCTTCTGTTCTATTCTAATTGCCAGCAGTTCTTTCTTTACATTTTGCACCTCCTTAAACAGCTGCTGCACAGCATTCCTACAAAGTGTGAAAAGGTAAAAGGTTCTATGGATCTATTAAATAAACACTTGAGCAACTTGGGTCTGCTTAGCATTCTACAAATAAATCTCACATAATTTCATATTTCACTTGACATCAGCGTAACCCAAAAATTCACAACTATATCTTTTTTTTTATTAATGAATGAACTTAATATTAACATCAAGTAGATAAAGTAGGTTGACGAACTACTCCTAATGCTGCTTCTTGTGACCTAAGAATAGAAAGTTACCCATGGTCAGCTGTTTGCATATCCTGCCGCTCGTTTCCGCTGATGTTGTCTTTGCTCTGGATGTCAAGCTTTTCACTTAATTCTGAGCTCTCTGGGCTTTGGACCAAGGGATCTGTCTCATATACCTGCCATCATAATCATATCACACAACACTTATATAGGTGTGTGTGTGTGTATATGTATGTATGTATGTGTGTGTTTGGAGGATAAGAGACCTTATTTATATCTGCCATTATAGTCTTCACTAATTGAGATTTTAGTTCATTTAATTGCTCCAGGATATTTTCTCTTTCTCCTGTGAAGAAATTCAAATACATCACAATTAATATGTTTTTCATGCCCAGATTTAAAAAAATCTGACAAGTTAATCATGCCCTGGGACAGAAGTGGCAATAACACTTCATTAGATAAATCAGGTATTTTAAAAGTGCAAGGAATTTATGTTCCAACATAACTAATATAAATTTGTAATATATATATATATATATATATATATATATATATATATATATATATATATATATATTCTCTGGTCTATTTACTTCTCAGTAGTGTATACTCATCTTACCCTCCAGAAGCTCCACACGAGCTTTCAGGCTTTTGTGCATCTCCTGTAGATGGCCAGCATTTAGCAAAGATGCCGGTGTCTCTGAGTGCTGCCCAACCGCACTGCTAATTTGGGACGGGGCTTCATCGGATACAGCTGTGGAGGAGTCTCTTGGGGTTGGAGGGATGTTTATCTTTTCACCTGTATCTGAAAGCCCAGTGCGGATGACGCTGTCTTTCAGTTCCTGCATGAAAATTGATTACACAATTACAATATGTTTCCCTGCAAGGATACAATCCGCTCATTTGGGACTACTATTTAATGCAGCTAAGTAACTCAATTAAGGATTGAAGTATTAAAGACCTAAAGCTTATAAGAATTACTATTGATAATGAATGATATAAAAAAGATAGCAGTGCAATCTAAAGGTTTAAATAAATCTTCATTATGATTATAATGATGATGTTTTTATGGTTATACCAACAAATAAGTTATACAAAAAATTGCTTTTCCCTTTTTTTTTTTTACCTCATCCTGCATTTTCTTCTCTAAGGTTTCTCTCTGTTCCATTTTGAGTGCCTGCATGTCTTGCCTTACATTTTGCACTGCTTCATGCAGCTGCTGCACAGCATTTCTACCAAAGTTAGAGAAAGGTTTTAGGGGTGTTTTTAACAGTCAGTTCTACAGTTGGTTGTTTTGCTTCTCATATACATTTCTATATCTCTTGGCATAAATGTAACTTACAACCATGCTTTTTAAATTATTCTTTTAAATGGCAGAATGTTTAGCATAATTAACACTGGATAACAATCGTTTTATTTAAAAATGAGCAAATGTTGCTTAATACAACTAACAATTTTAAACAACTGAATTTAAACATTTGTATAGTAGTTAAAGAAACACATTTGATTTTTATTCTGCTTCCTGTGGCCTAAGAATGAATTTTACCTTAGGTCAGCTGTTTGCAGATCAAACTGCTGCTCGGATTCACAGATGCTGTCTCTGCTTTGGCGCCCTGTCTCTGCAGCCTTGTCAAGATCCCCACCAAGTTCTGAACTCATTGGGCCCATCACAGGGGACACCTGCCATCATAATCTAGACTGTTAGGTGTGTGTTTGTGTGTCTGTTCATGTGTGTTGTTAAGTTTAAGAGGATAAGTGTTTTTTTATTACATTTCTCACACACAATATGAACGAGATTATAGGACGTTAATGTTTTTTTCCCTTGCATTCTACTATCATGTGATTAAACCGTGTTCTAATCTGTGCACTTTCTTGGCAAATTATTAGATTAAAATAATTATCAAATTATGGTCATTGTGGATGGATGTATTAAATTTAAAAAGCTTAAATTATGAAATCTAATAAAAGCATGTTTGTGTCACCTGACGAAACTGATCTTTAAGTGTCTCCATTTCTTTCTTCAGGTTGTTTGTCACCACTTTGAGCTCCTGATTCTTTTTTAACAAACTTTGAATCTGACTCATACACTGCATACAGAATATATGGGAGTTTTAAGCAAACAATAAACATAACAGGATAGTCACAAGGACTTTTTAATATTTTTTTTATTAATTAGAGACAATTAAACAAGATCATTACAAGTGTTGGTGTACTGTTATATTTCTGCGCGTCAGTAAAAAGAGTTCAGATGACCCAGAACTAGAGAATGGAGCTTACCTTGGACACTCTCTCCTCTCTAGTCGTGTCCGAGCTGGAGATGCTCAGCTCTGTACCACTGGGTGGTTTCCCCAGTTCTGCATTCTGTTGCTCAGAACTTTCTGAATCTTTTTCATCCAATTGCGACGCATCGACATCTCTGTCATCGAGTGTTTTCCCCCAATCCTCTGTGTCGATGTCGGTACCAAGGCGCTGCACTATACAGTGCAAAAGTTTACGCAGGGCTTTAAAGTTCACATATGAAATTCCCCCATCAGGGGAATCAATGGACAGGTCCAACAATTCACGGAGACTTTCCTCCATTTGCATCCACTTACGGAGGCCCCGCTACACTTTAGCAGTTTGTTTACTAATAAATAGAACTATTGATCACAATTGTTTAATTGTTTTTTTTGTTACTCCAAACACTGCGACGCAACAGGCGGGCGCGTCACTAATTAAAATAATTTCATTATTTCTATTATGTCATGTGACGCTGATTATCTAAAACCGGGCGTAAACTTTGCGATCTGTGCGATTTCTTTATTTATTCGTTTCGTGCTTTGTCCTGCAGGGAATAACGAGTGGCGATTATCAGTATGATGGTCAGATTGATTTCTGACATGTCAGAAATATTGGATGCCTCTCGTGATCATATCACAGTTATATTTTTATAACATTTTTGGTTGCCTTGCGCCTGCGCGAAAACAGCACGTTTATTTACCCGCTTATTCCATAATTTGGGGGCACAAGGATCTGCTGGAGCCTAAAAGCGAAGATTAAAAGCGGTAAACCCTGAACAGGTCGCCAATCTATCACATGGCCGCACACACACTCACACTCACTTACTTCTATGGGCAATTTAAAATCAACAACCAACCTAACATGCATGTTTTTGGACATGTTTTTGATTGTAAGTCTTTCTTTATTTAGCAAGTGAATTGCATGATCAAAACGGTTGGGATCCTATGACTATGCTATTGACTATAATGTTTTAGGATTTTTAATTTCTTTACCTCTAAAAACCCTAATTTAGCCGGACAGTCAGTATATTTCTCTAGGCTTAACGTCTTAAAAAGCTGGACTACATAAACCTTGTTTCCAGTTGGAATCTTGATATATTAAAATCAAATCTGAGAATGTGTCCTTAAAGTCCATATGCATTACAGAACTGTAAATTGAATGTTTTTGTAAACAGATAAAATACTTAATGTCACTGCTTAAAACATACATGCTCAGGTAGGCACACACAGCTCACTCTGTTCTGCACTCTATTCCATTTCCACTTTCTACTCTTTGCTCTTTGCAAAGCCCTTACAACTCATGCTGCTCGGCTCTGCTCTCCAGCACTAGACCATCACAAAATATCTAAAAAAACTCCTGAAAGTTTTGAACAGTATTCTGGATCTAATAAAAATTCACTTAGTTAACAGAGTTTGTAATTTAATGGTGTCAGAAAACATATTATTGCTCATTTTTGAAAAAGAATTGAACAAAATATAAAACACGAAAAAATACTATAGTATTGTAGAGTAATTTTTCCTAAAGAACCTGTATATTTACTATAGTAAGAATCAGAATCGCTGATGGATATGGGAAATGGGGCTGTTTTTTGTAAAGGAACATAAAGAGATATTTATCACTGGAAAAATTCTATAATTAGACAAATGTTTTACATTAGCTACATTAACAGTTGAACTCCAGCGACCCCCCCCCCCGAAAAGGGGTTCCTTTCCAGTTCCACCTCTCTCTCTATCTCCCCTGTTTCATCCCTCTGTCCTATCAATAAAGGCAAAAAATAAATAAATACTATACAAAATATTTATTGTTTTTTCTTAACTTAGAATCAAAATATTACCTTGAATGAGTTTGCGACTCCAGTGGTGGGACAGTCACGGTGATTCTACCAGACCTCTTTTCACCAGTTGTCAATTCTGTGAAAAAAGTGAAAGCCTTCAGGCAGTGGCAACTAGTCCTCACTCATAGAATCCCACTTTGTCGCCATGAATGTTGTGCAATTTTCTGTCTTGGTAGGATAAAACTCAAACAAGCACAAGAGAAGCAAAAAGACAGGCTTCATTGAGCTCAATGTGTCCTCAGTAACACAGTAAAAAAGTCTGCATTTTGCATTAATGTGCCAGGATCATGACATGTCTTGTGTAATGTAAACACCTGGGTACCGGAATCAATACACAGTCTCCACTGGTCATGCTGATTTTAAGTGGTTGGTAGTTTCTTTCCTGTTTTAACAAGTGTGCCTCCAGTCTTTTCTGTCTGTTACACTGGTGTAGAAACCTGGGAACTAAAGAAAGATATGCCGTCATACAATCCACACCACTAAGTAACTAGTTTTTGAGGAAGCTCAGCTTATCAGCTCCCAGTTACAGCATGCTGGCATACCTGAATCTGATGTAGGTGTTTCTGCTAAAAATGCTGTTATCACTTCTATAATTGGTGTTTTAAACGATTTGCACAGCCAGCGGTGTCCTTGTTGCCCGCCAAAGATGGCCGCTGGTCAAGCAGTGTGGCACAAAGAACAAGAATGACCTGTGGTGCTGAAACAGTTCATCACTTAACTGACAGGGGACAGCAAAGTGGGTCTAGTGAAATTGCCAGCATATCAGAGGACAGCCAGGACCCTTTCTGTCACTGCTTTTTTTTTATCATCCCACACCTGCTCACCTGCCCCTCCTGTTCTGGCAAACTAACTAGACATTATCAGACCTCACTGTTTAAAATAAAAAGTAGCTGATCAACAGATACATTTTACAAGTTGGATTAATTAAATTAAAGCTTACAAACTGAATACAGAGGCTGTATTTTTATTTATGAGTACAGATTTTTGTACTTAACAGTCATATAATCATCAGTAAGGCCCTACATACAGAGTGCATCTGTTTTTGAGTTTCACATGCCATTTTTGGTAAATAAATTGTAACATACACTTATTTTGATCTACTCATTTTCACTTTATATATCCTATGTATTTGGAAATTATTTGTGACCTAGTTGTAATACATTTGTTATATCCTCAGTCGCCTCTGTCCAAGAAATAAAAGCCTCACATGTCCCACATAGTGTTTAATGTTGTTTTGTTTATTTTCTGCAAGATGGGCCGTAGGGCCGTAATTCATTTACATTCATCTTAAATATGAACATACTAAATGTTAAATGATTGAGACTTTAATATCGCCTTGTTCATGTACATTTTATTCCCTTGAACAGCTTACAATAATGGTACATTTAAAGACTAGCTTGATTCCTCCATGTACTGCTCTATCCCACCTCCTCCCGAATGCCACAGGCGGGAGAAATACCATGGATAGTTTTATTGTATCCATTCTGACTGACATCTTTCAACAAAGCATATCATATCAAACCTTTCCATTTTCCGCTAGGTGCAGAAATGCATTAATGTGAATGCAAGAATGATACATGATGCATTTAGAGCCAGAGAGTGTACACTTTTAAACAGAATACTCAGCGTAAATTGATATCATTTTGGGGAAACGTGAATATCCTATGTAGCTTTCGCAGGACAGTACTAAATAAAAAAATAATCTCTAAACAAAATCACAACAATCTACACTGATCATCCTGTTTAGAAAGATGAAGGGTGTACACCTCTTAGTGTACCATAGTGTCTTTTTGAGACTCACTGAACATTTCCACCTGTTGTAATACTTGTACATGTACATAAGTAAAAACTAAGGTATTCCGTGTCCTCATGACAGCTTGGAAGGTAAATCAAAACATTAAGTGTTATTTACAAATGTACCATTATTGTAAATTGTTATCACGTGTATTCTGTAACTATTGGAGTAACCAGGCATTCATTCCTTGGCTGACGGCACTGAAGAGACTTGTTGTTGGGACGGTAGGGTCTGTGACAAGGAGTCCTCAGGGATCCATTGTTTCTCTTTCCTAAAGCAGCTTGTCCCTGGGGAATGGAAGGTATGTGTCAATAGTTAATTGTTATTATTAAGTTAATGTTTTTTTAGTGTAAGCATTGCTTTTATCAGTGAGTTCTGTAAACTTTAATGTGGACACCAATCCTTTGTATTCTTTATTTATATAATGTCTCCAACTATAGTATTATTTGAGCAATGATTAGCATTTTTGTATAGCAAAAATCTAAGCTAATAACCAATATTCTTTAATTTTGGAGCAAATTCACACTATATTTTATATAAAAAGGTGATGAATTATAAAATGAATTATACACAGACATAACGTGTAGTTAATACAGGGAAAGGATATTGTTTGATAGTCAAAAGTCTTAGCTTATTGATGCAAGCCTTCTCTTCTCTTTTATTACAGCAATTTTATGTCCTATAATCCAAGCATTTGTTTAAGATTAGGAAAGATTTATACAGTCACTAAGCATGTTATCTTTGATCAGGCCAAACAAGGCATTGCAAAAACAGGAAAGTAGCAGAGACGTGGGACAGCAAAGCAGGGTTCCAGTTCCAAAAGATTTGGGACAATATCTCTATGTAAATAGCTGGTCATTTTAGCTTTTTGTTGTGCTATTAACTTTCTTCCATTTTTAGTTATCCATGCTAGACCAATTCCACTGCTGCTGCTCCTTAAGTTTTATAGCTAAAGCTAGATGTTAATTAACTACATGGAATAAGAAGGTTTCGGAATGATAATAAGATTTAACCTTATTAAATGTAGATAAAACATTTGTTGTGACAAAAACTCTGCTAAGTGTCTGGGACATACCAATGCAAATCATGTCGGTCTCAGAATGCTGCTGTCCTAATGGTGACCCCTGCTTAAAATTTTTGCTAATTGATTCCGACAACTGACTGTGGTTGACATGGTACTCACAGTAGCCTACAGCAATAAACACAAGAGTATACAATGTCAAACAGAGAACCAAACCCATTCTTATCTTACATTAAAAAAGGAAGAGTTTACTTGTCATGTATCTAATTTATGTAATAGACATTAAAAGCATCGTTAGCAGTACTTTTAGTAACATTGGTTGTGTACTGAAATACTAGTATTGGTAAATGTCTGGAATGTACCAATGTTAATCAACCCATCAGAAACACAGCTCTCGCCCTTCCTAGTTTGTTTTATACTCCTCTCTGTGGATGATCTTGCAGACTGGCTCAAGTTAGTGGACGTCATCGACCTGGGGAAGTTAAAAAAGCTAAAGTATAACCACTGAAGCATACATTGGAGGTGAACCTAAGATAAATTATAGCCCCTGAAATTTTAGAAATTTCTAAATTGTACTAATATTTTTGTCTGGGTTTGGTTAAGAAGACATATTACATTAAGTCAATATAAACACAAATATGTTTTTAAAATGTTAAAGTGAACTAAAAATTAAATATACAAGTAATATATTGAGGAGAGAAACTGAGTAAATGCATAGATGAATGAATGAATGGATGGATGGATGGATGGGTACTGAGCAAGATGCAATGTGTGTCATGCCTTTTATTGGTTTTATCCCTTTGGCTACCTCTAGAGGGCAATATTAGCATTATGGCCTTAATAATTAAATCTGATTAATATAAATGGCTAAATTAGTTAAATGATAAACTGACATCAAACTTGAATTCTCTGATTCAAGAAACACTCATTGTATTATTTAACAGCTAACTTTAACATTTTCATTAGTTTAGCTAGCAGTAACAATACATCATCACCACCAGCTATTTACAGTCCTGCATTACTAACGTTCGACCCCCGCAACTTTTTCTAGTTACAAATTTGACAAAATTCCTTTTTACCTCCTGTGGTGCCTTAGAGGAAAACCTGGCAGTACAGGCAATACCTCCACACGACTACAGCATCCAGAAAAAAAAGAAAAAGGCAGAATAAGGGTATAGTACTTAAGTAACATAAGAAAAATACCTTTTAACGGTTTTAAAGCTTTAAAGGCAAACATACGGTCCAGGAGTTTTCATGTTGACAGGGCGATCACAAGAGAGGCAGTGGAATCTTGTTGTAAGCCGTCTTTTAAGAAGAAGAAGAAACAGTGTTTATTTTAAAGAATAGGAGAAGCAGAAAATGTACGTGATACTAGGATTTGACAAGTCAAAACACAGACTGGTTGATATTTTTATGTTCTGCATTTTGTATCATAATCAGATATGTATTTTTAATATGGTTTGCAACCACAAATTTTCCCTAAAGATGAACCCTGGCTTTTTAAATAGAGCAAACACATACTATACACATAAGCTATAATTTAATATAGGGGCTTTGCTTAGAATCTGACTAGAGTGACTAACACATTAAACAACTTGATATTATTTGCATTACTCACTTCTTTACAATAGCAGCATTATCAATTTCTTCAGATTGAGCCTTTTGAAGAATTTCTATCAGCTTTCGCAGACGATCTATCTCAGCTTGACTCATCTGAAATCGAGGACATATAACATTACACTCAGTCTTGTTTTAACTTACAAACAATAATGAGTGTTCTTTTAGCTTAAGCTTATTTACATTACAACTGACTTGTTGAGGTCAATTTGATAGAAGTAATCACTAAACATTTTTTACCGGGAACCTATATATTATTAATTCAGCATTCTCCTTCGATTGTTTTTCAGCAGGGGTACAAAAACAATTTACCTTCAGTTCCCTGAAGATCTTTTCGGTAACCGTATTATGATTCTCCTCAAAGTCAGTTGTGCTGTTGAGTAGATCCTGAAACATCCCGGTCAGCTGCTGTGTTGTGGTCGCCACTGTGGTCTCCACTGTTTGCATGTCTGCTTTCTAAATAAAGAACAATTGTTTTAGACACTGTAAGTGACATTCGGGTTTTTTGGTTTTTAATAATGTGTTAACATTTAAGACAGGTCACCTACCGTTTCAACCTTCTCTTCCACGTCTTTAATAGACTTGCCTAAGTTCTGAGAGATAAGAATATTAAGACATTGTTAATCTATGTTCTAGTACTGTGTTTTCTGTTATCTTAATTTAATATTTCTTACCTCAATGTGAGTTTGTTCTTGTATGCTATCCTCCATGATGTTCTTTTGGAGCTTCTCAAACTCAGACTGAAGTTGCTGGATATTTCTCTGCACATCGACTGTCAACTGTGTGAACTGAGGAACATATACACAAATACTAAACTTAAAATACTTTATTTTAGTAACCTGCAGCATAAAACGCTTACTATTAATAATGATTGATGGTTAAAACGGTTTTAATAATCTAATCTTCTTAATGTTAAACATATTTTAATACAAATGTATAAGTGAAACCTTTTTTTTTTTTTAACTTTCTCACCTTATTCTGTATATCCTTTTCTGAGGTATCCTTCTGTTCCAAAAAAAATACCTGCAGTTCCTGCTTTATATTTTGCACCTCTATATACAGCTGCTGCACCGCATTCCTGTCAAAGCGTAAGAAATGTTCTAAAAATTTATTTAATAGACAGTTGTTCCACCGAGGATTTCTAACCAGTCTACAATAGTTTTGGTTTTACTGTCTGTCGGGTTTTCAAGTACATGTATATTTTTTTGGATAAAAGCAACTCTAAACTCACAACAATGTGTTTCAAATTCTTTTTTAAATGCTGGAACTGGATAGTATCATTACTCTGGCATCATTAAACAAATTAGACTGAGTTAAAACTTCTAAGACATTCGTATTTGCATATCCAACTTGCCTCGGCTAAAAATATTTTAATTTTAATATAAAAATACTCATTTCGTGACAGGATTTGGCACACAACCTTAACCACATCTTGACTTATCACTTATCTCATTTAGACAACTGAGCAGATAAAGGTTAAGCGGAGCCGTAGAGTGGGTTCTGACCGTACACAGTCCAACATCTTGACCACTAAGCCACCGCTTGCTTTTCGGACAACAAACGATAAATAATTCATTCATTTTCTATACCTGCTTATTTTCTAATTCGGCATCACTGGGATCTGTCCCAGCCGTCTCTGAAAGGGTGAAAGACAGGAGGGGTACACCCTGGACAGGTTGCCAGTCCATCACAGGGCCACACACACACACACAATTTAGAATAATCAACATACATGTTTCTGGACTGTGAAAGGAAACCAGAGTACCCATAGTAAACCCACGCAGGCACAGGGAGAACATGCAAACTACACATAGAAAGCCTTGGGAATCGAACCTGGTCCTTCTTTCTGTTAGGCACTGGTGACAACCACTAAGCCGCGATGCTGCCCCACAGATATTACAATAAACTTAAAATTAACATTTAAAGTAAGTGAATGCTTCTGATGCTGCAATCTGTGGCCTTAAAATTTACCTGGGCAATTGTGTACTTTGTTGAAGCTCTGATTCACCGTCTATGCTTTCTCTGGCTGACGTTTTAGACGTGTCAAGCTCTTTATCTAATCTTGAACTCTCTGAATCCAAGACCTCCATCTCATAAACCTGTCATCAAGTAAACACTGTTAGGTATGTGTGTGTACTTTTATAAAGGAAAATATTCTTTTATCACCCTCTTTGCACACTAGAACAGAAGGATTTTTTGGGGGGATTCTGCTAAAATGTGATTAAACTGTGTTAAATTCTTTGCATTCTGTACGAAATAATAATAATAATATTCTTTTTATGACGATGTTGGATGTGTTTAGTAAAAAAAAAAAAAGGTGGTCACCTGACTAAACTTATTGTTAAGCGTGTCCATTTCTTTCCTTAGGTTGTTTGTCTTCTCCTTAAGCTCCTGATTGTCATTTATCAAGTCTTGCACAAGACTCTGAACACAGAACATATGGGTTTTTAGTTAACTAAGGTTGTTTTATTAGAACAAGATTTCATAGACAAGCCAGTCTTTGCTTTGGTTAGTTAACTTACCGGATTTTGAAGTGTGCCCATATTTTTCTTTATGTTGTTCGTCTCCTCTTTGAGATCCTGATTCTCGTTTGATAATTCTTGCATGGTGCTCATACTCTACATACAGTACATATGAGTTTTCAGATAGTTGGTTTTATTTTAACTTCCTGCAAGAAGATTTTCTGAGCAAACCTGTTCAAGCTGATCTTGAAGTGTCTCCATCTCTTCCCTCAGTTTGTTTGTCTCCTCCTTGAGCTCCAGATTTTTGTGTATCAGGTCTTGCATGAGACTCGCACTCTAAAAACAAATCAGATGGGTCTTCAGATGCCTGATGTGTTTTTTCTTCAATTCTCTACAGAAACATTTTTTTAGGCATACCTGACTGAGCTGTTTTTGAAGTATCTCCATTTCTAGCTTCTGGGTATTTGTTCTCTCCTCGAGCTCCTGATTCTTTTTTAACAAGTCTTGAATAAGACTTGTGATACTCTAGGAAAACATTTGAGTCTTCAGATACTTGACACGGTTTCATTTTAGTCTCTACACTAAGATTTCTTGGGCAAACCGTTAAAAGATAAGATAAGAAAAGGTAGGATAGGCTAAGATAAGATTAATTCGTGCCAAATTATTGAACTGTCTTTGTTACAGCAGCATAAAAGAAGATGTACAAATAGAAAGTAGGAACAGTACAGTTTATAAATACAGAGGAAAAAGAAAAACAATACAATAGTAGCACTTCCAACAAATCCACGAACTGCATTAATATTGTAATATTGCACATTTAAAAAAAAAAATTATAATAAAGTTTCTCTTTCAACGAATTGGACCAGAATAATACAGCACAGTTTAAAAATAGTGTTATTACGCCGTTGTTATTGCATGAAAATATAAGATATTGTAAGTGTTTGATATGGAGACAGGTTCACTGATTGTATAGTCTAATAGCAGCAGGGAGAAAGGAACTTCGATATCACTCTTTCAGACACTTAGGATGTAAATTATGTAGCAAACGTTATATTCTGTGCATACACTGTGTTAAGCTGTTTGTGGATTGCTGATTGGAAGATCTGGGTTTGATTCCAAGCACCTTAACCTTCAATTGCTTAGTTGTATAAAAGGGATAAATGTTAGTCGTTCTGGATAGGGATGTCAGCAGTTACAAGATCATTACAAGGGTTGATGTTTCTTCTCATCAGTAAAAAGAGTTTAGATGATGCAGAACTAGAGAATAGAGCTTACCTTAGGAACCCCCTCCCCTCTAGTCGTGTCCGAGCTGGAGGTAGTCCCACTAGGTGGTTCCCCCAGCTTCGCATTCTGTTGCTCCAAACTTTCTGAATCTTTTTCATCCAATTGCGACTCATCGACATCTCTGTCATCGAATGTTTTCCCCAAAACCGCTTTCACGACGTCGCCGTCGGCGTCCAGGCGCTGCACTATACATTGCAGCAGTTTGCGCAAAGCCGTATAGTTCACATTTGAAATTCCCTCACTAGGAGGATAGATGGACAGGTCCAACAATTCACTGAGACTTACTTCTGACATTCACATTCAAAATAGGAGTCTATGTCCAAATGACTAGCAGTTTGCCAGCAATTGTTTTAATTGTTAGTTTTCTGTTACCCCGAACACCGTGACACAATAATCAGCTGCGTCAATAATTGTAATGACGTTGCGGCACGGGGGATTCAGAGACACGCTGGAAATGGTTCTATTCTACCTGCTGGAAGATTTATTATCGGTTCTTGTTGCCCGCTACATAAATTAATAATTAGAAGAAAATATTTCGCTTAAAAAACGTTTGCGTTTTCGACTAGCGTTCCTTCGTAAATGTCTTTATTTGTCACATAAACTTTACAGCAGAGTGAAATTATTTCCTCACATATGCCAGTTTGGACAGTTGGGGTCGGAGCGCAGGTTCAGCTACGATACAGCGCCCCCTGGAGTAGAAAGGATTAAGGGTCTTGCTTAAGGACCCAACAGTGGCTGAATGGCGGTGGTGAGACTTGAACCCAAGTCTTCATGGTCTTTAGATCAACAACGTGGCACCTTAACCATTTGAGCCACCACTGCCCCCGTGTGACGTCAGAGACTGTTCATTTAGTGACTCGTATTGCTCTTACACGCAAAAGAAAAATAACAATTTTTACTGAAATAACCGGAAATTGGCAGAAGAGTTGCCATGTTGCCATCTATCATTTTTTATTTTGTATTAAAAAAAAACCCAGACATTGCATTTTGACTTTTAGGTATGTATAACCTATAACTTATCTCTCTCTCTCATATATATATATATATATATATATAAGATAAGTTATAGGTATATATGTTTATATATATATATATATATAAACCTTAATTTTTATACATATGTAGTGAAATGATTTTTATTTTTACGACTGCCCAAGCTTTGTTTTTGACAAAAGCAACATAAATAGAAAACAAACCCAAAAAACACTACAAGGAGCACAGTAAGTATATGAACTGTAGTATAGCAGTATTATTGACGCGTTAGCATATATATAAACATTAGTGCATATAGGCAGTCTGCATATATACATATATAGTAAAAAAAAAAAAAAAAACCTTGGGAAAGTGTGCATGTAAAATGCCGGTGTTGTGCAATGTACAATGTGCTTAAGGAAAGTCCTGTGAGTCCCTGTAAAGTGGTGCTGTGCATATATGCATGCATGCGGTGCAATATTGTAGTCTTAATCGATAGTGTTAAGCATAAGAGACAAGTATAGGCTCTAAAATGTTCTGGTTAGCTCCTCCCGATTCTCTCTGGATTTGTCTCTTGATCAAAATGGTGAGAAAAGTCCATTATTGGGATGGTTGAGGTTTTTTAGGATCTTCCAGGCACTGAAGGTTTCTATATAATTGAAAGTCAATTATAAACTGTGAAAAGAGCAAACCTTTTTCTATATACGATACTTAAAAAGTAAAATCAATAATCTGTTCTCTGAAAATAAAATACCACATCATGGACTCAAATCGTTATTACACATCTGAGCCGTCTATACATTTCTAAATCTTTTCAAAATAGTCTTACGTAGACACGATGATTAAAACAAACAAACAAAAAAAATTTTTTCATTCACAAAATGTACATGTACCTACAACACACTTTATCTGCTCTTCATTCACCAACCAGCACTTATCCACACCCCTTTCTGTAACTGAGGGCAGGTCAGTCTGTAACAGAAAATTACATGGGCTACCAGTATTATGTGAGGATTTTATTATGATTTAGCCTATAAAAAAGATTTTTTAAAAGAGACAGATGAGACAAACTATTATTTCTTTGTATTAAACAAAAAAAATATTACTGGTTAAATTTAGTGCATTTATGAAACAACTTATCTTTAACCACCGTTTTGCTGGCTGGCATCATGGTGAAACGCAATTTTGGCATTACAGTGTGTAAATTTAGCAAATAATAATTAGGCCACCTTATTTACTAACGCCATCCTTTAAGATTAAACACAGATGTGATAGGGGTGCTGTGGCAATCTGTCCTACCTCTCAGTCCAAATGTCCCCTGCTCTAATATAACACATATAAAGTAAATATTGCTTACAAAAATGTATAGTTAGTCTTGCTTATGAAAAGCAATATTTCAGTAAGGGTTGTGTTTGCAGTTTCGAATCAACTATCTTTTTTAAAAAAAAAAACTAGATAGCGTATTCATTAACACCTTCAGTTTAGTATGGTGTCCGGGAAGGGACATGTTCGGTTCACGTCATTTTGTCGTACGACAGTCGAGATGAAATGAGATGTAATGATAAAGATAATTAATTTAAAAAATGTTTGAGAATTTTTGGAAGCATAAACTGAATCTTTATTAGGTGAACGAAGTTGGTTTGAATAACTATCAAAATCCTATTTTTAATAATGATTTAAATCGGATCATGATGTGATTGTATTGCGGTAATTTATTCGTAAAAATAAAACCATAAATAAATCTATAATAACACTATTGTCTGTCTTAAAACATCTGTTGTCTGTTTATTTCTTATTTTATTTATAAAAATGTGAAAGATGAATATGAAAGCGTTCGACGTTCAGTGCCGTTACCGATATGTATGTAAAAGCCGCGCCATATTTAGGTGCGGCTAAATTAACCAAGTTTTCGAGGTCAAAGCTCTTTAATCACAAGAGCTTTAGGTGCCTTTCCCTTATAATCTAACTGTGGTTTTAATAGAAAAGACTACACTATGTCTTTATATAGCATTCCCGAATTCAAAGTAAAGCATCATTTAATCAATCACCTCAATCTCGACTACCATGGTTACCGTAAGTACCGTTACGGTCAATATGTTCAGCGCAGTTAAGAAATTGTTCCTTAAACATGAAACTCGTAGCCACGAGAAACAGATTCCTTAACATTGCATGTCACAGTCACGAAATAATATTACGTTCTCACGAGTTAATATGTTTCAGCCACGATAAACTTAACTAAAACACACATGTCCCTCTCCGGCTACCATCTTCTTCTTTTTCTTCTTTTGTTTCAGGGCGGTTGGCACCCAGCGTTTTTAGTACATTACCGCCACCTTCTGCTCCGGTGTGCACATCAGACAAAAGTCTTACAGAATAAATCACCTGTATTTCCTCATTCTCCCATACTTACACATACCCACAGGCACAACCCTCACTCCTTTCCTCAGTGCAGTACTACTACTACTACTACTACTACTACTACTACTACTACTACTACTACTACTACTACTAATAATAATAATAAATTACTCAATCTAATAAAAAAATACAATTCCTTTTCCTTTAACTCTCCATATCCCAAGTATTCTGTCTGTTCACAATACCAATGTAATATTCTGAACCCTCATCTCTCTTAACTTATTCTTTATGTGCATTCTTTATGTACATTTATTTCCTACGAATTAAAGAAAAAAAGATGCTGTAATCGGACTTTTAAATTGAATATTAGCTGAACGGAAACATTGCTGCTGCTGGTTTCACATTACCGTCTTGTTGTAGCCGCTTTTTCCAGCTTGTCATGAATGTTGTCAACGGAGTGGAATAATAACTGTGTAATTTTCTAAGAATTTATTGGAATTTAGTTGATTTGGTTGGTGATATTTTATATCAGATGCCGTTAAATTCGCAGGTAAGAAAAGTTGTATTGATAAACACTTATTGGATAGCGAGCTGTGTGTTATTCACTTCACATTAGCTGAATTAAAGTAAGTTTTGGTTCAGGTTTTATATAATGACATCCTTTTTTTACATAATCCACCTGCTGTGCCGAAAATGTACCAAAAACACACGCCAGAGCGCAAAGAAACGCTGTAAAACCCGTGTGTCGATTAACAGTTCCTAATAAGTGTTTATAACAAAGCACTTATAAAATAAGCATATTTTAATGGTTAGTATTTTATAACAATTTACGTTACCATAATACATAATTGTGATTAAAATCTAGTCTATTTTTGCTGTTATATTAACATTTACAGTATTTAGCAGATGCTCTTGTTCAGAGCCACATCCAAAAGTGCTTTGATTCACATCATTGAACAGCTCAATACTGGTACAATAGATCACAAATCAAAGTTTTTTAATGTCGAGTGGAAGGTATTTAAGAAAGAGGTGGATTTTCAATCGTCTCTTGAAGACAGCCAGTGACTCTGCTGTTCTAACATTGATTAAAAGTTCATTCCACCATCTTGGCGCCAAAACAGAGAAAAGTCTAGATTCCTTGTGTCCTAGGGATGGGGGACCAGTTGAGTGGTGCATGTGGATCTAAGGGAGCTTGGTGATGAGTGAGTGCTTTTCGGCTTTCAGTGATTTGAATCTGATGATGCAGCTACTGGGGGTCAGTTATGGAAATGCAGCGGTGGGGTGTATAAACGTTGGTGGGTTTAAAACCACTCGTACAGCTGCATTCTGAATTCCCTGCAGAGGACGATTATAAGCTTCACTTCTCTGAGTAACTTGTTTGAGGTGTGGCTGAGGGAGGGGATCTTGTTATAAGCTTTGAGAGCGTTTTTGAGGTTGGGCACTGATGTTAGTTAAAAATGTTGGATGCAGTGTTTTGGTTTGTTCTAAAGGTGTTTAGGGGTTTGTGCAGGACCACCATTCTTCTCTTCCAATCTGTTAATCGGTTTGTCTTTATGCACGGTGCATAGTCTTTATGCACGAGCGAATTAAAATGAATAAACTTCAAATAAATAAACTATAATATACTTTAATTATAATTATAAATTATTATTATTGTAATTATAATATAATTTTTCTCCAAGTGCCAGTGAACGGAAATCTTAATGCAGCAGCATACAGAAATGCTGATTTTTATTTATTTGCGGTGATGAATTTATCTTCAGCTTGTCATGAACAGCAAACTATTTTTTTATAGTTACATTATACTTATTTATATATATACATAAATACATACACACACGTATACTTTTTTAGAGAGAGAGAGATCAAAAAAAAAATTTTCTACTAATTTTTTTATTCTGATCTACAACAGAACCATATTATTGTGACCGAGTGATGACCTGGGCTGTACTCGGTCTTATTCTAGAGTTGATTCGAAGACCTAGATTAAAAATGGCCAGCCAGTTCCGCAGCTACATTTGGGATCCAGTACTCATCATCTCCCAGATCCTCCTGATGCAGTGTATCTACTACAGCTTCCTGGGTCTGTGGTTGGCCGGCGTGGATGGTCTTGTGAACACCAACAGATCTCTTGATCAGATATTCAGTTATGAAGTAAGTTTAAAGGTTTGCTTTGGTTTCAAAGCCACAGAATTCCAAGGATGTAAATCACCAAACAATACGGAGGTTTTTATATTATTAAGGCACTAATATAATTAGACACTGACACAATTATAATTTTTTCTGGTTCTGTAGCCTCCTTTTTGGAAACAAAGTGCAGACTGATTAAACTGAGAAATAGAAATGAGAATCCTTTGAATAGAGGGGCTGTCTAAAGTCTGAAACTAATGGACGTCACTAAAAACTGGGTTTTGTCTTCAGTTGTTGTTTATTTGTTGGTCTTTACTTTTGAGTGTAGTTATGAATTCTAATTTTATTTGTCACATACAAAAGCATACATAGGACGACATGCAGTATGTTGGTAAAATAGAGATTAAGATATCAGAAACTAAACAATTAATTAAGTGTTGAAATGTATATGATTTTAACTGTAGAATCAGATTTAACCAGTGTTTCAAAATTAATGACATTTTAATCTTTTTTTTAAGGTTCTCGGTCTTTCCACAACACAAGGACGACTCTCGATGATGGCATTCATTCTGAACTCTCTCACATGGTATAATGTCTAATGGATTATTTAGCGTCCCTTATTTTAAGACACAATCTAAATTTAAACATTTCAACCTATTCATAAACGTTTTTTGTGTCTTTGTCTCTCGTCAGTGCTCTGGGCTTGTGGTTTTTTATCCGCCGGGGGAAGCAGTGTTTAGATTTTACAGTCACGGTGCATTTTTTTCACATGATCGGCTGCTGGATCTATAATTCCCACCTGCCAGCTGCTCTGTCCTGGTGGCTGGTTAACGTGGCCTGCATTGCCCTAATGGCAGTCATCGGAGAGTACCTGTGCATGCGGACAGAACTAAGGGCCATTCCGGTGAACACTGGCCCCAAATCCAACCTGTGAGAATCTCTTTACTGGACAGACAGTGCATTCCTTTGTGATATGGATGAGGTAGTAGACATGATTCAATCACTTGGCACGTTGAGGTGTGTTGCAGTATTGACTTCTGCTACCTCTGGCTAGAGTGGTTGAAAAAAGGATTTTAAGCATTGATGAAAACAGACACTTCCTCTGAGATATGTCTACTTACTATTTACACAATTAGATATCATTTATTTTGCCTAAGTGGAGGTTTCTTGTGCTTCTTAAACACAACATTATAGACCTTAATCTGGAAATAAAGTTTTGTCGCACTTTTTAAACTTTTTTTTTGTTTATTTTTTTAAATACAATTTGAAGCATTTTGGAGGAAATGTATGTGAATAGACACTGAAGAACAGAACTGATGGAAAATTTTGATAGATAATAAGGTAATGTTCTGTATTTGTCCTACTGATAAACATTTTATTCACCAGACTGATCTAGCAGTTATAGCTCATAACTGTCTGATTGGATCTTTTGGTCTACGTTTGTACTTTGTATATGTGTATAGGTTCTAATAAATGTGGTTATGTAATCGGCTTCTTAACGTGCTTTAAGCTTATTTATTATTTGAAACATAATTAAATCTTATGTAATTGAATAATTAAATGTAGAATCTGATTTTAAAATTGATAAAAAAATTTTCATTCTTCTTTAAGGTTCTCAGTTTTGGGTTATAATAATAAACACAATCAACAATTTACTCCCGACGTCTGAGCCGCTGAACGTTTTAATATATATATATTTTTTTTTTAAGGAAACGCCTAAATTCGATGCACACAGACTGAAGTAGTCTTTGATTCTTTTAATTGTATTTTTGGCTCACATTTCACAATAACCCAACAATTCACTATTTCAATAAATTAGAATATGGTGACATACCAATCAGCTAATCAACACAAAACACCTGCAAAGGTTTCCTGAGCCTTCAAAATGGTCTCCCAGTTTGGTTCACTAGGCTACACAATCATGAGGAAGGCTGCTGATCTGTTGTTGTCCAGAAGACAATCATTGACACCCTTCACAAAGAAAGTAAGCCACAAACATTCATTGCCAAAGAAGCTGGCTGTTCACAGAGTGCTGCATCCAAGCATGTTCACAGAAAGCTGACTGGAAGAAAAAGATGCACAACCAACCCAGAGAACCGCAGCCTTGGGAGGCTTGTAAAGCAAAATCGATTCAAGAATTAAGGTGAACTTCACAAGGAATGGACAGAGGCTGGGGTCAAAGCATCAAGAGCCACCACACACGCGTGTCAAGAAATTTGGCTACAGTTGTCATATTCCTCTTGTTAAGCCACTCCTGAACCACAGACAACATCAGAGGTGTCTTACCTGGGCTAAGGAGAAGAAGAACTAGACTGTTACCCAGTGGTCCAAAGTCCTCTTCTTAGATGAAAGCAAATTTTGTATTTGATTTGGAAATGAAGGTCCTAGAGTCTGGAGAAAGGGTGTAGAAGCTCATAGTCCAAGTTGCTTGAAGTTCAGTGTTAAGTTTCCACAGTCTGTGGACCAACACCACTGTGAAAACCCAGGTCACTGAACCCGTTTACCAAGAAATTTTAGAGCACTTTTTGCTTCCCTCTGCTGAACAGCTTTTTAAAGATGCTGATTTCATTTTCCAGCAGGTTTGGCACCTGCCCACACTGCCAAAAGTTTGACGACCATGATGTTGGTGTGCTTGACTGGTCAGCAAACTCACCAGACCTAAACCCGATAGAGAATCTATAGGGTATTGTCAAGAGGAAAATGAGAAACAAGAGACCAAAAAGTTCAGATGAGCTAAAGGCCACTATCAAAGACACCTGTGCTTCCGTACCACCTCAGCAGTGCCACAGACTGATCACCTCCATGCCATGCCGAATTGAGGCAGTAATTAAAGCAAAGGGAGCCCCATACCAAGTATTAAATACATGTACAGGAAATGTACTTTCCAGAAGGCCAACAATTCACTTCTAAAGTTTTCTAATTTATTAATATAGTGAATTGGTGGGTTTTTGTTAAATGCAAGACAAATGATCACAATAATAAAAAAAAAAGACTTAAACTACTTTAGTCTGTGTGCATTGAATTTATTTAATACACGAGTTTCACAATTTGAGTTAAATTACTAAAATAAATGAACTTTTCCATGACATTCTAATTTATAGAGATACACATGTAAATAACACCATGGTAATTCATGTTTCTGCCTTACCTCCAAAAGAAGTTGATGTTTTTTATATATATATATATATATATATATATATATATATATATATATATATATATATATATTTATATTTATTTATTTAAATTTATTTAAATCATTGCAAATTGCCTTTTCTAATAATTTGCCAGTATTATGATTAATGTAGCTAATTTCTAAATGTCAAACTCCCATTGCAACTGCAGAACTTGTGTTAAGTCAAAATGCCCCACTGAACAAAGGGATGGGGTGAACAGAGCTCATTAGCATATAAAGCAACATGCACTGAAACTAGTTGCTGTAAACCAGAGTATGTGTGCCAAATAAAATAAGAGCAGGGAAAATAGTAGAGCAGTTTGTAGTGTAGCAGTGAAGTTTGAAGCAGGTCGTGTCCTGATCGTTTACTGCACCGACGCGTTCTGATTTCAGCCCAGAGTTTTAATCTCTACTTGATAACCGCTATGCGATACAGAAGGGCACCTGAATCCTGTCTCCTCTGCTGATTACTACAGGCCTAAATAAGCAGCATGTTCAGCTCTTTGTTTCTGGTTTATTATCTGTTTCTTGCCTCAATATTCTAGTTTTTTGATTTCATAGGATGCCCTGCTAATCTCAGTTAATTTACACTCTGCTTTTTGTTTTCTGTGTTCTGGTATCACTATTTGAACATGCTGCTTATTTAAACTGGTAGTAATCAGCAAAGAATACAGGTTTTTGGGTGTGCTTTGGGTATCACATACAGTGTGAGTTGATGGTTTCCAGCCCAAAACTTGAAAGAGCAGCAATTTCTTTCCCACTTGGTTTTGTTAAATAATTAGCTATAAAATTTTTATGTTTTAAAACCGCCAAACATCCCAAACCTTCCCAAATTTTGTACAACCACCCAATCCAAATTTTACCCGCTCAATTAAATTCAAAAATGCGAGATTAAAACTTAAAACTGGTCTGGAATACGGATGTGCCGGTGTAGTAACCAAGTAGGACATGAATTTTTAATATACTTTTTTTCTTTTCTATCTATAAATACTAAAATATTTACATAAAACAAGCAAGACTAATTGAGAAGAGAGCGTGGGGTGACCAAGGAGTAGGGAAATAAAAATCGGAGCGGAGTTTGGCAGCTCCACTCCGCACACATACTCTGCTGTGAACAGAGTTGCTTTTGATAAGGTTAAATGAGAAAAATTTTAATCCAACTATATTATAGCCTTTTATCAAGACTTCTTTTGAGAAGAATTATATCAACATGGAAAATTGGACACTTTTTTTACGCCCTTAAACTTGACACGGCACAAATGCTGATTGGTTGTTTTATATGTCAATCAGGCAGTCTTTTTGTTAATAAAGGTCCACCCGCTAGTCTTGGATGGCCGGTTTGGTGGTCGGGTTCGAATGATGAAGTCAGCTGATGTCCATAATGCTTTGAAATATAAAACAGTAGAATATTTTACATTCTTTATTCCATCTATACTATAAAAGGATGTTATAAAGAATGTAAAATATTCGATAGAAATCCACTGTTTCAACTATTACCTCAAATAACATGACGTCGCGCTTCTTTTGAATCCGTTTGTTAGTAGTCACGTGGCCATATACTGCCTGGTCACGTGTTAAGGGTTTGACGTAACAGGCACCACTACTAAGTTGCCTTATTATTATTATTATTATTATATATCAGATTATAACAATTAATTAATTCTTATAATTTGTTATAATAATTATAACATTATATAAGCATTATAACAAAAAATAAATTAATTTTAAAAATAATTAATAATAGATAAACAAACAACCAAGTAAATAGATAACTAATAAGATGCTTCTAAAAAAACAATACAACAAATAGGCTTTCAAATTAACCTATGCAGCTCCAAGAAGGAAGTTCTTAACCAGTTGTAAGGATTTGTTTTATTTAATTTAACCAAAGACTTAAGTTGGATTTATATTTAAACCATCTGCACTATCCCCGTAATATATCATGGCACCGAGCAAATTAAAAAGCGTGAGTTTTTCGTTACGCTTTAGCGTCGACACTGCAGTTGTTATCTGCTCCTCCAGTCCGCTTGGTGGCGCCGACGCGCTTATCTGCCCATTCAAGAGCAGCTCATTGAACGTCCGTGTAAGGCGCCGCATTTTGTTAGCCCTTAAATATGCCGAAGTAAGTTTTGTTCTTATGTTTTTTTTTTATTACATACAAATAACTAAAATGAATGTTTGCTTAAAATCCCATTGCATGTTGTGTTTCTGTTAAATCCTTAAAGTCTATTTAGATCTCGACAGCTTGGTATATCACTGTTTACCTCGCTAGCTGTATGCATTGTAGGATTAATTCAACGTGTAGTGGCGTGTGTTTGTGTATAAAAACGTGTCTTAACTTGTGCATTTTATTTAAAAAACTAAATTTACCGGTTAATTTAGTGTATTTTGGTTTATAAATATGCGCATATTTACCGCTGTTTGTGTTAGGTCAGCTAGGTGTTTAGGCTAACTTGGCTAGCAGGTTTGTTATTCACTAACTGGGTGTCTGTTTGTCTTTTTCAGGTTTTACTGTGATTACTGCGACACATACCTAACGCACGACTCGGTAAAGGGATTTACAAATTATTTTAAAATTAGAACTCCATTAAAAACTTATGTCCAAAATGACTGATGACTTGATTAGAAATAACAGTGATAAATTTGTAAGTACGTGTAATATATTTCTATAACCTACATGTTGAATTGTGTGTGTTTTCTTAGCCATCTGTAAGGAAAACTCACTGTAGCGGACGCAAGCACAAAGAGAATGTCAAAGATTATTATCAGAAATGGATGGAGGAGCAGGCACAGAGCCTGATAGACAAAACAAGTAAGTATTATGGCCAGTTTCTTGTTTTGTTAGTCGAGTTTGATCATATTGTATTCTTTAATTATTAGTGCTAAGTGTTAATATTAATTATTGTAAAATGGTGCGTGTCTGTTGCAGCTGCGGCATTCCAGCAGGGAAAAATTCCACCTACACCGTTCCCGGGTGCTGGACCTCCAGGTGGATCCCTGCTTCCTCATCCCAATATTAGTAAGTCCTATACTTACAAATATACCAATGAGTTTTTTTAATTTAATATTTTTGCTATTGTTCAGTAAAATGCTCATTTGATGTTTCCACTATTCCCTCAGTGGACAGAAGTGAGGTTTTTTTTTTTTGATATACTGGGAAAACCAGGAAGTGGTTAATGATTATTTCAACAACTGGGGTTTTGGTATGTCCAGTGAAAGAAAAGCTTTCTTTACCAAAAAACTTATTGCTTCAAAAAATGCCATTTTATATTTTTAGACAGCTCTTTGCTTTAAGTGTGTCCTCTGCTAACAATCGTCTTCTTGTACAGTGACGTTCTATGCATCCAAAAAACCACAAAAAAGTGGTTTAAGTGAATAATAGACAGATGAGCTGTACTGCGTGTGAAACCGTGTACTACATGCTACATTAGAGTTAGTACAATCTTCCCAACCATTAAGTCTGTTATTTCGTTTCGCTGTGTAGTACGACTGAATTCAGAGCATACAATATCCGCCATGTTGATATTGTTATGTGAGGGACGCTGCCACAGCAGCTGACATTTACAATGAAATAATGTTCAACAAGTGCTATTTAATCATAAGCAACAATGTTGTTTTTTTTTTTTTTCCCTTTTTCCTGAAGTATTTAAAGCTACTTTTTAGCTTACTTGTCTCTCCTGTGGGTTTATGGGACGGTAGGGTCTATTGTAAGCATAGTTTAAAATCCAAAAGGTCACCCAGGACAGACATACTACTCACCTCGCATACTCTGCTTTCTTATTATATAATGTGGAAGTATGAGACTTTTGGACAAAGCTATGGATTTTATGCTTACTTTTCTTCTCCGTCTGTGAACTTGTGTGCATGCTAAGGGGTACACATGAAATAGCACAAAACCCTCCCTTCTTATTATTTAAGTATATAGTAATATATTCAATTCATTGTCATTGTGCAAGGTACATGTACAGAGCCAATGAAATGCATTTTTCGCATATCCATTCAGAGCGCAGGGTCAGCTATGATAGGAGGCGGTGGGGGCCATCTTAGGGGTCAGAGCGCAGGGTCAGGGTCTTGGGTCTCAAGGACCCAACAGTGGTTGACTTGGGAGGTGGTGGGGGGTGGGCTTGAACCCAGGTGTTTCTGGTCTTTCAGATTAACAAACAGCACCTTAACCATTTTGAGCCACCCTGCACCTAAGTGTGAAAACTTAACATTCTTAATGCTCTATCTCTTTAAAAAAACAATTTGCACAATGCTAAAATGCTCTACTCTTTAAAAAACTTTGGTACAATCTAACCTGGTGTTTTTAACTAGAGCGAGGTTTTCATCAGCGTCATATTACTACTCTGCTGACATGGAGTGTTTTTGCTTTATAGGTGGACCGCCAAGGCCAGGCATGTTACCAGCTCCTCCAATGGGTGGCCCTCCTATGATGCCCATGATGGGTCCTCCTCCACATGGCATGATGCCTGGTGGTCCAGGTAGGAAAGCTGTTCAAGTTTACAAAACTAGACCAAATGTATTCTTTGTTCACTTCCCCTAATCCCCTACAATCAAGTTTTACTAAATACATAGTGGTTTTATTGATTTTGATTATATTTGTTGAAGCATTAAAGATGGTTAACAGTTTTGCAATACTGTCATTTTGCTTTCTGCAGCTCCGGGTATGCGGCCGCCTATGGGTGGGCATATGCAAATGATGCCAGGTCCCCACATGATGCGACCACCTGCTCGGCCAATGATGCTACCTGTTAGACCAGGCATGGCACGGCCGGATCGATAAAAAGAACTGTTGCCATTTTTATTCTCATCCTCTTCTAAACCGAGACTCCTTGAACTGTACACATTGGTTTTACCAGTTGCTCAAATTATTTTGGATACTGAAGGTCATCAGTTTTCATTTAAGGACCTGTTTTTTTTTTTTTTTTTTTTTTTTTTTTTTTTTTACTTGAACATCTATATTTTTTTCCTCCTGCCCTGTTCGTATTTGTTAATTAAGACACAGTATGTGATCTCTCCAAGCTGGAAAGAATTTAGTTTAAGTGTTGGATTTTTTTTTCTTTTGTCAAGTACAGTTTTCACAATAAAATTTCAAAACTTCAGATATGCCCTTGTTAATTCAAATATAAAAGAAAAATATAAGTCATGCATAAGTAAAGTATTAGCAGGTGTATGAGTTGGGACGAAAAAAAAATCCTTACATTTTATTAGGTCGTTTATTTAAATGTGACAGCTAAATGAAAGAATTCTTAACATAGTATATGGCATTTTAGCTTGGTCTCCAAAATATACGTGGTTGTCTACTTTAAGGATACAAATGCTACACCATTTGGCAAATCTATCTTGACATCATATGCAAATACTCAGTGCAAACAAAAAATATAAAGTGCAAGCGATTATACAGAAAATGTAAGTGATGTATGGAGTGAGGGACATGTTTTTGTTTTGTGTGTAAAGTCCCTTTACATCACAAATGAGTAACAATGTTGAGTTAAATTCTTCTTTTCTGTCACAGTGTGTTTAAGTTAGGTACCTCAAGGCAAAGCCGTTTTCTACAACGTGGTTGCACAGTGTTTATTCCGAATAGCATGACACATTGTTTTTTTGCCAGTCAGTTCTGATTTGTGTACATTTACAGACTGACCCCCTTTTTAAAGTACTTTTTGGCTTACAGAGTAAAGCAATTTTTAAAATAAAGACCCCACTCTTATATTGTAAAGTGAGTCTTAAGAAAGCCCAATGAAACATTATGCTTTTCTGAGCCTTCAGGTAATAAGAAATTCCCTACATAAATCCCTTGTCGAAAAGAATAACATGATGATTACCACGTGAAGCTAAATACTAAGATCTTATTTAATAAGTATTCTAGTTGGGAAATACCCGAGTAAACAGTGTTTATTCAAACATAAAAAAGACTAGCATGCTGTAGCTGTTGTACGCATAAACCCACCTCACAAGCAAATGCTCAAATCCTCATTGCCCTTTAATCATAGGAGTCAACCTCATCCTAGGATTAATCGCAAAGTGCTGGATCAAACTCCACGTGCTGCGATTCTCTGCCACTGAACGATCGACACGTTCTTTCACTCGCTCGTTATGAATCACCTGATTTCCGCTTCTATTCACACCTTGGTGTCTGGAAACTTGAATGGAGGAGTCAGCTACACAGGAAAAAATATATTTCATTTCAGAATTTCAAAGCAAGTATCTGCTTATTTTTATGATTACAGACATAAGACAGAATGTAATGCGATGGGCTGCACTGGTCAGTAACGGGCGTATGAGGAAATTAAAGCAATAATTGTCAAACAAGAAGATAATGGTGGGTAAGCTTTATGAATGTAATGACCATGGAGGACATGTAAGACGTTTATGAAGAAACTCAGATTTAACAGTTTACCTTAGAAAAAAAAGCAGAGTCAAGCTTGAGCATGAATAACAGCCCAACACATACTGAGCATTCACACCGGTAAATAAACTGATTTATGAGTAATTCACATTCATATTGTATTAAACGCTAAAATCAGCTGAAAGGCATAAAAAGAAAACACTTTTCTGACATCAACTGGAATTGTCTAGTAGTAGTGAGTCAAGGTGACTAGTGGTGTATTGTAAATTCTGACTTAAAGCTTCTAAAATCAGTTGCAGGTAACAGTTTTCTTACTTAGCTTTTGTAGTACAATAGACTGAATGTTATTCATTAAATTCAATTAAATTTTACACATTAAATACATTTGATTCCAGTCACATTAAGGCTGAAATTGTAAGGTAAATGATTCACTTGGACCCTTTTCTCTTCCACTGCTGCAGTTCTTTGTCTATTTATGGTGTACAGTAAGATTCACGATTAGACTGAATTTAAACTTAACATACTGCATTCGGAAACATTTGATCAGTTCCTACTTTCTCAAACTGTTTAAAAAGGTAAATAAAAAAGCAGGTAAACAACATAAGCAACAATTAAAAAAGCATGAACACATATACACAAATGCAGTATTTACTAAGTGATGTTACATTGTACGAATACAATTACAAAACTGCTTAAGATTTCAAACCGTAAGTCATTTAGATACATGCTGCATTTTTTCACGCTTTAAAGCCCTGGTGTTTCCACATATATGCTAAAGGAAGGAAGAACAATGATTATTAACGCAACCAAAAACATAATCGATATATATATATATATATATATATATATATATATATATATATATATATATATATTTGTAAGAAAAAAAAAAGATCATAACTGAAGAATTAGGCCCTCATATTTGTGCTGTGCATTTAAACATTATCCTTCCTCTTTTATTGCATTTTAACTCCCAAGCTGTGTTAAAAAAAGAAAAAAGGGTTTCGACTTTTGTATGTTTTTCGGTAGAACAAAAGAAGATGGGAGGAAGTACTGTGTAATATAATTAGTGCTACAGAAATACACGGCAAGCAAGAAAATAAACAGCGATGGAGCAGTTAAAGGCGGTATATCGTGCTTGGGTGTAGAATGTAAAGACTTGGCAACATATTTGCATCTACACTGGTAATGAATTGCATGTCTGAACTGAGTTATGACATTGGCACCAACAGTATTGCTGCTGCAAACTGAATTTCTGCTAATGTTGCTGATGTTTTCTTGTTTCATGTCTATCAAAGTAAGCAGAAATATCCAAATTGTACAGCTATTTTAACTACAAGACTGAAGAAACAGCTACACCGCAGCTTGTGCTCAGAGGCTTCACGTAGGCATTTTTTTTAATATGAGAAGACTTGCTAACATTCAGTAATGTGATACAAAAGAAAGTGTCTGGAAAGTCAGGGCTGCAAAGTCTATCAGACAACAACAGGAAAAGTTCGAGGATTGTAACGAGGTCATTGTCCAGGAATTTTAGACAGAAAGTCATAAATGAGAAGACACCAGATGGCGCTCCAGGTTAAACTATACAGGTGAGTTGTTGGAACAAAGACAGAGAAAAAGAAAGAGAGAGAGAGAGAGAGAGAGAGAGAGAGAGAGAGAGAGAGATCAGGGAGCAAATATTGCCCTGAGGGAAGCTAGAATTCACAGTGAGAAGGCACAGGGCACTACAGTTCTCTCAGGGGCAAGTGGCTTAACAGGGCAGCTGGTTAGGACTGTTGTCCCCACTTCAGAATATGGTGGTCTCGTACTTGGCACTGCAGGCCGGCCTGGAGGGGTCACGAGGGTCAAAGTACCAGCTGCCGCCCAAGGACTGCACATCTGTCTCCTGCTCGATAGGTTCCATCTGCCAGGGAGGAGGGAGGGAGGAATGAGGGTGCAAATGCTCACCTACCACAGGTGCCATAGAATTCTCATGACACAGGAGACATCATAGTGAACAACTGCAACCTGGATGTGGTGCATTGTGAAATGAAATAGTCCATTTTTTTAGGTATACAGAAACTAGATTGTTATAAAACCCATAAAGATATAGATTTAAAACTTCACAGTGAAAGTATTTCGCCAAAAATGCAATAAGTTAAAGTAATAGGTTAAAAAGTTAAAATTACAATGTTAACATTATATAGTTATATTGGTTGTAGGTAAGAGTAACACTATGGAATTTGCTTGATAATTCTCAAGCCTGACATTGACATAAGAAAACTGAGAATCAAACAACGTTAAAATGCAACCAGAACAAAAAGTCATTATGACTATAAAGCTGCTTATTATTTTTAGATTTCAGCATTTTTAGCATTTTAAATGCACTTATACATTTTTAATTTTTTCATTTTAAGAATTTTACAGAACTTACATTTTAAGATGCATATTCCCAATTCTGAGGAAACACTTTTATAAAGCAATATGCCATAGAGATTAAAATGAAATAATTTTTTTTAGATTTTTGCATATAAACTATTACCCATGGGAAATTGGAAACAATGTAAATTGTAAACTTAAATAAAGTCTTCCTTTAAACTGATATTACAATCAGTAATGTTTCTAATAAACGGTTGGGGCAGAAGCTAAGGAACATGAAACACTGCCACATTTCTGTGGAAGTAAGTGACTCATCTTTAAACAAATGACTGCTAAAACCATAAGCAGAAAAGTATTAAAAAAGTTACATAATGTAAATAAAAGTGAAAAAATTAGTTAAAAGCTGGAAATGGTCAGGAGAGGGGATGGGAAGGTGTGAAGCTAGGTTAGATAGAGAGGAAGATGGAGAGGATAAAAAAAGAAGAGAGTAGAACCTGAACTCCAGGGCTTATACAGGACAACGGGAGGTAGGATGGGCGAAGGGCAGAACAGGTGTGACAGTAGCAGCAGGGGCATTCTGGTACAGGGACACCCTGTAAGGGAGAGGAAATCAAACATAAACATCCAGGTTAAGACACTATATATAAGTTGTGGCTCACGGCTAAGGACCACCAACCCGAAGATTGTGGGTTCAATTCCCAGATATGCCAAGCTACCACTGTTGGGCTCCTGAGCAAGGCCCTTAACCCCTAATTGCTTAGTTGTATAAATGTGTATCCCCTGGATAAGGGTGTCTGCCAAATGATGTAAATATATATATATAAGTTATTACATGGGCCTAAGTATTTTATCTGCACTTGAAACTACCCACTGTCTGAGACTGCTGACTGCGTAAGGTTTATCCTCAGCTTTCTGCACACAGCTTGTGTAAAAACAAGCTGACTCACAAAGTCGTGGGAGCTTTTCTAAGCTGATTTTGAGATGTGGTATAATGAGGGTCTTGCTCTTTTTAACACACACTTTCGACTGAAACACGGAACGAAGATAATAGCATCACATCACTGCGCACAACATTAGGCTAGGCCCAGTATATTTTAGGGAAAAAAATATTTTTAAGCAGAACTATGCTCTACTACACAGATGCATTTTATATACAAAACATTTACACAATACAATAAACATTCTATTACAGTTTGAGTCTAGCTCTTTCCCCTATAATAATCTACGTACTCCCAATAAAGATTTCAGGTCCGTATAGAAACATTCTTATTTAGCCTTAACATTATTAGTTAGTCCAGGCATTAATGTCGGGGATCTGGGGTGCCACTGGGGTTTAAGTTTATCAACAAAAGTGAGGGCTCTAGAGTTTTTTTCCACATTAATCTTGACAATCTATGTCTTTATAAAGCTTTCAATTGTGCACAGAGACATTGTTATTGTAGACAACTGTGGGGTCACATTCTGGAAAAGACACAGTTATGTGTGTACACTGATAATGTGTTTATATTAACCATACCAACCCTGGTGTCAAAGGGGTGTCAAAAAAGGTTGTTGCACCCCTTACACAGTTTTTAATTCATTCAATAGATATCAAGAATATTTAACATAATGAATGTTTTAATGCGAAACTACAGTTTATGTGGTTTATTCTATTATGAAAACATACCTACTTCTCTGATTGGTTGCATTGCGTATCATGCATCATTATGTCTTCTTCAGCTATTTTAAAAGGTAAGTTATGAGTCTATTTAATTTATGTAAGCTTAAATGTGACTCTGGCTATTAGCATGTTATTAAAGCATATATTTGTCAACCTGTGTTGTTTTTGTTGAGGCGTGGTAATATTGATCAGTACATGTTAATGGGCATCTGCAACAAGTGTTTGTGCATTTGTTGTTGCAGTGTGAAGATCAAAAACATTTTCAAAACTGCTGACAATGATATTACGCACACACTCAAACACATTACAGTGCCTTCTTTCTGAATTTTGGCAATACAAACTGGCATATAGTGTCCTCAAATGCTAAGCTTCTAACCACCACAGATTCAGTGACAAGCAGGAAAAGCATGGAAAGTTGTTTCTGTGTCATTGTTGTCCTTCGTTTTTCAAAGAGAAAGAGACCTCTTGCTATGGTTTGGCTAGGTCCTCTGGATAAGTGGAGAAAAGTTGATCAGCTCCTGCACGATGAAGGCCATATTAGGAAGACTGAGTATCGCTTATAGCACGTAAAGATGCTTTGATCCCAGCAAACTGCTCTTGAAGTGTGCCAACCTAAGAATTTAACGGCAAGTCGCACAAGGTCAAAAGCAAGTCCATGTCACTTATTTTGCAGTTAAACTCTTAAACGCTTAAACGCTCAAAAGCTCAGTGCTGTTTTCAGCTAATTCAGTTAACAAACAAGTTTGGCAGCTTTGAATCTAGTGTCTTCTGGATTTGTGCAAGTGTTCTGTAAATGCATTGTAGTTTACATGAAGAGCTTTGGTGCAATCTGCCCTGCAGCTCGATCTTGTGTTACTGTGAAGAAGACATCGGAGAAGAATCCATTGTGCAATGAATTACTTTAATAAATATAAAACGGCAGTTCATAAACATAGTCAGAGGGAAGGCAGAATCGTTACACGATCCATCCAAGCAAACAAATCCAAAATGCAAAGGCAGAAATCAGAAACAGGAGCAGAGCATAGACTGAAACCATGAAAGCAATGAAAATACATAAACGCTTGGTATGTAGGCAAAAGAGCAAACAATATTTCGCAATGTGCTTAGCCATTGGCTAGTTTTAAATAGTCTGCTAAACCAGAAGTGATACCGGAAGTACATCGGTGAAGGGGCCTTTGGTGGTAAGAGGGTGGAACCGTTACAGTACCCCCTGTTCTAGGCATGTCTCCAGACCCACAATCTCTCCTCAGGTCCTTACCCCTCCCAGTCTACCAGATACTCCCCCCCCCCCACAAGTACAAGATCTCATGCACTTGGTAAGCGGGAGCTTCTTTTATGATGAAAGTGGCAGGAGGTTTATGTGATTGATGATCGTTGTTGGGGTTGGAGTGGTGTGGCTTTAGCAGCAAGACATGGAATGATGGCTATATGTGGTATGAGGGGGGAGTTCCAGGTAACAAATAATAGAAAGCACATGGGTGAAGACGGAGAGGGGTGTATTGCCTCTGCAAGAGAACTGCTCCAATGCCACAGACGCATCAACTTTGACCGCAAAGGGTAAGGAGGGATCAGGGTTGGGGATCAGAGGGGGCTGTGGTAAACTTGGCCTTGAGCGTGGCAAACGTTTTGGTAGCTGCTTAACTCCAGATGATTTTAGTGGCTTTGCCTTTCAGCAGAGCAGTAATGGGTGCAGAGGTTAAACTAATTCCGTATGAATTGTCTGTAAAAATTAGCAAACCCCAAGAATCTCTGGAGCTCTTTGATAGTCTTGGGCATAGGCCAGCAGTTACTGCTTCCACCTTGGATTTATTCATGGCAACTCCTTGAGAGCTGATACGATAACCAAGAAACAAGACCTGATCTTGATGAAATTTACATTTTTCTGCTTTCACAAACAGCTTGTGCTCTTGGAGTCGACTCAACACTGTATGTACGTGTTGTATATGCTGAGAGAGGGAGTTAGAGTAGATGAGAATGCCATCAATCTAGGTGATAACATACTGATCGAGGAGGTCTCTAAATATTTTGTTTATGAAAAATTGAAAAACTGCAGGGCACTGGAAAGTCCATAAGGCATCACTAAGTACTTACAATGGCCCCTTGTGATAATAAAAGCAGTCCCCTTTTTTATTCTGATCAAATTATAGGCCTCGTCAATGTAATCTTCCATGGCTTGGCTTTCTGGCTGAGACAGAGGGTAAATGCAACTTTTGGGAGGAACAGTGTTGGAAAGCAGCTCGATGGCACAATTCCAAGGTCTATGTGAGGTAGTTCTGAGACTTTGGTCTTGCTGAACACTTCAATGAAGTCGTGACATTACTTGGGAACATTGGCAAAGTCAGTCTTTGTAGAGTGCTCCAATTGGGAAAAAAAGCATGGCATGGAATTTACAGGGTACAGACACTGATCCTGACAGTGATCAGATCAGTGATCTGTCCAGGAAATAGTAGAATTGTGAGTCTGCAGCCATGGGTCCCCAAGGTTGATGGGTTTCTTGGATGAAGAAACAATTTGGAAGGACAGATGGTCTTTATGAAATGCTCCTGTTCACATGGTGGTAATGACTGTGCGATTAGGGATACTAGAGCCAATGGATTGAATAGCTATGGCTGAGATCTGTAAAAGGACTGTGCAGGGCATTGTATAAAGCTTCAGTCGTTTAACCACTTGGCTGTTGATTAGATTTAACGCTGCCCCTGAGTCCACTAACGCTGGAAACAGATGGGGCGCAGTATCAGTGATGAAACAAACTGGCACAGATAAACACATTGACAGAGGGCATACAAAATGACTTACTTGGGTAAATTGTGGTATAGATTTCTTAGGGCATGCAGCATTGAAGTGTTTAGGTCCGCCGCAGTAGAAACACAATCTCGCCTACCTTTAGCACTGACGTTCTTGGGGGGGTAAGCTTAGTAAACCCCACCTGCATGGGTTCAGAGTCATTATACGCCATAGCCACATTGGTGGACAAAGCTTGAGTCGTGTTTTCATACTGCACATGAGGACTGTTGTGCAGCAAATTATCCAACTGTACTGCCATAGCCACATATTGCGAGAAAGTTCATCACGACAGGCAAATTCAGCCTGAAGGCGTGCAGTTAACCCATCCTGGAAACCAAGGAAATTCCCTTTGTGTGGTGATCCCAGTTTTTCATCATACCAGTAACTTGACAACAGCTACTACATGCCTCAAAAACTACTTACAATAGTTTTATTCACCAATATCTGCCGGCAAATGGAAGCATCTACTGTAGATAGGTGTTTTAATCTGTTTAATAAAGCAAGCATGTGGTGTCAGTGATCAACACTTTTCACATGGTCATCTCAGGATGCTTCTTAGTTACAGAAGACATTGATGTATGCATGATTTTGAGATAAAATAAGTTTGCATGCATAGCAATGAACTAAACCATTTGAAGGTGAAAAGTAGTCACTGCCTGAATATAATTTTATTATTTTGGCGATAAGGATGTAATAAATAGATTCCAAAACTTTTATTCCAAAGTCTTGCATAAATGCCGAATAATTGGCAGCCCAGTTCTGATAAACGCCAGGCCTCCTTTCTCACTTGCGCTGTGGTAGGTCTCTATAAGGCTGGATTAACAGGTACAATGTACTGACTTGGACTGGGTGTAGTTTGACCCACTGTTAATTGACTGCTACCTCTTGCTGCTGAGGCTTCCTAGGTGCCCTGATGCTGCTTTGCTCAGCAATGTCATCAGTTTCAGTTTCTACTTAAGTGTTTAGCAAAGCTAACATTTGTGCCATTATAAGCGATGCTAGTAATGTTGACTTCAGTGCACCCCTCTGGGAGCTCATGGTCATATTTTTTCTTTATCGTTTTTGAATTTTTTGTTAAGCACTGCCAATTAGCTGCTGGCGCTTGTCCATTAACTTATTCTTTTTTTGTCTGTCTGCTCAAGAATCACATCAAACCTATAATATTTGAAAGTTTTTGCAGTGTAACTGTCAAACATCACGGCTTCCTCGGCACAGACACGTGTTAAAATACCAGTGATCATGTACATTTTTAGAGTTTGGTCTGTGGTTATATTGGGGCTTTAAAAGACCGACCTGCAAAGCTACCTGAAAAACTATGCACCTAGGGCAAAAGCTAGCAAGCAAAACATTACTGGATTGTTACAATTAATGGCAAAATGAATGTTGGAAATGTTTCTACTGACACAATACAGCAAAGGATAGAAATAAATGAATAAGCATTTAAACTAGTTCTACTAATTTTGTTATTTCTTATTCTGATTCTTCTGTAATCAAACTGCATGTTAGCAATTTTTTCTAAAAAAACCCGATTATTCAAAATAAAAATACCTTTAATCCCCATGTGTTTCTTAATTTCTGTTTTTTAGTGATTTATACAAATGCATAAGAAGTATAAATACATTTTTGTTTTCTGAATTACATATCTATTACTTACCATTGTGCGGCGCATACTGTTGCGAGACGAGACTGGCCTGCTGCTTTTGGTTTCAACGATCTCCAAGTTTGCTGCACTGTAGGAACTATGACGTCGGGCCTTCTGTGCCTGAAGAGCCATCTGATAGGCCACTTCAAACGCTTGTCCCAGAGTCAAGATGATCTCATACGTTTGTGTCTGTGTTAAACAAGAAATTAGTAAGTGGAATTTATAGAAGAGATGTGTTTTTAATGTCCACTAAAACTGACATGGTAAAAGTCTTGTTAAAAATTATTTAAAAACTTAGTTAAAAATAGTAGTTTAACTATAAGTAATTAGAGAAAGAGGCAAAGGTCTTACCACTTCAACTGTAGTGAAAACATGGCAGAAGTGGTTCCCCGATTTTAAGTCTGTTGTAATGTATGCGAAAGTTCGAAGTTCATCAGGATCCTGAGCTGCACAGGAGATGTTCTGGATCTCATGCTCTGCCACAATAGCCTACAAAGCCAGAATATTATTAGAATATATATATATATAAATTGCTGAAAAACGTTATCCTACCTTGGAGGCTGAGTCAATAAACTTCACCCCTCTATAGGTGATAGAGAGAATTATGACAGGTCCTTTCCGGTGGTCTTTTGATTTCTAATAAATAGGACACAAAGATACAGAGTGGGTTTCTAGTTGTTAGTGTGCTGATTAGGTTAATCTGTTTTCGCTTTTCTGTATTAGCTGTTGATGAAACTATGACTTTAAAACAGTTAATGGAAACAAGAAGACAACCATAACAGCAGGTTGAAAACCCACCAAAACTAAAACATCAGCTATAATATAGCATATACATTATTTTAAAAGAATGTGTTTACCCTAATTCTTGCACAGGCTTCCTGTGTAGATTCAATACCTCGGAGGTCTTTGATTATTACAGACCCAAGATACTATAAAGACAGAAAGTTAGTGATAAATATGATCAAACACACACCCACATTTCAAAAAATTTTAGGTTGCTTTTAATTTGTAGACAATTCACATTTCTTTCTAATGATTTACAGTGAAATAGATTTTCAACTCCAAAATACAATATAGTAGTACATGCATCAATAGCATTATCCAAAATGTGGATTAAGCTTAAAGAATGCATAGTGATAACATAGAGCTTTCTGTGGACTTTGTTTGCCATTTTATGTTGAAAAACATGTTTTACATATGTTGATATGCATATATGGTCATGTAAAAAATGTCTAAAGCTACAAAAATAACTTACACTTGCGTCATAGCAGCAAGCTTCTGTAATGAGCTTCTCAGGATGATGGTGCCACGTGGAGACGGTGGTGTATGTAGCAGACTTGCTTGGGGTCCGCCTGGACTCCTTGTGCCGATCAGTTTGCCGGTCCTTCATAAACATAACAATAAATGTTAAAGACAATGCAAAATACATAAGGATAAATTATTAAATTATTTAATAAAGCAATCAGTAAAAATAAATAGTTTTTAAAAAGCATTTTTTAAAATCAATATTTATATTTTTCCCTTTTTGTAATCGTCAGTTCATTTATTCATGTTTGTATGTATATCCTCACAAATGGCCATAATTGGCCAATGTCACTGTGGTTGACAAAAGAGAAGAATATAGCCAATTTCACTCTTTTGGCTTCCACTTTGGGCTTTGGCATCTTCTGGATTTACAACATTTGCCATACATGAGAATGCTGCAAATAAATAAGTTTTATAAACCTGAAAAAAAGTTTTTGGAAAATAGAAGAAAACCTTAGTATCAAAAAGAATTACACAGGCATGGGGAGCACATGTAAAACAATAAGATCTAACCAAGTACAAACACATTTTTTGAAATTAAACATAATATGTACTCAAACAAGCACAAATACAGATATGAACAGACTTTTTTTTACTGACAAGGCCCATGGTTGGAGCAAGGAACATGGCGAGGCCCACGGAGACAAAGAGATACATGATAAAGCCCAAAATGGGGGTGAAGGGTTGAGCAACACAATGAGGCCTAAGAGGAAGTCATATGCTTAACCGAGAAAGGCGGCCAGAGCAGCATCCTCAGCCGATCAAAAGGGGAACATTCTTAGTGGAGCAAGCCAGTGAGAGTGACATCCTCAGCCAAGCAAGGCGGTCAAAGCAAGTTTTTTGCTAGTTCTTCTGCCAAAAATATACTACAAATGTGAAGTTTATTACTTTCTTTTACAAAATTAAGCAGATTTTCTTATTTAAGAACAATAAACAACAGACCGAAGACTCAATATAGAGCAAAAAACAAATACTAGACCAGAACTGGGGCAGAACAAAGCAAGTGATGTAAACCAGAAAAAAGGGAAAACTTAATGAGACACAAAAGCTCAAAACAAGGTAAATAATGAGTGTTAACACAAAGCAGGTGAGCATAAAAAAAAGACAACCAATAAGGGGTAAGCACAGGATATGAATTAAGCTAACAGCACATGGCACGATAAACAAAAACAGAACAACAGTGAAGCTCTCAATAACTGTGCATGGTTTCCCGATAGAGGGATTTAATGAGGCAGTGTCCGAAATATCCGTGACAGAGCCCTGTTCTTTAAGGCGCAGATATTAATGTGCTACAACTTATCCAGGACTGGACCTCTGGGTTGTGTGGAGAACAGTGCAACAACCACAGTAAAGTTCACTGGTGGAGAAGTACACGAAGAACACAGCGTGGCTCACAAGTTGATCAAAAAATATGGCAAGGCCCACAGCGATAGCAAGGAAGACAGAAAGGCCCACATGGGGAGCATAGAACATGGCATTTGGGGCACTAGGGCAACATTTGGACAACAACCAGTGACGGGACAGGAGAGGAGACAATACTTGAATCAAGCCAATAGCACGTGGTATCATAAAAACAACAGAAGTATTAGGAGTCTTATAAATGTTTACATTTTGGAAGATAAGGCTATATATACAATATATATACTATATTCCTTAAAAAATAAAAACATGCATGTTTCTCTCAGATCAGTTATGAAAAGGTGTAAAACTTACAGTATCAAAAGTCACACGCCATGTAACCAAATTTAACCCATTAAATGACTGAACAGGTATGAATAGTTCCACTGCATTATTAAAAATTAGCACGAAAGAGAAACGTTTATATTTTCCTGTGATACAGGCTTGAGCCAAGTTTATTAAAATGATATGAATAAGAACTGCATTCTGTAAAAATTCCCCTAAAATGTACTTTTATGTATATGGCTGCTGCTCCATTCAGCACATACAGACCAGGTGTTGTCCAGAAGGCAGCATTTATCTGCTGGGGTTTTCAAAAACAATCAATTAATACATTTAGAAAAATATATTAAATTAAATTCAATTATTTGTACAGCATTTTGAACAAGAGCTTTAATAATGTTAACATTTAGAATATTCATTCTCAACTTCTTGTAGCTAGCATGTCCGGTCAACCTGAAAAGTATTTCTAAAATGTAACATACCAAAATCTCAATTAAAGTTATAAGGTGGTTATTGGTTTAAACTATTATAATGATAAACCATATTTCCCTAAATAATATAAGAATTTTTAAAATATTTTACCTAGTCTTAATAAGACTGCTTTTTAAGTCCAATTATGTCTTTGAGTGAACAAGCTGAGGTTAGGGAACTATAAATAGTGTTGTGTTAAAGTTAAGTTTTGCAAATTGTTTTATAGTTTAAAATAACAAAATGTGACCTAAACCAGACACCTCTGGTTTAAATCTGAAAACAGGCAGAGATTCGAATATTTTTGCAGCACTAAACAGACAGTCATTGCATTACATCCTTAACGTCACAGATAACAGGGAATAATGGAGCTTTAATAGTGCAACAAATTTATAGAACAGAGCAACAAAAATGTATAGATCAAAAGATACAGATAATAATAATCATAGACATTGTACAGTAATCATAGACATTATTGTCTGTGCAGCATAATCAAAAGAAAAAACTAATAAAGAAAAGGAATATAAAAAAACTAAAAACACTAATCATGTTTTTCATTTACATTGAAAGCAAATGTCATGCTTTTTATGCAATCTGGGACCACCATTAAGAAGACTCACATGTGAGCGTGGCCTCTCACTGTAAGAGCGGAGCGAGACACTGCACTCCTGATCCAGCGCTCTACTTCTCCTACCATATTCCCCTAGTGGCAGTAGTGTGTCCATAGAGCGACTCGTGGAAGGGTTCATGTTACCAAGAGGTGCTGGGTTCTGAGACAAGAGGTCTTGAATCTAAACACACACACACACAGTGTAAAAAACATTTGATCAGGTACACCAACCTTGTCTAAAGTGTGTAATTGTATATTTAGAGACTTTATCAGTGTCTGTTTTGGTCCAATACATGACACTGGTTGAAGATTTAAGTCTTTAATGTTGGAATTGTTATAATGGTGAGTCATTAATATCTGTTAGGTTGTAATTCTGTGGTGTTCTCTTTTTAAGCTAAAAGAGGTTTAGGAAACTGTGTGTAAAAAATACTATGTTACTGTATATTAATAAAATGCACCTACATTTGATATAAAATCTCAAACCCCTTAATAAAATTGTTTTTGTGAAAAAAAACTGACCAAGATCATTTATTTGAGACTTATTTGAGAGAAATTTATTTTTCTCTGGAATTTTGTGTATTACAAATACCCTAGTTGCAAACCCTTTAATAAGTTCTTGTATTGCGTGTAAATACACAAGGATTTTTATTGCACAATCCTTTTAAAGCTTTGTTTTTATAGGCTTTATCTGTGGGTCCTTTCAAAGGATTAATATACATTTTTGTATTACAAATAGGTACAATTTTAACAGGGGCATGTAGACCATTTTATACAATGTAAACAACAGCTGTATCTGACAAATTGGCCATAGTGTGCAGGTATATTTTGATATTAAATGAGTGCATGTAGCAAAAGCAGTACAGTCAAAATAACATATGCGTCTCCAGGATATTCAGTATTCAGTACGATGTGTCACTATGCGTTTGCTCAACATATAAGGCCTGTCTGGAAAGTGCAAAGCTATTATTAATATAACCAGAATGGTTTGCGTGACATCAGTGTAACCTGGCAGCCACAGAGAGTAGACTTGAATGTGCATGCATGTGTAATGATGCTTTTACTGTACTGGTCAGTGGGGGCGCTAGACAGAATTGAGTGAAACGGTGTATCTTTTGTCTATCACTTTTCAAATCACTGAGGGAAAAAAGCAATGAATCTGCATCAAATTTTGCATCAAGCTTGAACATTTCTCCTTAGGAACTATCGTACTAGAAAGAATCAAAAGGCTTTTCTAGATGACGAAAGGACAGAATGCAGCTCACATAAAATTGTAGCACAGACTCCACAGCAGAATACCTAAGAATTTGGAATGTGTTTGGGCTTCAATCAACAAAGGTCTGTGACTGACAGTAAGAGAACTAGAAGGTGATCTTGGAATTTAAAAACTACTATATCCAAGATTTTTATGCAGGATCTTGGTATCAAACTTCTCATGGAAAAATTGCTTCTGTGGTTTTTGCTATTAAAGCAAAAATAAATATGGTAATGCATTTGCCTGGGGTCCCAGTGGAAGTCGCCTGGTTCTCGGCACAGGAAAATCACAGCAAGATCAAGACCATGTTAACTGTAGTTAAACTGTAGTTAAACTGTAGTTAACATTTAGGAATGCCACCTCAAGTTGAAAGAACTACTTGAAGTCCCAAATTTAAAGCGGACTGAAATGTTATGTTTTTCATTTAGAATGATTTTTTGATAAATTTTTCATATAACATTGGTGGAAACCTTCTAAAAAAGACTTAGTAGACTATGGATATTAGTACTGGGACATCTGTTCATCACATCCAAATATGTTTTTTTGACCATCTTGTTTCAGATGTAGTTTTAATAGTTTTTATAATAATGTCTACACTTCTAAAAATATACTTATTTATATAAAATTTCTAGCATACTTTTGGGATTTGTTATTGCAATGTAGGCACTTATTTCAGATGAAAAATCTGGGTTGAAGTCATCATTTCAGTTCATCCAGTGGGTTTGAGTTCAGGGCATGTCACTTGAGATTCTTTATACCAACATTAACAAACCATGGTTTCATGTAGCAAAGTTTAGGCATCTTAGTTCCAGACATTTTAGACAACTTCGAGGTAACATTCATGTGAAGACACATACAGTATAATGTGGTGTGCTCCTAATATGTCCACAAACCTTTGTAGATTTAGTGTATGTAAAGCACAACATATAGCTTTTCAGTCACCTTATACTGGGAGAGGTTGTTGGACTTGGAGGGTGCATCCTCATAGGGCCGCTCTGCGATTGAAGCAATTATTCTCTTTCTGTGGCCAAGAAGGCCAATTTTTAACACCTACAAGTGAGAGTACAAACATTGCAACATGCCTGGTTGAGAAAAAAAATATTACAAAGGCTCACAGACCATATGTTTTTTCTTATACAAATAATGCTGCTAAACATCAGTGGAAAAGTAAACAAACAGATTTTTCATACAGTAAAAATAATGTGTAAGGGATAAAAGGAAATGTAAACTGCTGTTACATTGACAATCTCCAGCTCCCACAGATTTTTCACACACTCAAGTGTGCGATAACCACTGGATAAAAAGTTGTGAAGATACTCCCCAAGACCTAGATTGTTCAGCCAAGAGGCCAGCGAGGTACTGCCATCACAACCTAAAGCTTTCACCTACAGATACAAACACTAAAATTAAGGAATGATTCAATGTAAGGCAAACCTTACAACATTATTTTAAATAATATTATAAACGGTACCTTTGGTAGATTTTTTGCTGCATGAAGAATTTTCTTTCTATGGCCTGGGTCTGTGATGCCAATTTCTCTAAGGTCATCATCCTCCATTACATTACTGCCCTGAACATATTTATCAAATCCAATTTGTTAGGTTATATTAATCAACATGTACACTACAGTGATATCCAGGAGACACTATATAAAACGTATAATAATTGTTTCTGTGTTTAAGCATTGTGTATACACAACTACAACACACTGAAATGTATTATTTTTATTATTATTATTATTATTATTACAAATCATTATTTTTAGTATAGTTATGTCATTTTTTAAAAATGTCTTTTTTATTTATTTAATCTTACTATTTCACAGGCTACTATCCTGTTGCATTCTGTAGAAATATTCAGCAGACCAATAAATTATAACCCAACATTCACTAAGGTCAACAGCAATGATTGTTTAATTCATTCAGTGGACTGATAAAATGGTCACTGGGGACTCACCATGAAGCGTAAGTCATCAAATCCATTTAGCAGCAGCTTACTCTCATACTGAGGGAAGCCCACGTGTTCCAGCCACTCCCCCACTGACTGTTCCAGTATCCGGCTTCCTGCAGCATCTGCTGAGAGAGGGAGGCGTTTGAGCAAAGAGAAGCCATTCAGCCGGTAGCAGCGGCACTCAGAGGCCGAGACATGGCACTGCCACATCATCTTCGGCCAGCAGAGCCACGGACAACAGCAGCAGCACGGCACGATCCAGGCTTGATTGAGGGGCCACTAAAAGTAGGGCCCCACAAAACAAACAGATTTAAAGGAGCCCTTTTTGTTGGATGGAGGGCAGAGGAGGTAGAGATCTGTAGGTAGTCCTTTGCAAGATTGGCTTCAAGGAAGCAAGTCCAGTGTGAAAAAATAATTAGGCATTGTCCTTCTAAAGCAAAGAAATAAAGAGGGGAAATGCATACATAGTTCACTTCCTTTTAATTTAAACTATTTGGCCTTAAAGGGAAATGGGTTAGAGTTGTGAATGGAAGATCAGAATGTGTTCAGGGAATCTTGCACTGCAGCAAGATCATCACACCCACAGTGAGCTACAAAGAGGCAGCAAACTCCCTGATATGCATATGTTCTTTTTTCAGATGCGCACAAATCATTAAACTGTCTTAACCAAACCTGTTTGGTTTTGTCAGTCTTTCTTTGTATAAGGGCTTTTCTAAATCCCGCATAAAAAATTCATTAATGTTCTCTTACATACTATTAACTGTCTAATAGATGCCTGTTACAATGAATGCTCAAAAAATTCTCTATATTGTTGCAATTTTACTACAACGCCGAATGCTTAGAGACAGAATACTACATGCATCATGTCTGCACATCTTGAATATGGATTCCATCTCATATTTTCCTTTCATTTAGAATTCACTGAAAAACCTTTCAGACTTGCAAATACAGACACTGCCAAATTAGCCAGCTCCCGATGACGACTGCTTTCTCTCCACTGCAATCCAAATGCTACTGGTCCTTCTTGGCTTATATGCACTCCGGTGGTCTAGCATGCCAGAGCAGAGCACATTATCAAGACAGGCAAATGCAAACCATGATCCAGCAGAATTCAGGTGAGCTTGAATGATAGACAGATATCCCCATTAGAAAACCTTGCAGGTGGTTCCTTTTTTCCCCCAGAGCTCTGTCCTTGCCTGTCGTTCCTAAAGGTGCTGCTCTTGGGACCAAGCTTTGCTGCATCCCCAATTCAGGTGGCGCACAATTCCAATGCCAGCTGCAATCACCACTCACAAAGCAAAACATCCAGATGATACACTCCTCCTCCTAAAACCCAACGGCAGCTCTGTCCTTCCTCGGCTGCAGTCAACAATCCGTTGCTGTGGAAGTGCCCTCATCCTAATTCCGTTCTTGCAATTGTGTTTTCCTTGTTCCTTCTTTTTTCTTCTTTTGTGATCGTTCCCTCATCTCTCTCCTTCTTGTACTCTCTTTCATTGACACCGTCTTGTCTGCAAGCACTGCAGGGCTGCCATATGCTGGCTGATGCTGTGTGCTGCTGCACAGCATACACACATTCTGCCCCCCCTCCCTTTTCCTTTACTGTCTCTCTGTTTCACACACGCTTACCCCTCTCTCACGGTTTTTCTCTCTTTTTCACAATCAATTCCCTAGCCCACTCTTTTTCTCTCTGATTAAAATTGCACTCGGGTGCTCTGATCTTGCTGGTGCAGAAAGGACATGAGATAGGCAAAGTTGAATTACAAACCAAAATTCCAAGTTTAGTTGGAGAACGAAGGAAGAAATGTTTAGGATTTTTTTGCCCTGGTGTGCACTGAAAAGCCTTCATGGTTTTTGCCCTGTTGCTTTAAAAATTAAGTCACCCTCAAGCCATGCGTCATGGTACATTATTAAGGGGTATAACATCTGTGAACATTACACTGTACCTTTGAGTGCTGGAGCTGCATGACAATTGTTAAGTCAGCTAGATAGACCACAAGTTTGAATTTAGCTAAATTAGCAAATGCCTTTATATGTTAACTGACTTACAGAGGTGCTATGCTCTTCCTATTTAAACATTTTAGCTTACTAAAATAGTTTACTAAGTCCAGGACTACAAATACCATTAAGCTAAAACCCTGTGGGGTAGTTAAGGTCATGTTAGCATTCTATTGCATTTTCTTCTGAGCACACTTACTTTCAGGTCATTTGCTGTTTTGTGTAAGGTGGAAATCATTTAAATTGTGTTACTTATATTAAGCCCGATCCTTGCTTATTTTTTTGACATTACTTACTTTTCCATGTTTGATGTGATTGGCTACTATTACAGGTGTTTGACCATTGTCTATTGGATAAAAATGTCTACTGTAAATGCATTGAACGACGACACTGGACGTGAAACCTCTTAAATTTCCAATCTGATTGGGAGCCTAACCTCTACCCATGGATCCAATAAAAAGTAAAGTACACCAAACCCATAGAAAATATTTCAATCGATTTAAGTTTATTATTGCAATTAGATTACAATTTTATCCTAAAAAATCTAACTAAATAAGAAAAAGCCAACGCAAATACCAAAAGTCTTCTTACACAATTATCACACTGCAAAACAGAAAACATACAATTACTCCACTGAATAAAGAAAATTCTTGATGCAATATTTTTCCTCTTGGTGCAATATTTTTCCACTGTTGCGGAAAGGAGAATTTTAAATAGCCTATAAACAGACCTCCCAGCCTCCCAACCTTCAGCCCTTCAATCTATAGCACATCATTTCAGCTGAGCACGACAGTCATGCCATTTATCTGACATTCCTAAATGATGATTACATCTTTATATTTTTCAGGCTTTTTTTTTAAGAATTCTTCCACAAAGCTGTATTTAACCTTCTGTGAATTCCTGTAGTCATTTGTTTACATTCCTGCCATTTAACACTCTTATCCATAGAGACATACTGTATATATAATTTTATCTGTCTAAACAGTTGAGGGTTAAGGGCCTTGCCCAGCAGCGGCAGGTTAGTCACTTTAAAAAAAGCATGCCAAAAATACACAATTTCCTTAACATGGGCAAAATAAGAAAAAAAGAAAGCCCATGGTGTAATTTCCAAGGGTCACAGGCATGATGATCTTTTAGATGTAGCCCACTTCATTTAAATTAGGCCAAGTCTTACCTTAAAAAAACTGTTTGTCAGAATGACAAAAACATTCAGGAAAACACATTTCAAAAAATTTATTTGCATTTTAATAAGTTAAATAAATATTTGACCCTTTTACTAAACAAGACTTAGTAGCAAAATCCTCGTGGCAATCAAACATAAGTCTCCCACTGTTAGAATAAACCTAACATTAAAATTATAGACTGATAATTTCTTTATTAGTGGGCAAATATATAAAACTATGAAGCAGGGGATCAAATAACGTTTCCTTTACTGTACACTTACATGGTCAAAAGTATTGTAAATGACATCCGTATGTGTTTTTTATACATCATATCCCTCATTTAGTTATGGAAAGGCTTTCCAAGTGTTGGGGAAACTGAGCTGTTGGAATTTGCTCATTCTTCCACAGAATGATTAGTCAGACACTGATGCTGGTTGAGAAAACCTTGGGTGTTGCTGGTGTTCCAGTTTATTACAAAGGTGTTTGAAGGGGTTGCAGTCATGGCTCTGTGCAGGACTTTTTTCCCATTCCATCCATAGCACACCCAGTCTTTATGGAGTTTGAGGGATTTGTCTACAGAGATTTGTGTAAAATCCTAATGCTACAGCATATAGAGACATTCTTTAAAATTGTATGCTTTCAACTTTATGGCAGCAGATTTTAGGAAACTCAGTTATGAATCTGAAGGTAGGGTACAAACATATTGTGGCTTGTAGCACCTACACTGTAAATTCATTTTATTCAAATTAGTTATTATTTTTTCAGTGTCCTGTTCTTGGAACTAAGCACTTTTTTAAGTAAGAGTTTAAAAATTAGTTTCATGTAGGTACTTTAGATGGCTCAAGTCTTTTATGAGACTTGCAGTCTCATTATACGTAACATAACTATTTTTTTGTCATTATTAACATTTAATAATAATGCAGGAATGCCATCAAATGTAGCGAAGTAAAAGTTAATTTCTGTAATTAAAAATGAACTTGAGTAAGAGTAAATGTAAGGCCTGTTAAAAATTGTTTTAAGTAAATCTTACAAACTAAATGTAACCGTTACTATGCACCTCTGAAAACTGGTATATGTACTACATTTCAGCGAGATTACAGTTTTGGCAGTAACTTTGCTAATATTTGTAAGCATGTGAATGTGGGCATGCATTGGATAATAATAATGTGTTTATGAAATAGAAAAGGAAATAAATACTTTTTGGAATAATTTACGACCTAAATTTTAGATTTTAAAAAAATCATAGAACCAGGAAAATATAGAGATGTTAAGGGAAATATAGAATTGTTTTAAAAGCAAAGTATACCCAGTTATTTCTAACTGGATATACCCAGCAGAAAACTCTGCTCTGTGGTACTAGCTACAAAAAAAAAAAACCAAATCCTTTAGCAGTTACACATCAAAGCCAAAATGAAAGATACCCTGAAGCTATACAGCCATTCACATTTTCCAGGTTAACATATTTGGATTCTATATTGGTTTTCCTGCCCCATGGCCATTTATCACAGTTTGTATACAACAGATATACCTTGCCAACCCTAGGACAGCATCTACGCATATGAAAAATTTAAATTAATTTATTTTTAGTGCAGATTAATTTTTTAAGCACCAGGGAAGTAAGTGGTAAGGATCACTCGAATGTCTCTAATTGACTAATAATTTCTCTTCTGCTTTTAATAAGCCAGAAAAGAACATAAAAAATGGAGTAGAAAAAGAGATATCAAAGAAAGCTTAGTGTGTGCATGTACATGCAATTTTTGCACTTAAAAAGTGAAATTAAATTGATTAAGAATTTAGCTTGTTCATCTAAGCTTGTCTTTAGCTTCTGTTCCCAGAGCTTTTTTATTTCAATTACACTGGAACTAATGGAGGATGAACCACCTTGCCATTGGGCGAACTCATTAAAACCTTCACTGACATTCAGCAGACACAGCACCAAGCACTTCTTATGCTGCAAAAAGATCAAAAGCAGTGGTTTCCGGTAATATTCCAAGATGCCCAACGACAATTGCCACCCACTGGATGATGTCATGCTCTATAGAAATACAGGCTAATACCTCTGAGGTCCTTGCCACAGATCTGAGCTCCACCCATCCTCTCCCTTCCTTTGTTTCAGCTTGACACCTGCTTGAGTGTTTGGGTTGGTTGGTTGGCTTTGTGAGGAAGCCTAGTACTTCCAAGGCCAGTTCCATGTAATAAAGGTGTTCAAAGGTGTTCAAGGGAATACTTACCACACCTTGGAAGACTTGGGCTATAATAAGTCCTCTATTTGAAAAGCTTAGTATTAGTAATGTGTTTGCATGGGGATGTTCATGCAAACACCTTAATAGTAAATCCAGGCATCTTGAATATAGTATAGTTCTGCATTTTGCAATAACCTTATACAAAATGTACATTTCACTGAAGTAGACAAAATGACTAACCTTCTCCCAAATTGCTTTTCAATTCAGCCAGGAAACATAGCCCCTCAAGCTTGTCCTGGGTTTTTCCTAGGGCCTCTTCCTGAGATATTTAAACTCATCTACTTGAAGGAGAAACTCTTCTTCATTCTGGAGGGGGAAAGTCACCTTTTTCAGATCAAGAACCATAGTTTTGGATTTTGAAGTGCTGATCCTCATTTCAGCCGTTTTATACTCAGCTGCCAACTGCCCCAGTGCAAGCTGAGAGTTCCAGCTTAAAGGAGCCAACAGGACAACATCATTTTAGAAAGCAGAGATTAAATCCTGTGGTTCCTAAACCAGTCACATGAGACAACTAGGCTCGATGGGGCTCCTTTTATGGCTTGACAGAATCCTTTACTTGGTTGTTGTCACGACAATAGAGACCTTTTGGACACTGCTCTGGGTAATTGCAAGAAACTTGCAGGAGAACATGGTCTACTAGACCCAAGGTCCCTATCCTCTCACTGGGTCTGATCTAAACTCTCTCAGAGGTGCAAGACCCAACAGAACCTCACTATACATCTGTAAGCGGATCTAACTCACCACCAGGTGGTAATTGGTTAAAAACTCAGGCCCTATCTTTACTTAAATGTTCAAAACAATTTGGCCGTTCCTCCCAATCATGGCACTCCAGGCATTACTTTTGCCACCCACATGGGCATGTAAAGTCCCCAGTGAGAGCACCTTGCAACACCCCAAGAAGGTCTCCAAGAAGATCGGGTACCTCACACTACTGTTCAGCTCATAAGTCAAAACAAGAGTAAGACAACTCACCTCTATACATAGGCGCAGAGAAAACAACCCTTTCATTTGTGATCTCGACTGGGAATATTGTTTAATTACTTTATTTATTAAAAATATTTTATTAGCAAAAAACATTTTAAAATACAGATGCTTTATATTTGATTAAGAAATATGTAAGGGAATGGTAATAAAGAATGTGAAAAGGCAAGAAAACATACATTACGGAAAGTCATAGTCTTTTGCCTCAAAGGTATCCAAGATGTTAGAAAGAGTAAATTATTTCTGCAGGACCAGCAATACAAAGTATTACACAAGGTACATGATCACAATGTCAGATGTAAGAGACAGCAGTTTTAGAAAAAATTTGAAGAGGCTGTTTAATAAAGATTTAATGTCGGGTTGGCATAAGTGCCAGAGAGGTAACAAGATTATGGCCTCTAACTGCAGTCTCTGGTAATGGATTGATGGCAAAAATCTTAACCTCATCTTATTGAGACACTGCCAGACCTGAATGTATTTAGAGCCTAATGCTATATTGTATTTTCCATGGAGTAATAAAGCAACCTGTGAAAGGTTTATTCCTTATGGTTATGTCCTTATGGAAATATTTACTTAAGTAGGAGTAAAAAGAACAATCTTAATAGTTACTTAGGTAAGAGTAAAAAGAATCAGATGAAAAAACTACTTAGTAGTTTGTTACTAGTTACTTCTGATTGACACGAAGCAAAAAAATTCTAAATAAATTAAATCTAAATAAATTCTAACTCTCGCGCAGCAGCCTCGCCAGAGTCTCGCAAGACCTGTGAACAATTCATATATATTATAACTAATTATTTAAAACATCTTATATTTATTACCATTTGACAGTAATTGAGGAATGCCACCAAATGCAGAGAAGTAAAACATTTAATAAAAATGTACTTGAGTAAAAGTTAAAATACTCATCTTGTAAATGTTACAAAGTAAATGTAATTTGTTACCACCCACCTCTGCTCAAAACACATTTTTAAAGTTTTACCTCTATATTTTTCTTCCTGTATGCCCTCTTGCTAATTACAGATGCACTTTGATGCATAAATAAAAAATCAGCCATATGTGCACATTAGTGTTGGACTGTTTGCTTAAATGGACACTTTCTGCATAATTGTGCACAAGCAATTCAGGGCATGTTGTGTCAGCAAATGGTTTCAGGAACACAAAAGTGCAATTCTTTGCTTTAGTATAGTGCACTAACCAAATGATGTGAAATGTAGTGTCATGGGATATTTGCAGGAAGACGGTGTAACTATGAAGTTTTGAAGCATGAATATTTCACTACAGATTGACCGATAATCGATTTTTAAAAATAGTTTTCTGATATTTTGATGGCATACATTAACACAAAAAAGTATGCTCTTGAGAGCAGAATACTTCACCACCTGGCCAGTCAAACAAAAGGCTTTCACTGACTACTGATGCACACAGCTGCAAATGGCTATTAAAGCACACTGTAGCACCGGCTTACTTTATGATTGAAACCCATCTGGATAGAATGAAAAATGAAGGGAAGGTTAAAAGAAAGAAAGCACCAAGCGTGGGTTAAACCCTTCGAAGATTCTTAAAAAAATGCGGAGTGACAGCTTAGACCCAATTAGCCTGGTGCCCCGCAGACTGTGGGAGGGATCATGAGAGAAAGATGGACTTAGCTTGGCACTTGCACTGTTTTGCTTTCCATCTTTCCTCTGTACCTTTGTTTTTACTTCAAGCTATTTTTACAAATAATTCTCCTGCTCTCTTTTTGGCTAACACTTTGATTTAATATTACTTTACCCCTATATGCTTACTAGTAATGAGAAAAAAAATCGATTCAACGATGCACTACGATTCTTTCTTTAACGATTCTGAATTGATTCTTACAAGTTTAGAAATTCTACATTTCAATTAGATCGCTACAGTGCGAAATATAAAGACTGTTGAAATGAAGAGCAGTTAATTAGTGTTCAAATTCTCTACAGGTGTGCTTAAGTCGCTCTCACTCCGCTTTTTCCTCTTTCGGGAATTTAGGGAACGAATATTTTGGGAACACGACTAGCATGGAGAAACATATCATCCGATTCCACTCAGAGCTAGATTTCTCTTCTTTTTGCTAAACCTTGAGCAAATAGCAAAGATTCCCCCGGAATTCTGAAAAGGCAAATAACCTGGTCGGTGGCAGGTTTTATTGCCAAGGATTTGTGCCTGTAATCCGTAGTGGATGATACAGATTTTCTTCACTTTTGCAGGTGCTTGAGCCAAGGTACCATGTGCTCTTACGTCGTTATTTAAGTGTTCTTCATAATCTGACGTTTTGCTTGTTTTATTCAGAGCTTGTTTATCCTGAACACAACTTTTTTAAATGGATGACATTGTCATACAGAAGTTCCAACTATAAACAATAAGCATAGAAACTCCAATTCTGGTTAAAATGTATTTATGTAAACGTATGAACACAGCAAAAGAATTAGAAAAAAGTGAATATTAAGAATTGATTTTGGAATCGTGACTCCCAGAATCGAAACGTAATGTAAGTACCCAAAGATTCCCAACCCTAACGGTTAACTCTTTCCAATCAGCAGTGAGTGAAGACAATCAATATAGGTGTGTTTTCTCGATCTTGCACTTGTTCAGCAAATTCAGTCCATTTAACAAGAGCTACATCCTCTACACAGGGAAGCAGTAAATTTGCGTATAACTTGGAGAGGCTGCAAAAAAAGACATGCCTGTATGGCCACCTCCTGTCTTGCTCAAAAAGCCTTATACTGGTCTGAATCAGTAACTTTAACAGAGGTGAAATCAGTGTCCAAAGGTAAAATATACTTCCATGAAAAGAGCTCTGGAATGTCTGCAAAACAGTAATTGGAGCATTTACTCAGAGGCCCCTGCTATGGCTATAAGTCAAAGAACATTGTCCTTGTTTTCCCTTTGCTATATTCTTGCAAGTTGTTTTTGCACTGTTGTTATTATTATTATTTTTTTTTATCTGGAGGATGCGGCTGCCTCATTTACCATTTTACAATCCACCCACAACTTCTGTTCTTCCTGTCCTGCCCCATGGTGCGAGGCTTATAAACATTAATTTCCTTTCCTTATTTTCACTTGGTTGCCATTTGCTAGTTTCTAATTCCACGTCCCCATTTGTTTTAACCAAAGACTATGGTCTTATAAACGTCATAGAATCATAAAATATTAAACTATTCAACCAAATTAGGCGATCTGGTATTATTAGGCAAACTTTTATTAAGAGAAACAAGAGAACGGAGCTGCAAGAGGTGTTGTCGACTTGTATCTTTTTGGACTGTGGAAGGAAACCGGAGTACCTGGATTAAACCCATGCAAGCACAGGGAGAACATGCAAACTCCACACAGAAAGGCCCTTTCCCGGGAAACAAATCCAGGCCTTCTTGCTGTGACTAACCACTAAGCCACAGTGCTGCTTATAAAATATTGGTGAAACAAGTTTTTTTGTACACTGTATAGTTTTTTACATTTGTTTTAATGTTATCAAAGAACACGTTTGTAAAAGTTTATTGTTTTAAGTGCTATAGACTTACTTAAAATGTAGCATACCAACAGAGGGCAGAGTACTAAGTACATTTTCCAGATACATGTGTAGGAAGACAGATACTTATAAATCAAATGTCTTGCCACAGTAAGGCTACTTAGTACATTTCCCTGGCTGAGGGACGGAGATTGTCACCCAATATTTGATGGTACAGGGTCCCGCCCATCGTCCCTGTAATGCAGTAAAGTTGTCCTGTCCCTTTACCACCAAAAGGCCCCGTAGCAGAATGTTTCCAATCCATGTTTGACGGTGGGGATGGTCCTCCTCTAAGCGTATACCAAAGAGCATGAATTTGGTACCATCTGACCACAACACTTTCACCTAGTTTTCCTCTGAATCATTCAGTGTTCATTGGTAAACTTCGGACGGACCTATACATGTGCTTTCTTGAGCAGGGGGACCTTGTGGCAATACAAGATTTCAGTACTTTACATGTAGATTCTTCCCCGTTCTCATGATAATTGAAAATCAACCAGCTGAGATCTTGCATGGAGCCCCAAACTGAAGAAGATTGACAGTTATATTTTGTTTCCACTATTTGTGAATAATTGGACCAACTGTTGTCACCTTCTCACTAAGCTACTTGGCGATGGTCTTGTAGCCCATTCCAGCCTTGCGTAGGTCCTTTTGTCCCTGACATCCTTGCACAGTTCTTTGGTCTTGGCCATGGTAGAGAGTTTGGAGTCTGATTGATTGATTGCTCCTAATCTTAGCTCTTTACGTGTATAAAAGACACCTGGGAGCCAGACATATTGGGGTCAAATACTTATTTCACTTATTTATATGCAAATAAGTATTTTTCTCAATGTTTTTGTTGTTATTCTGTCTCTCACTGTTAGAATAAACCTACCATTTTTTGTCAGTGGGCAAATGTACAAAATCAGCAGGGGATCAAATATTTTTTCCCCTCACTGTACAACACTTAATCTCACTACACAATTTCAACATGATTTTAGATATAACAATATACCAACAATTAAACCTAAAATTTATTATATTACCCATCTGTGTTGGTATAGAAAACTCGATTAAAAACATACAACATTTTTGCATTTAGACAGTCTTTTCTTGCTAATTCATGCTAGATTAAAAACATTGCAGCATTGTTAATTTATAGATATAAAACTGTAAATGTTAGTACATAATAAAGTGATCTAAAGCAATTTTAGGCTGCAGCAACATGCAAATAAAATGTTGCATGTTGTGGGGATGTTGTGACTCATGATTAAGGTGTTGGACTACCAACCCGAAGATTGTGGGTTCGATACCAAGCCACCACTGCTGGGGCCCTGAGCAGGGCCCTTAACCCCCAATTGCTCAGTTGTATAAATGAGATAAATGTAAGTCGCTCTGGATAAGGGCGTCTGCCAAATGCTGTAAATAAGAAGTCCATTTTTTTATACTGCACATGCAAGAAAGGCATGCTACGTGTAGCCTCTTCCAGTGGTAGACTGCGGAATGATTACATTATTTAAAAAGTGGGAAGCTTTTTTGCTGGATCACACGTGGCATGTTTATTAAACAGTATACACTCATCAACTTGCATTTGGAAGTTTCTTTTAATAATACTTTTTTGACTGGTCATGTTACTCGTACTTATTTCCTTTTGATTTTGCAACACAGTTATGATTTCGGTGTACAACTACTTCACATTTCCAGACCATTACACTTTACATTTAAATGTTACTGCTGTTAAAAACAAAAAGAAGCAAGGATGTTGAAAGCACCACAGTGGTTTGTAGTCAGCAGTAGGGAAAAACACATTGTGGTTGGAGAGAAAATATTGCAGTGTCTGTGTTCCTGTAGGCTTGATGGCATTATTTGTTTACAGTAACAGCAAACAATAAAGGCACCTGGTAACACATATTTATAAATATATATAGATATATATATATTATCTTTGTATACTACTTTGTGTGTAATATAAATTCAGATGTTATTCTATAGCATCAATTTTAAAGAGAGGAAAGGATGTCGAGGTGGATGTACAGTATTGTACGTGCACCCACTCAGAAACACGCAGTCGAATAGCAACAGCTGACGTTGGGCGTGGTGACGTCACCCGTCGTCCTGAGCCATGCGTACTGAGGGGCTCGCCGTCGACTCTCGGAGATTGTTGTTATGATTGAAGCAGGCCTCGGACTAAATTAAAAAGTTTTCCCGCCGCTGCCCCGGGAACCCTGTTCATGGAGGGCATGGACGTTGATCTGGACCAGGAGCTCATGCAAAAATTTAGTTGCATGGGCACCACGGATAAAGATGTACTGATTTCTGAGTTCCAGAGGCTGCTGGGCTTTCAGCTAAACCCGGCCGGCTGCGCCTTTTTCCTGGACATGACCAACTGGTGAGTCCGAGGAGGCACACGGGCCTAATGTACACATGCTTATTGTTTCAACATGATTTTATTAAATTGTTAATTGTCATACTTTATTTATTATTGCACAATTTAATAATATAAAGCTACATAAGAGTGTATATCAAAACAGTGGAAGTGACGTTTGTTTTGTTTATGGTATTTACTATTAAAAGTGGCTAAGCTAACTTTACTTCAGAACTACTAACGTTGGACTAGCAAGTGTCGGTGTAGCTCAATTATCTAAATTGAAACTTTACAAGACAAATGTAAATTAATGCGAAATGTAAACAATGCGCATTAGTTACGACGGCAGTTAAAGCAGCATGTGTTGCTGCAAAACATTAGTCAGAAGCTTCTTGTTTGCTAACTCGGCTAACATTAGCTTCCCTCTGCTTGTCAACATAAATCAGCTAGCTCGTTAGCATGACAGCTAGTTCGCATAGTCACGATTTAGCGGTCAGTCAGAGTTTAACAAAGTATAACTAATAAAAAATAAAATATTTTATGTTCGTAGGACACAATAATGTGTGCTACTGTAAGTTGTTGACCGATAAAATGCTAGCTAACTGTAGCTAAGTTTGATAACTCCTCTGGTGGGTCAAAGGGTTTGCACCGTGTAAAGTAAGTTACTTATATTGTCTAGATTCATTTACTTTTATTTTTCGAGTTTGACTATAATTGCTGTGTACCGTGTAGTATTTCTTTTATTTTTTTTTATTTTTTCTATAATTTTAATACCAACATAAAAAGAGGTATCTCAGTGATTTAAGGTGTTCGACTGCCGAGCAGAAAATAACTGGTTAAATTCCCAGCAGCACCAAGCTGCAGTTTGGCCCCTGAGCAAGGCCCTTAACCCTCAACTGCTATATATAAGTAAATGTAATTTACTCTGGTTAAGGGCATATACTAAATGGCAAACCAGAATTATAAACATAATACCACTTAGATTGTCCTTATTGCCACAAACAGGTTTCCACTGATTTTAGGTAAATGGATTTTTATATATATAATTTAGTTTTTTGTTTTTTTTTTAAATAAGATTCTCATCCTTACAGGAATCTTCAAGCAGCCATTGGAGCGTACTACGATTTTGAGAGTCCCAACATCAACACCCCATCGATGTCATTTGTAGAAGATGTGACAATTGGCGAGGGAGAGTCTGTGCCCCCCGACACACAGTTCACAAAGACGTGGCGGATACAGAACACAGGTTTGTGATGGTTTACTCTGTAAATTCTGCTGGGTCACATGACCCATGGAATTGGTACTGCTACCAAGGGACCTTTTAATAATTTTTAGTCTTTTTACCTTTTCAAAATAAAATAGGGAATTTTTGGATTGCTGTAGTTGAAACGTTTATTCATTGTTCACGAATATGACAATGATGTGCTCTATCACAGCCTTTGCTCTATAACCTATTATGTAATAAGGGTTTTTTTTTAGTTATTTGTTGTGGATGTTTAAATAAACTGTTACCTATGCCATATATTGTTATTTATTGATAGTAATTCAAACTAATTCTGAAATACTGCTTTTCCTGAATAATATAACAATAAATAACTGATTGTTTTAATGGATTTGGTTGTTAAATCATATATAATGTGTTTAAATGGGTGTTTTGTGGTTTTTTTTCGTTATGTTTTTCTCTACCTGCTTTCCATGTTATAATAATTTGTTTTTAACTAAACCCATAACAAAAATCCACACACAGTTTAGCTTCTGAAATAATTTTCTACAGTTCTCAATTTAAATAAACTTATGATGAACCCAGAAGGGTTTCCCAAGAATACTTTTTCAAAAGAAACCCACTGCTGTTTAGGTCTACTAAGGAACACACACACACACACACACACACACACACACATACTTATTAGGCTTTCTGTGGTATACATTCCAACATTTCCCCACTACAGGTTCTTGCTTTTCGGTTTGTTATTTTCTTGGACTTCATATTTGCACTGCAGTAACCTATTCTCTTCTAGCAAATCATTTATAAAGGTATATTGGCTCAAATGTCAAATTAGTCATAAAGTAGAAAATCTATGTTCTAATCAAACATGGTGTTTGTTAAGCCACCCTTACACTGCGATTTTTAATAGTCTGTTGCATTTGTTGCTTATCAGACTGTACGTTCTACTCTATGTCAAGCTTTAGGATCTCTATTGTCATGATGAGACTGTACAATAGGCAAAAGGTTTTGTTACTCACATTTTCATGCTGCTAAATGGTAGCTGTAGGAGCAAGCAAAGAAAATTAAAAGAAAACGTGTAGCAGTAATTGTCACTTCTGTCTGTTCTGCCCACCGGACTCATTTCTGCATTTCCCAACTGTGATTTAAAGTTGGGCTATTTGTGTAATCAGGTTTGTCGGCCGTCAAAAATACACACTGCCCATAAAAGTGTCTGGAATCTTATGACACCGGAATTTCATTATTTTATGGCTGAAATTTCATCAAAAGAAAAATGTTTGTTTCCACAGTCATTTTAACATGACTGCTTGTTTGGCCTAAACAAAAGGAAAAAGGCACTGAGCTAAATCTCTTTGTGTGTAAATACACAAAAAAACATGCGCTTTGTGTGTAACAAAAAAGCCTGCACTTTCTTTTCTGTTTTCTGTTTTTCGGAGTGATTACCACATGCACACATTCACACACACAGATCTTTGTGTTCTGTTCTTTCTCTTAAATTATTATTTAAATTAACCTCAGGTACATGATCTTTACAACTGGTGCAGCTATGCTCTGCTCTCCATATGCAAAATGGCACTTGACAAAACCTTGGTTTTAACAGTATACTTATCTAATTAGATTTTTGTTTAAAATTAGAAACATGTCGGGTAAGACACAAGCGCAGCCTAACGGCATTTAATCTAGTAGCACAAAACACCCACTTTTTTGGGCACAAAAGTTCCAGGGAGGCAGAGATGTTGGCGTGTTAACTTTGCAAGCACGGGACGCCTACAAATGTACCAAAATAATGTAAACTCGATCATCTAAATTACTAATGATTGTGTATTGATTATAGTATATAATAATCCCTATTATTCGTATTACAAAATTACATTCTGTTTTATATTCTGTAGGATCAGAATCATGGCCTCCAGGTGTCTGTCTAAAGTACATTGGTGGAGACCAGTTTGGCCACGTGAATATGGTGATGGTGAGGTCTCTGGAGCCACAGGAAATCTCAGACGTCAGTGTCCAGATGCACAGTCCAGCCAGTCCAGGCATGTATCAGGGCCAATGGAGAATGTGTACAGCCACTGGACTCTTCTATGGAGGTAAGGCAAACTTTTGCTTACACACATTTTACAAAAGAAAAGGAAGGGGGATTTCTATAAAAATCTTACAGCCTGTGGAGTACTTTTAACCATTTTTGTCTGAAAGATATCTCTAAATCTATCCTTATCTCTAAGGATAAAATATTTTTAGGTTAGGCTGCCTGTAATTGAACAAGCAGTTAAAAGAAATTGTTCTGTGAAGAGTATTTGAACCGTAATTGCTATAATAAAACAAAATTATGAAAAATGTTGTGTTGCCAGACATTTAACAGAAGTTTGTTTTGATACACCCAAAAGAAATAATGCTTTTCTTCTTAGCCTTTTTAAACAGTAACTAAAGGTTTGAGCTGTGAATTGGGAAAAACAAACATGCATGTAGTATACACTATAGACAAAGGTATTGGCACACAGTTAAAAATACTCAAAGACAAGTTTGTGGAATGTCTTCTCTGCTATATATATCCCACTTTAACTGTAAGTGGTATTAATAAGGGAGGAAAATTGTTGCTAAAGAAACAGCAGCACAATTTTAATGCGCCACTGGACCTACAAGCAAACTTTTCAGGTTTTCCAGAAGAGTAAAAACTTCTCCAGCTTGGGCCATTTGCATATAAATACCTGTGTAATATCAATGAATTTGTTCTTGGTAATGTATTGTTCAAATGCCACAGTTCTTTTCTATCTAGGATTTATTAAAGCCCATTTAGTTTATTATGATTAGTTTATTATCTTTATCAATATAAAGATCTTACTTTTAGCTGTGTAGTGAAGAAACGTCCTAATGTGTTTTAATAACCCCCAGACTCCAGCTCAACTAACTGTTTTTAATGACCCTTAGACCCTAGTTCAGAATAAATCTAAAAATAAACACACGTACATGCAGCTTTTGTGAGAGTTTAAAACTTTGATCCAAAAGGTAGTGAAAAAGATTGAGATGATTGTTGCATGCAAAAATAAGCATGTTGAGCCTTAATTTAAATGTTAATGTTAAAAGAAATGTAAACTACTTGTCAAGACATGTGTCTAAAACACACAACAACATAACAAAACAATTTTGGCAACATTTTTAGTTCCCAAAATAAGTATATGCAAGTTCAACCTTAATAGTAAAGCAACAATTCTCAAGAGTACATAATCTTAGTTGACAGTTTAATTGCTGTGTTCTTGTCCTTTGCAAATATTCCTCCAGTTACGTTTCACATGACTATAGGATGTTATAAATATCTGTCAGGCTAGCATTTCTACCATCAGTTATTTTTAGTCGAGCCGGTGATTCTGTGGACAAAAATAACTTGGATTGGAAAGGGTCCAAGAGAGTGCTCTGAAATGTAACAGAATATTGTGTGCGACTAAAAAAAAATAGAGAATGTTACAGTGAAGTGTAGAATGTCAGAATAGCCCGCTTTTATAACCTTTGGGGTAAATAAGCTACAATGGCAAAGCTAAGAGCTTTATGCCTCAAAAAACAATACTGCATAGAAGCACTGATTCACAGAAGCAAGTTCCTGGTCAGATGAACCCAGTTCCTTTTGCATCTTGCTGATTTAACAGATGTTAATTTCTCTTAGACTAAAAGTGTCCTTTTGTCCAGTGTAAACAAGTACCGGCCTGTGACCTGTTTAAAAACATTTATATAGTGTCTTGTGATTTTGTATTGTCTAAAGTGTATTTACTCTTAAATAGGTACACTACTATGCAGATGTTAGTAGATGCTAGTAAATTGCCAATTTTGTATATAGAAATAACACATTGTGTATTCTAAATTTTTCTGTAGATGTGATCTGGGTTATTCTCAGTGTAGAAGTTGGGGGTTTGCTTGGTGTCACACAACAGCTGTCCTCCTTCGAGACAGAGTTCAACACTCAGCCGCATCGCAATGTTGAGGAAGACTTCAACCCCTTCGCCTCACCACAGAAAAACAAGCAAGACGCCAACGAAGATAACCTAAAAGACACCAGAGGTACATGGGTGGCCCCCCTGGACTCCATACAGCAAGATCAAAATGGACTGTCTCACAATTCTGTAAATATTACGCCAAATGGTCTACAAAACAACTTATCAGTAGTGACTTACAGCCAGGTAAGTGCATGTCAAATTTTAACCCCAATTTAACTTTAAATATGTTTCTTTGTTTATGTAAAAATTATTCACAAGTCTGTTTTGAACTACAAAATTTTGACTTTTGATATTTCAGCTCTATTTTGTTGATAGTTTTCAGTCCCGTGACTGTGCAGCTACATGGCAGGCTAAATAATTAGCCAAAATGGTGGTCTGATCTCTGTAGAACCGCGGCACAAGCCAGTCAATTGTTTTATTCCTGTGAACCCAGTCTCGTGTCTCGTCTCATGGGATAAGTGTCTAGTCACACCCCTAGTGTGTATATAATTGATTATGCAGATTTATGGTGGTTCCATACATTTATCAAACTCTACCACAATTGGTTAAGCGATTGAAAAAAACATTGTAGTCAATCTCATTCCCACAAACAAAATGCAACAGTGGAGTTGTATCACCTGCAGTTGATGAATAAAATATAACATGCTTTCACATTTCAAAGTCATGTTACGAAGGACAACTTGGTGTCAGTCAAAGGAAACATTTTCTGCTTAGTCATTCTGACTACTTTTCATTCCAAACATGTTATACTGAATGACACACCCTAACACATACCCTGATAAGCATGTGCTCTTATACAACTGAGCAAGTTAAGGGTTAAGGGCCTTGCTCAGGGGCCCAGCAGTGGCAAGTTGGTGGTGCTGGGAATTGAACATTGATCTTCCAGTTAGCAGTCCAACAGCTTAACCACTGCGCTACCACTTCCTTGCTTTTATTAAAAGTTGTTTTTTCTTTCTAAAGATGCTGTTGTCTTTGTGAATGTGATTAGATTATTTCTATATTTGTCGTATAATATATAATATATATATATATTTATTTTTTTTGCTGTATAATATATGCACACTAAAGGTAGTGTTTCTCTACTAAATTTAGGCTGCACCAATGTATTTTCTACACTAAAATCTAATTTCTAGCTTCTTCCATCACACCTGATTTAACTTATTTTCACTTTGCATGGGCTTTAAAGTTTAACTGTTCGTAAAAAGTTATACTACTGTTTCCTCTGCTGTCCATGACACTTTTCCTGGTGGTTTTACATGTCACATATACTAAAAAAGAAAGTAAAATTCCTTGCATGTGGAATAGTCATATTTGTAACCAGTTAGGTAATATGATAGTGAGGCTGTGTCGCTCATTGTAAGGATATCAAAGCAAATGTTTTGTGGTTTAAAATCATTCTGTGTACCAGTTTATGTCTATGTGAAGCTGGTTATTCGGACTATTCAAAAGCGCATATGATTTACCCAAAAAATCAAAACTTTCGCAAAACATTCACTTTGAGGCGGTAACAAGTGGCTCAAATCTAAGGTGCTGTGGTCGGTAGCCAGTTGCTATGTTTCCTTAACTTTGTGTCAATTTTAAACTATAAGATCAGCAACATGTAATGGAAACAGCAAATTAAAAAAAATCCTTCAATTTGTGAAAATTTGTGGTTTTTGACTCGTTAAACATTATCCAACTCTAAATTCAGGCTGCTCTGACGTCGTATGTCACCTGCCGATATATTTTTCCCCGCATAAATATTTTTAATGTGAATAAATTCAGGTGAAAACACAAAATTTGATGTAGCAAATAAAAAAGCCCACTTGACTAATCCGCCGAGTTTCCGCTGATGGTGTTTTTTTTTTATAACAACATGGCTTCTAGCAGCTACAGGTGCGTCTGAACAGATGTGGAAAACAGCACTGCTAATACATTTATTGTTTGTCTGGTAGTTATTAATAGAACTCCTCTCTCCATTATGCGTGCTTTGTGGTTTAGTCTAAATAACTTCTCATGTAGCAAACATTACACCCATGTGACTAATTTGCTGTTTCCACTGCATTATGCGTGGCTTATTTTATTTACTGTTGGTTTCTAGGTTACCAATGAAACCGTCAGCTGCTTGAACAACTTGATGGAAACGCCCCTAATTCCCATTTGTTTTGTGTTTTGTGCATAACTTTGGATTCTCTTTGTTAGAATGGACACCAGGCCAGTGTTATAATATAAAGTACGGTAAAGTGGTTGGGAAACAAACAAGATAATATTTTGCACAACAGAAATGTATCTTTAAAAAAAAAAAAAAAAAAAACCTAAATAATGCCAAAAGTGCATCTTCCACTTTTTCACCTGTTGTTAGGAGCCCCCTCCTCCTAAAACAAAAGCTTCATCAATAATCCTTTTATAATTACACCGCAGCTTTCTAAATTGTGACTGAATCGAATTGTGAGATGCCTAAAGTACCCTGGGTTGTGTGTTGGCAAGGGTCTCACGATACGATACATATGTTGGAATGCAGTACATTTTGCAATAATTATAAACAAAAACCCCTCAAACATTTTTAATGTAAAACAAATCATTAAAAATGCAAATCCGGAGGCCCCCTTAATTTTTGTCAGCTATATGCTTGCTTTGAGAAAATGGCTGTATGTGTCAGCGACGACTACAAGAGTGGAGAAGGAAGTCAATTGACACACGGTTTTGATTAAATATTAACGTAAACATAAATCATTTTAAAGTTTGATTTAAATATGTATTAATACTAGAGATTAGAATATTGATACATTATTGGTTAAAAAATATATAGCGACAGTTAGCTGAATCAACAGTCCTATGATTACCAAACCACTGCAGTGTTTATCGAATTTTGCCATACTTTGACCTAAATGTTTTTTTTTTTTTTGTCTCCATCTCCACAGGGCTGTCATGGGCCCTACCCTTTTGGACAGTCTTAAGAGACAAGAATCGTCACCACCAGGCAGCTCAGTGAAGCAGTCATTCTGAAATCCCCCTTTTCTGCGGGGCTACGCAGGGGAGCGACAGATTTCTTATAAAGACTTGACAGCCCTACTCTCCCTCTGCAATACAAGACAACCTAAGTTATGGACAAGGCTGTTTGGTCCTAAATCAACATGCAGCCATCTTCAAAACGCATGTGTGAATGCTAAATTAAAATGAGTGCTAGAAATCCTCAGTCAAATACACAGGTTTTTGTTTTTATTGTCATGTTGCTGCAATAGTCACGTGAGCTGGTGTGTGTGTGTGTCAGAGAATGTGCGAGACAGGTAGAGTGTGTGTGCTTGTAACCTTGTGTGTGGACCATGCACAAAAGAGATATATATAAAAAAAAGCCATTGATAAATAATTCCTGCTTGTCAAGAAACTTTTATAATTTACTTAGTGAGTGTATCATTTTTACTATGAAACTTGATCATTTTAAACCCAAATATCAATTCATTCTAAACGGGCTTGAAATGTGTAATTATCCTCGGTTGCTAAAATCTCAACGATACTTTTTAAAGTTCAAGATAGTTTTTAGTTTCACCGGTGGTGATTATTAAAGGCCAGAAGGGGGAACTGTTGAATCTCTAAACACATACAAACACAGATATGTAATACTGCAAAGGTAAATAGGCTCTCCAAATTTTAAACTTTTTTTTACAGCTCCCAAATGCATCATTAATATATTGTCGGTTTATGTGTCCTTTAGAAGGCCATAAGCTTTCGAGCTTGTCTCATGATGTAAACCCTCTAGCTGCTTTCAATTATGTCCTAAATGATTAGCTTCAGCAGAACTGTTTTTATTGCAGTGGTCTTTAGAAACACATTGTCTCGGATTATTTAGGGGTGGGTTTTTTTGAGGTTCACACAGTTTTGCTAATCAATTTTGCCATTTTTTTTTCTTCCAGCACTGTCTTTTGTATTAAACCCCATGTAAAGAGTAAAAAAATTAATATTTACAGAAAAATAATGCTTAGCTTAAGTCATGTTTACACAAGTTTATGAAAGAACATGTGTCATTGTGTGTATTGCCCACTATTTATATAATTTAAGATGAAATTTAATCTTTGTAACAGTGAGTAAGGAGAATATTTCACAATGTTTAGTGTTCAGTACAGTAAAAATTTGCCTAAATATAAAACAAGCCATCAGAAATCACATAATTTGTCTACATTTACTGTCATGTTATGATAAATGGATGATTGGATTTTGATTTTATGATAAGCTACAGTAAGAAGTGTTTTGGCAAAATGGCTCACTTTGCTATGCATCTGGTGGTCGATGAAGGGACTCCGTCACTGACGACACGTTTGCTTTGTCTTTGTTTCCTTTATTGTTTTTGTTTTAGTTCAAATCACTGATTGTCTATGCAGTGTTGGAAGGGATTTTTTTGTTTTGTTTCCCCAGATAAAATATGTTCAAAATCATCAATGCCATAGAGCTAACTAAGTTTGTCTTTGGTTGCCATGGAGATTAGCCCGGGAAAAATCTTACACCGTCTCGTTTGCAAACGTTGTCCACTGCTCACAACTCAAGGACAGTATCATGGTCTGAGGAGTCAAGTCTTCCTTTGAGTTGTTTTGTTGAATGTCCTCATCTTCGACTGCACAGATTATTTCTCATTGATTGTTGCTGACTGGCTTAATGTTTGCGAGAGGCTGTATCTGAGTGACGAGTAGCTCTGTTGTGTATACTTTAATTTTTTTTTTTTTGATTTGTTTGTTTGCTGTTGAGTTTTTGGCACGGTGGCATGGCGAATGAATGAGCAGAGTGTTTGCCTAGAGACCTGTGTTAGCACATTTAACAAAAAGAGAAAAATACAGAAATAAAATCTTTTTTTTTTCTTTATGTGTAAATTACCATTTCTATGATTAAATGAATACTTAAGAATTAATATTTCATGACATTTGTTGTGGTTATTTATTTAGATGGCCATTAAAGACTACTTTGACATTATCCAAACGTCATAAATTCTAACATAAGAATTTATGGGGATGCGGTGGCTCAATGGTAAGGGTGTTGGACTGCTACCTGGAAGATTGGGGTTTGATTCCCAGCACCACCAAGTTGCCACAGCTGGGCTTCCGACTAAGGCCCCTAACCCCCCAATTTCTCAGATGTATAAAAAAGAGCTATATGTAAATTGCTCTGGTTAAGGGTGTTTGCTAAATGTTGTTATTGTACATAACTTAAAGGAAAAATAATACATTTCTTTGCTCTTTTATTGGGAGAGTCAGACATTTTTGTACATTAATTAGGGATGTATTGCACCATGTTTTTGGCGGTCAGTGTGTTATTTGGTAATCAGCTTTAATTTGGGTATTTATATTCATATCACTTAAACTGTGTGGTAATTACAGGACCAAATGTAATTCAACAATTGGTTGCTAAGTAGTTCCAGGGCAGGTTTGTGTTATTTCCTCATCGTTTCACTTTTATTTCGAAAGATAAAAAGGGCTTATTGTAAAAGCAGCATTTATACAGATACAGTGTTTTTAATATTTTTTAAATTTCATCTACGATTTCTAGGGTTATGGACATGATTGCTGTGGCTTTGTAAGCTGCGGATTCGTGTTGTGAATCTTTCATTCTGATTTTTTTTTAACTCTGTACAAAGACAATGAAATCATTATCACCTTAAGAACGAGAATCTGGTTTAGGATGAAGATGTGCGTGATGCTCTGATAGCTTTTTTTTCCCTACATGACATCACAATACTCACCTGAAACTGTTGACACAAAAACATTTTAGTTTCATAGATGTGCTGCAGGGTATAAAATGCTTAAATCAGCCACTGGCAGTGATGTCATAGATTGAGACACATACCAGTTACTCCATTCTGATGTCATTAACAAACAATGTGGCCAGTGAGGGTGTATACAGTATAATGTAATGTTGTGCTAGAATATTACTGTAAGTAACATTTATTACATATCTTTGTGACAACCCAGTCCTGTTCTCCATCAACCCTGTCTACTGTGAGTTATTAGCTGCCATTATTTAAGTACCAATATCACTTGTGGGATTTCAGTCCTGTGTAACAGATGGACTCCTAAACAATTCAAGTTTTAGCATAGGGCAGTTGCAATATAAACATTAGGTGCAGTTAAAACCTGTTGAATGTCTCTCCTTTCATCAGCTTTTCAAGCTGCATTCAATAAATGTTCACATTTACCAAAGAAGAAAAGTTACAAAAAAAACATTTTTGCCAAGCAGTAGGAGGGATACGGTTGCATGTATCATTTTTGTATACTGATGGGATCTAACATATTTTCAGCATGATGAGGTATCTGTGAAAAGCAAGATCCATACTGACATGGTTGAGATATTGTTTTAATTCAATTCAATTTTATATGTATAACACTTTTAACAATAGACATTGTCTTCACGCTCCTTACACAGAATGCAGTAACAGTGAAAAGTGTAAGTTTGTCCCTAATGAGCAAGCCGGAGGCGACTGTGCCAAGAAAAAACTTTCTGAGATGAAGTAGGAAGAAACCTTACGAGGAACTCTTCCTCATCTGGCTGGCAGTGCATGTTATTGTTGATTACAGCATATTGTAATGATCAAATGTAATGGAAATTGTAGCCTTGGGCCAGTGGAGCAGAATGAGTCCCAGTCCATTCTCAAAGCTCCTTGAAATCGAGGAAAGGGGCAGTAAATCTGGTCACTGGTGCCTCAGGATCCTCACAAAGTTGGCATCTTCTCCCTGAAGGTCTCCCAGTAATCTCTGAACACCTCGGGATGAGTATAACAAAGAACAAGGTGTTCATAATATTAGCAGGCACTAGCTGATAATGTGCCGTTAACCAGATATACTGGAGCACAATATTATGGGATATGTTATGTGTATGCCTGGCTAAATAGATATGTCTTTAATCTATGTTTAAATTGAGAGACTGTGTCTGAACCCCAAGCATTGTCGGGTAGGTTATTCCATAGATTAGGAGCTAAATATGAAAAAGCTCTACCTCCTTTTGTGGACTTTGCTATTCTGTGGACTACCAGAAGTCCGGAGGATTGAGATCTTAAGTAGCATGATGGAATGTAGCATGTTAGAAGACTAGTTAGGTACGTTGGAGCCAAACCATTTAGTGCCTTATAAGTAAGTAGCATTATTTGTAATCAATACTAAATTTAACAGGTAGCCAGTGCAGGGATGATAATATTGGACTTGTGTTCATATTTTCTAGACCTGGTAAAAAGATTTTGTAGCTTGTTTACCGAAGCTGTAGGGCAACGACCTAGTAATGCATTACAGTAGTCTGGTCTAGAGGTTATGAATGCATGAACCAGTTTTTCGGCATCCGATACAGATAAAATGTTTCTAATCTTGGCAATTTAACATCAGTGCCTGACCTAAATACCATACTAATTTTATCTTATTTTCTTTTGTATCAGGGGTTTAAAATAAAATTGATGCTGCATAAACTCGTTCTGTTTTGATTCAGCCTTATTTTCCGCAGTATGTAAACAGACCAAACCTTTTGATGGCATTATAACTTCCAAAGAATATATAAATACATTTAGAACACTTAATAAGTGTTCTTAATAAGTGTTGCTAACAGAATGTGAAGAGACTTTTGACTAGCAGAACAAAAAATGTCCTATTAGTGTCCTAATCACACTGCATTAAGTCCTGTAAGGTAAGAACACTGAAAGGCTACATAGCCATACAGCATGCCTAGATATCTTAAATGACTAATATTTGCCCATGTTTCTCTGTACATTATAGAACACACCTTGGATAGCACGCCTAACCCACCTGTGACACTTCTTGTGTTCAGGAAATTAAATGCCGGGCATGTTTTTCTTGGCACACACCGAGTTCTTGTCATGTGATGAACTGATAACCACCAAACTATGGTTTCCTATTATTACTATTATATGTTTGTGCCAGTTTTAACTTAAACGTTTTAAAATCATGACTAGAATTTTTTTGGGGTTAATATGAGGCTTAAAACAGCTTAGCTTCTTTTCTTTACTGCACAATAGGGTAAAGCCGGAAAGCTTTGCAATTTTTAAAATGAGTGTTTAGTTTCTGGACAACCCGACATTTCTGCAGCAAAAACTATGGTGTAACTGCTTTAGGCAATACTAGAAGACTGCCAAAACCACACCACAAGTTTCATTATTCATAAGTGCTTTGTGGTCAATGGATAACTGTTTAATCATAGCAAGAAAACATATCGATCAAAATAAAACACTGCCAGGAAGCTGCTATTAAAATGAAGATCTTAAGAACGAAGGTATATGGTTTAAAAAAGTCCAGGATAGACTCAATTAAGGGTTATTGATGTAAGACCTTACAAAGTCAATTATATGTATTGTGAACTTATATTGTGTTTGAATTCTATATATAAATAAAGAACACTAGTATTTTCAGCAGCAAAAAATTATTTTAATTCTATTATTTTTGTTTGTACAAAAAGTCTGACAAAAGCCAGTTCTTCACACAGAGATCTGATCGTATCATTATCCAGTCTGTCTAGAATGACATGAAAAAACAGAACAAACTGATACAGACCAAATCCAAATAAAACTATGGCAACGTCTCCAAGAAAATATTATGATGACATTATTTTTGACAGCATCCTAATCCTTTAAAAGCACTGTAGCTTTGCAGGTCGGTCTCTTATTAATTTACAGCAATACAATATGTGGAAATGTAAACTGATATTTCCTAAAGACACACTACAGCAAACAGAAGAAATAACCGACTTTAAACCATTTTTAGCTGGTAAAAATACCAGTGTTCTAATCATTTTGTCCATATATGGTCTGGTACATTTTACTTAGATGTTTAGATGCCACAACGCCAATATACTTAAAACTAAACAAAAAGTTGGGTATAATATATATATATAGACCTATTCTGTGGTTTGTTAGAGAACACTAGTGAACAAACAGCATCATGAAGACCAAGAACTCACCACACAGTTTAGGGATAAAGTTGTGGAGAAGTTTAAAGCAGGGTTAGGTTATAAAAATATCCCAAGCTTTAAACATCTCAAGGAGCACTGTTCAATCCATCATCGCAAAATGGAAAAAGTATGCCACAACTGCAAACCTACCGAGACATACTGACAGAGCGAGCAAGGAGTGCACTGGTCAGAGAAGCAGTCAAAAGGCTCAGGTGGGAGAATCTGTCTACAGGACAACTATAAATGTATACTCCACAAATCTGGCTTTTATGGAAGTGTGGCAAGAAAAAAGCTATTGTTGAAGAAAGACATCCTGTTTGCAGAAGTCCTGTTTGCAGTTTGCCACAAGCCATGTAGGGGACACAACAAACATGTGGAAGAAGGTGTTCTGGTCAGATGAGACCGAAGTTTAACTTTTTGGCCTAAATGCAAAGCTCTATGTGTGGTGGAAAAGTAACACTGCTCATCACCATGAAAACACCATCCCCACTGGAAAACATGGTGGTGGAAGCATCTTGCTGTGGGGATGCTTTTCTTCAGTAGGAACAGAAAAACTGGAGTTGATAGGAAGATGGATAGAGCTAAATATAGAGCAATTTTGGAAGAAAACCTGTTGGAGACTGCAAAAGACTTGAGACCGGGAGGGAGATTCGCCTTCCAGCAAGACAATAACCCTAAACATACAGCATTGAGCATCTGTGGCAAGAATTCAAAATTGCTGTTCACAGATGCTCCCAATCCAATCTGGCTGAGCTTGAGCTATTTTGCAAGGAAAAGAATGGGCAAAAATTTCAGTCTCTATATGTAAAGCTGGTAGGAACATACCTCAAAAGCCCTGCAGCTGTAATTGCAACGAAAGGTGGCTTTACAAAGTATTGACGCAGAGGAACTAAATACAAACGCACACCACACTTTTCAGATTTTTATTTTCTTAAAATTTTAAAAATTGTATATCATTTTCGTTCCACTTTACAATTATGTGCTACTTTGTGTTGGTCTATTACATAAAATTTCAAAAAACACTAAACATTCAAATTTGTGGTTGTAAAGTGACAAAATGTGAAAAAGTTCCAAGGGGAAGGAACACTTTTTTAAGGCACTGTAAATAACTTCACTTGGGCCCGGCTTGGCAAATATTAGAGAGTGAAAGCAGTAGAGACAAACTCCAACTCCCAAAGATGGCCTGAAGGCCTATGACAACTCCCTGCTCGATTTTTTTATAGTGTTAAAAGACGGTTAATCTGTATTACAAAAAGGATTTTAATTTAGTTAATGCTCTTAGTAGGAATTGTGCATGATGTGCAATGTGCATGATGTCATTTAATGCCTTCAGCTCTCAGGGAAAATGCCTTAGGGTACAGTGATCAAAGAAATAATTTTTCAATGTTCCTAATTTTTAAAGATGGTACTTTCCTAATGATAATTATATTTAGCAAATTATGGTTTTTGTATCGTTAACTGTCATGACTAAATTAAAACTAGCACAGTGTGACAGAAGTTCAAATTATTACTGTTCTCCAGAAGTATGTCACATATTTATTTTCAATGATGTGGCTTTCTTACAGATTTCTTACACATTTAGTTTTGACTGTATTTGTATGTCTTGGCGTGGCATGTGTGGTTTTTGCTTTCGGAAATAAAATGTTAGATTGTATTATACTACTGTCCCACTTTCACATTCTTCTGAGGTTTTACTATGTTTTTAAAGAAAGTAAGATTAAAATAAACTGTGGATTTAATTTAATGCAAACCTCTATGCAAAACATGTCATGCTCTGTAGTTTGAATTAAACTACATTTGTTTTGACTGATGACTAAACGAACAAAGGAAACCTGTGAAAATCAGTAGGTGTTTCTAGGAACAAAACCATTTTCAGGCCAAAAATTCTTATCTGTTATATGTTATTTTAGAATAAGAAGGTAAAAAAGGCAGAATCTCAACTCTCTCACTCAGTTTTTCCAACTGCCATGCAAATGAACCTGCTATGAGAAACATGCTGAATAAACAATGATCACAAAAGACCTCAAATAAATCTCTTTTTAATCTCTCCTTAAAGTTTTCTTAAAATTTATATACAAAGATATGTCTCTAACTCAGTTTAACAAAGATATTTAATATTTGATCATGAAAATGCATTGTCTAAACTAATTTTTGTTTGCTAAGATACTTTTGTATATTTAAATAGTATTATATACATATATAAGAGAGAGAGAGAGAGAGAGAGAGAGAGAGTATTTTTGAACTAATAAATTATTATTATTTTAGTATTTGTTATTAATAATCAATGAATAAATTACTAATATTTTTAAAAATGCACTTAAATATATATATATATATATATATATATATATATATATATATATATTTAAGTGCATTTAATATATTTAAGTGCATTTATTATATATATATATATATATATATAATTTAAGTGGCATTTAAAAATATTAGTAATTTATTCATTGATTATTAATAACACAATACTAAAATAATAATAATTTATTAGTTCAAAAATACTCTCTCTCTCTCTCTCTCTCTCTCTCTATATATATATATATATATATATATATATATATATATATATATATATATATATATATATATATTATGTATAGTTATATATATACACACACATATGAGGCACATATATATATATCTATAAAATGAGGCACAGCTAACGTGTGGGACAGTCAGGGTTTGAGTTGGTGTGTCTGTTTAACTATGCAAACAAAGCGTTGTGCACTCTAGGTGCAGGAAATCATCAACACATTAATGACGCAAGCAGAACGACGTTTTTGTAAAACAGAAAATGAACACTAGATAATATGCCACAAGTGAATATAGATTTATTATATTTTATTCTTCTATTTAAATTCCTAATAAAAGGCACTAGCACAGTTCAATTCTGTAGTGTTGTAATTTACTAATTATTAATTATCCATGATTTTTTAATTTATATTGCCAGATGATTTGAATTCCCTACAAACGTATCCATTTTATTTTAAACGTCTGGAACAACAAATAATCAGAATTCATTAATTAATCAATCAATAAATCAATAAATCAATCAGAATGAGTCAAATTTACTATATAATAAATAGAAATATTGTTAAAATTGTATCTGGCCTGTAAATTCTAGGCAGGCATATATACACACAAACATTTTGCATATTTCATGAAAATATGGAATGGAAATATGTATACGAATATGTATAATAATATATGATATAATATATATATATATATATATATATATATATATATATATATATATATATATATATATATGTGTGTATATTTGACTTTATCACCAAAAAACAATACAAAACACCAAATATAAAAGCATCACCTGTTATGTACCTAATTGTAATTTTGTTATTTAAAGAGTAAATGTACAAATATAACAAAAAAATAATCGAATTTTAACTTTGTTTGTATTCATGTTAAAGAGAGAGCAATATAGAACTTAAGTTCTTATCACTGGTCTCTTCTTCAAACTCCGGTGACAGGCAGAGGTGGTCCACAGACATGTTTACTTAAGTTAATAAAGACTCCTTATAAATGCCTGCACTAGAGTCAATGGAGCAGGCATTCCTGCAGACAGTTTTTAAGAACCTGGCTACACACCCACATCAGGTATACACACATGCACACGCAGCCAGGGAAAGGTTAACACTGTCGGTGTTAGTCACTTAAGGTAGTTATGTGGTGGTGCGTGCCTGGAGACAGTCGTGCTGCCAGCTCCCCAACCTCTTATTCTTTTAACAGGCTGAGAACAGATCACATGTCCAGGAAGACTTTAAAAGGAATGAGACAGACAAACTGAGTACAAAAAAGTTCTTCCTCAACTGCATCAGTAGGCTTTGGCACAGAAGACATAAAACCCAATCCTGGTGCTTCCTTGGACAATCGCTTTAACTGCACAGGTAAGACCATGTAAACATTACAGTGGGCTTAGAAAAAATATGTAAAAAAAAATGCGAAAAAAAAATCATAATTTAAATGCGATTGTTTTTCAGTAAAATGTTAAAAAAATGTAAAAAAGTTAAAGCACCAAAAAATGATTTAACGTTTGTATTATGGAAAATATTTTCAAATATCAATTAGATGCTGTGCAAACTGAGTAGGTAAAAAACAGCAGTAATTAATAAGGGCTTCGAAAAAAAACCTTTGTTATTCTCATAACTGTTTTTTAATAGGGTTTCTTGGCAGCGTGCCACTTCCCCACCAGCACAAGAAAACGAATTTTCCCTTGAGAAAAGGGTTCGAATGTCTTAACTAAACTTGTCAAATCTGTCAAATGCGACTAAGGAGACTGTTAAACAACAGGTGAGTTTGGGTGAAATAAAGCAAACAGGCCAGTTATGTTTTCTTGGTTATAAAAGATATGAGAAGCTTAACAGCCTACATGATGCCTTAAATAGGCCTAGACTTGAAATCCCTATTGTATTTTAAGTTGATAGGAGAAAGTGGACCAGAATTGCCATGTTTTAACAGATTTACTTAACAGTTAGACAATATTTAAAAAGAATATACTTCACGTTAAAGTTTGTCTCGGTGTCAGATACCTTTCTACACTCGTCCAGTCTCAGCTGTGTTTGTATATAGAAATGGAGAAATAATATCCCAAGGGTTATTTGTCAATTTTCTGAATTCAAGCCAGAAATGTAACTTTTCTACATAAAGTGTTCAAATATATTTGCAAGGGCTGGGGAAGGTTATTATGTTCTTCAATATAGTGCTTTATAAATTATGTACATTTGGGGAAAAAACAATTCTAACATATAATATACATACAATTTTTTACCTAGCGATTTCATTAATGAGTATGGATTTACGGAAAAATTATCAAATACATTACAAGAAATACTTTAGAACAATATATATATTATTTTTTAAGTTTTTTTTTCCTCAAAAGTTCTGTTGGTAAAACCAGCTGTCACACCTGCAGCAGAAATTAAGCCAAGTTTGCAGAAAAGGTTGCCAAAAACTTCAAAATGTTTAAAGGTACTAATCATAAAGGCACAGGTACAATCATCATTCTGTTGCCAGGAGAATGATTCTTATCAAGGGCTGTTATCAAGTAGATGACACATGCTAACTCAAAATAAATATGATGCTGATCTGATATGGTCAAGAACAGTCATACAAAACTCCCTAGTATAAGGGGGTAGAAGTATACACCTGTAAATACTCGAAATGTATTTGTGTAATTATTGTACAAAAAAATATAAATAGTAAGCAAATGCTTTCTCTCAAAATAAAAAAAAAATAATTTTATATATATATATATATATATATATATATCTATATATATATATATATATATATATATATATATATATAACACCATGTAAGTCTATCTAAAATCATATTCAGCAATACTCAGTAGTGCAATAAGATTGCACAGTTTTTATTGCAACGAATTGCAGCAGAAAAACTGGCTTAATAAACAACTCTATGTTTGGCATGTCCATAGTGCGTATTATTATTTTTAGCATGATTTGTTGATGCGTCACTAATTTTTATATTTATAGTTATTTTTTAATTAGATTTTTTAAATAAAATTTTCACACCTGAATTTTCTTGACATTTTCACAGAATACGCCACTATGAATTATGGCTTAATAAAGATAAAACCAGCTTTGATTATTATAGTGTTTTACACCCTGAAGTACACCCTGTGAATGGCATTTATGTTGGACAGCTGTCAGAGAAATCACCAGGTTTGTACAAGCTGTCTACCACCAGCGGAACTTGACTTGAATTGATATTTAACATTCTATTATAAACATTTGACTGGTTAGACTTTTACCTGTCACACAATAAACGCAAGCTTACTCTGCATAATAACCAACTAAACACACAAATTAATAATACACAACTAAATTATTCCATGATGTCCTCCTGAGATGAAACTACGGTTAGCACTATCATTCCGCCACATGCAGGATCATTCGACAGTTCAGTTCAGACAGACCAGTCACGATTGAGTTTCGCATGGGAAAAGAACAAATATTTACTTTGAAATTCGTGATGTGATGCGGCTTACAGGTGTTAAACATCCATGCATGACTTCACCTGTTTACTAAGTCTAAAACTAAACAAGGAAGCATCTTTCTTTATAAGGAGATTAAAGTGGAGGTCTGTGTGTGTCTTTAATGTTTATCTGTAGCTTTTTAATTTTGTTGGCATTTGTTCAAATATTTTAACTGAAAATCTAATTTTATTAGTTATTAAGCATTTTATTTTAGATTAGTCTAAAAATTGCGTCCAATAAAATGAAGCTAAAATGTCTCCAACTGGACTCAATTGGTTGTGGAATGTAACTCTGGAATATAGCTGTTTGTGTTGGTTTTTTAAGGAAGCATCTTGAGTGATAAATTAAGCAATCAGACCGGTTCTGGCAGAAAGGAGGGCTGCCAAGTCTAAACTAAAACTTTAATCGTTACTCTTCTCAGCAACGATAAATGGCACTGACCCAGAAAAAAGGAGAAACTCCTAATTCCAGTGAAATGAATTTTCAAGTCTTTAACCAAACTTATTCAAGGATCAGTCACAGGCACTAATCTCCCCTTTTCTCCAGTTCTGAGTCAATACTGCCAAATGTGCCCGTATAATGGACTTACCTCAAGCTGTTGCTACACAGAGAGAAACACCAGGCTGCTTAGCGTGTCTAAGCTAACTATAGATGAAGGGAAAGATGCACCCCATTTTTCCAGGGAGGGGAAGAGGATGAAAGGAGGGAATGCAAAAACAGTAGGAAGGCAAGCAAGACAGATCGGGAAGAGAAGGAGATGAGAAGGGGGGGTTGTTTAAATGTGGATAACTTCATTTCCTTTAGGGTTAACCAGCATGCACCTTCACCACCCAAGTCTTTTATTTGTCAGAGTACAGAGAACTGCAAACAGTGTGTAAAATGGGTTGTGCACTTAATCCTTTATCCTTTCCATTCTATCTTGTCGACAATCTGGCAGCTTGTCTTTAGCTCCTCTACTATCACTGGGTGTGGAGCTATCATCCAATTTTATGAATTTGAGTGTCATTATGTCCAAACAATTGTAATGGGGAGGCAATGAGCATGTGGCATGCGAGAAATTATTCTACGCAACATTTACAGATAATTAACAATGACCATTTCAGCTCTCACTCTCCATCTGTGCTTCCTTTAATTCAGCAAAGTTACACAAGGTCATCATTACTCAAACACGTAGATATGTCCACCAAACATTACTGCACTCTTATGCCACTATGGTAGCATGTTATAAAAAAGTTTTATAGGCAGTGTCCTTAACACACAGAAATAAAGATTAAATCTAATCTTGCGTTAAAGCTGTTTTGCGCTTTGCTTTTTCTATTCAAATTTGACCTATTTCAAGCTTAGATCTATCTTAATACGTTGACATATCTTACTGTTTACTTCTTTCTAAAAAAACAATGTAAATGCTACAACATTTAGTCAAATACTATTCTTAATATTCTTTTATCTGAATTATTATTATTATTTTATAGCCGATAGTAGATAGTTCTAAAATAATAAGCGTGTTTCCTGTTGCTGTTTCTTAGACAACAGGTGTCTGTGATTGTCATCGTTTTTTTCCCTCTGTTTTGATCCAGTTTTCGCAATAGGTATAAAAGTCCTATTTTATTAAAAGCTCATGCTGACTGTGGAGACAGCAGACTGCTGGAATGACACTTTGAAAGTGGGAATCGAGTACATGTTATTTACTCAGCTTTTCGCCTCAATTCTGTGCTAGTGACCCGTAAGTAAGTTTGGTAGCCCAATCCGTTTTTGGTCTTTGCCTCTCATTGCTCTACCGTGACTTGCTTTGGTTTCCCTGCCCCATGTGTTCTCCACCACCTAAAGAGACAAGCAGCCTCACTAAGACACATATATCTCTTGAAAGAGGTTTGGATTCTGACTTTGACTATGGAACAGGACAACATAAGAATTAATAGCTACCATCTTAAAAGAGATAAAACGCCTTAAGTATTAATTATATCTATACAATGTTATTACTTTCAAAAAATGCTGATAATACCGTTTATTTTATATTGATAAATACGCCTTTAATTTTAATTACATTTAGATCAATGCCTGTTCACTTGTTGGGAATAACTAGCTAATATTTTTTTGCTATGTTTAAAATTAAGAGTCTTAGAAATTACTACACTGCTTCTTTTTCAGAAGGTCATGGCTAGTCCAGTGCGGATCCACCCAGACACTGCCTTGCTTCAGCCAGCTCGCTCTGCATCCAGTTTATCTGAGAACTCTTTGGCTGTTTTGAAAACAGAAGATGGGTCAGTGGAGCTCATGGACAATAAACCACGACTGGACAGCATGGACCGTCCCCTTCAGGGACTCTACCTGTCTTGTTTCGACATGCTGTTTACTGAGGATGCCACATTGTTGGTGAGGCTTGCAGATTCCTCTGCATCAGTTGCTGGTGGACCTAATCCAGACTCATGTCCAGAGCCAGATCAGTGCCCTGTAATTGATAGTCCAGGGCTAGGTAGTGAGCCACTGTCCCCTGGGCTTGAAGACCAGGTGGAGGAGAGATCTCTGGAACAAGTACAGAGCCTTGTGGTTGGAGAAGTGCTGAAGGATATTGAAACAGCATGCAAGCTGCTGAACATCACACCAGGTTAGAAGCTAGACTACAATATTGATTTTAGGTCTAAAATGTGAATGTTTTAAAATGATGTAAATAGCGCAGTTTGATTTTTGTTACAGTGTACTATTATAAAATGCTGTATGGTATTGTAGTTTAAATAATTTTTAAAAATCAGATGATTGAACTTTTGGCAAAATGTCAGGTGATAATGGACATTTGTAATCCACTCATGTTTACTTTTACATTGGCATGGCGCAAAACGTATGACGCTGAAAGTCCTGAACCATTCAATCATCTTCTTTAACTAAATAGAAACAGTGAAGGATGTTTGTGCACAATACATTAAACGTCAAAACCAAGCTTTATAAACCGATGATTTTAATCCCCACTCTTGAATTTGAAGTTGGTGCAAATGATCTGAGAAATTTGTTGGAGTCTCTTTACTTTAGGGCTTTTGGTGTTTACCCAGCAGGTGGTGTCTAACTGTCCAACTGAGCCCTTGTCCTGCACAGGGGAGGAGCTCTGACTAAAAAAGTAAATATCAACAGTCATCTCCAGAATAGTATATTGACTTGAGTCCAAAACATTTAGAATTGCTGAATAGGCTTAATTTTTCTATAGCTTAGCAATATAAAGGGAATGACTTTTCTCTGTTTGCATTACTAAACATCCCCTAATCTACTCTTTCTTGATTTTGTTATTCTTTGCTAGCCACTGACTTTTCAACTAACTGATGGCAAATTTCACTCCTTGTAAGTTATTGTGCTAAACCTCCTTGGGTAAACACTCCTTTGCCCGTTCACACTTTTGCTTTTGAATGACACATGAGCCCTGAATCACACTAAGGCATCAAAACATACAAAGCTCTATCCAAACATTACCAATCCCAAAGCTATAGGACTGTTGCCTCTAAGGAAGACGGTAAGGGAGTGCTAAAATAAACTAGCCAGACTTATATCTGATCTTTTAGATCCGGTGGAATGGAGTTGTGCGAATGTTCAGAAGTGGTTGTTGTGGACGGAACACCTGTATCGACTTCCCCAGGTTGGCAAAGCTTTTCAGGATCTGGATGGAAAAGACTTGTGTGCCATGACTGAGGAAGAATTTCGGCAGCGTTGTCCACAGTGTGGAGACACACTTCACGCTCATCTAGATATATGGAAATCGGGTGCGTACCCATTCTTATATATGCATTATATTATATCACTGGCATGGGTTAAAAAAAATCATAGCTTGCTAATACAGTTGAATACAGTTTTGCTATATTGAGCTATTTTAAATGTGTAGAGTAGAGTAAGTCTCTTACAAGCCTCTCTGTCTGCTTAGCTGCCTGGATGAAAGAAAGATGTTCAGTAGGAGAGTGCAGGATTACAGGTGAGTTTAGCTGGGAATAGATATGTAAACAACACAAACGTCAACATCATATTTTTCCCAAAGAAAAAAATAAAGAAAAACTGCCCCACTAACTGGTGTCATCCAACAGAGAGAGAGGAGCTGTGGTCAGAAGCAGACTCATCTTGCTCCGGTCAGCCTATCCATCTGTGGCAATTCCTCAGAGAACTCTTACTTAAACCACACAGCTATGGGCGCTGTATACGCTGGCTCAATAAAGAGAAAGGTATCACATATAATCAGGAAAATTTAACCTAGTAAATTAAATATAACATTATATCATGTTGTAAGACTTGTTTATTGTTTAATATCACCCACCAATCTGTTTTTATAATGAGATTCTTCCAATCTTTCGTTTGAAGGCATTTTTAAAATTGAAGACTCTGCTCATGTAGCAAGACTCTGGGGTCTAAGGAAGAACCGTCCAGCGATGAACTACGACAAGCTCAGCCGCTCTATCAGGCAGTACTATAAGAAGGGAATCATCCGCAAACCAGATGTGTCTCAGAGACTGGTCTATCAGTTTGTCCATCCAGTATGAGTCTTACAATTCACCAACAAAGACAAGATTATTTGTTATGCACTGACAAACTGCCTACGAACTGCAGTCTATGCACTCTAGTCCTTTTTGTGTTTCATTGATCTTGGTTTTGGTCTGAACTCACTGGATTGAATGATATTTTATTCCAAGTGCCAATTAATGGGGCCACTTTTACATGAAGACGTTTCAGGAGCTGACTGTCATCTTATTAAAAAACATTTAATGTCAGACATTTTATAATTATATAGTTCTTATAAAATGTCTGACTAATAGCAATGTCTGCCTGTCTCTGTCTCTCAGCTTATTAGCAAGGAAGTTAATGAGCAATAACCCACGGTCAGTTTTTGCCCTCTTATACATTTTAGGCACTTACTAGATGTTGAAACAGGGACGAAACATGAAGTTTGCTTTTATTTTTTTTTTTTTATTAACTTTTTCTTAGTTTGAACACCGACATTTGTTTAGTACAGGTTCCTTTCTGAAAGCTTTCATAATGCTGTGTCAATGCTTGCAGTTTTTGTTTGAGCAAACCGCCACTCCCTGTGTGAATAACTGGCCAAATCAGGCACATGCTTGGGTTTAGTCCTGGCCACCACCCAACTCTGCTCTTTTTTTAGTTTGCTGTGCCTAATTACACAGTAAACCTATTAACCCTCCCTGAAGGCATCAACAGTAAAGAAAGTCTTTACATTGCTAAACTCAAACAAATGGTCATCTTGTGTTTTTTATAATTAGCAACCAAATACAAACTACCCGGCTAATTATTTAGTAATATGATCTCACAAAGGGTTTCATTTTATGACCAATATTTCTTAAAATTAATATTGGATCTGGTTCCAATTATCAAGCCTTATCTAACTGTAATAAATTACCTGCTTTGAATTTGAGAATATGTGCATGAGTTGTTTTCTTCTATTTTCTTGTGCTTTTACCTTTTCTCCTGATTATTGTTTTTTGCTGTGTCTGCCGTTGTTATATAAAGATTTATTAGTACATAAAATTTTCTGTTACCGAAAGTCTTCATCATTTTTATTTAAGTCCTTTCACATTTCCTATTATCAAAATAAAACCATGGAAAAATATTGATCTGTTGCAAGTTGTTGAAATGCCAAAGTGAAGGAGTAAAAATAAACTCATAGTAACATGTGGGCTTTTGGGCTTTTTGTAAACCTTTTTTTTTAATGGTAATTCAATCAATTCATATTTGCTTTTCTGATGACATTTGATTTTAAGTAAAAATATATCTATTAGTTTTGTATAACACGGACTTTTTAAGTCTTATGTAGTATTTTCAGACTTTATAATGTGTTCTCTTAATTAAATACTATTAAATATTAGAATGTTACATCTATTTATATGTAATTACATTATTATTACATATAAATAGATGAACAGTAACAATCTTTGTTACTGTTCATGACATCCATATGGCACTCAGAATAGTGCCCTCTAGTGGTGATCTGTCATAAAGCTTTTGCTTTGTGTTTCGACTTGTCATGCAGGTGTTTCCGATTTCCATACCCTTAAAAATAAGCCAAACAAAAAAAGGTTCTGAATTGTGGAGGAAAATATTCAGGCAAATTTCTGCTACTTCAAATTGCTAACCATGCACAATTCTTTGCAAGAAGTACGGTCATTGTTTTGGTAACACAATACATTTACCAAAAAATATTTCCTGTTAAGTATTACCTTCAGGCAAATGGTTTTTTTTTTTCAAATACAGCAGATGTAAGAGCGTTGTAAAATATTCATTAGAGAGAATAATATCAGCTCAAGTTTCCTCTAGGACTGTAATGCTATTTTTATAAATATATAAATGACAGGAATATAAATTAAAAAGATAATTGATTTGGTAAGTTAACAAGACACTTTTCTATTACAGCATGTAAGAATGTAAATTAGTCATTAAGGATGTTATCGCTACCCAGCATAGCATAAACCCAGCATAGTGCTGATGAAAATTTGCTTCTTCCAGAAAGGACTCAGTGTCAGTCATCAAAGAATATCAACATGAACAAAATGTTGAATGTCAGGGTGCAGAACTTCACAATCCAAATGTAATATGGTGGCTCATTGCAGAGCAAACTGTATTTGAGGTTGACGTTTAGTAAAACACTAACACATGAAAAAACATCCGAGTTCAAATGCTGTACATCGGGATAGAAACATCGCAAAATCATATACAGCCTGGACTTCACAGAAACTTCAGCAAATCAATAAATAAGAGGTAAAAGGCATGTTATAACCCAGAGAAGTCTTATAAAAACTAGGGTTTGTCACTACAACACCTCAAATGAATAAAATATACATATACATATAACATAACAGTATGGGGTTTTTTTCGAACCAAATTTAGTATGAATATAAACAAAACAAATACAATATACTTTATGCCCATTTGAGCTTATTCTTCTATTCAATCTGTAGGGTGTGGTGTGAATGTATGAACTTCTGTCTTTTAGGGAAACTGATTGAAGTCTCTTCAGTCTTTCAGGTCAGAACAGAACACCATTTTTCCACGCAAGGCAACTAAATAGGCTCGACGTAATTGGCCGGGTACAGTCCAAGCTGACCATTGTCCAGCCGTCCTTTACACCAGCCTTGATCGTCTTCATCTTCTAGCTTAGTTAGCTCATCACCTGTTAGGGAAGCATTAGAGCATCTTAGTGACTACTTAGTGAGAAGTACATCATTATGACAGTTAATTTATAGGTGGACCCAAGAGGCATATACACTCGGACATTCTGTAGGATCCAACCAGCAGAACTTTAAATCTAATTAATAAATCTTATCAGATTTTTTGACAAGTGTAACAAATGTATAGCTAATGGTTAAGAGCAGTTGTTACTAAGCTTTTGCTTTTTTTTTTTTATAATATATATATATATATAAAAACAACTTTAATGATGTATTAAGGTTTACACAGTATATATATATATATATATATATATATATATATATATATATATATATATATATATATATATATATATATATATATATAATATATATTAAAATATTACTGTTGTTAAAGTTGTTTTTACAAGTCTGCAATACCACCATAAACCTCTGGTTGGAAAACCCTTATTACCACTGGACTATTAAAACAAGCACCTTGAACTAGCATTTCTCCACCAGAATGGATGCTGGGATGCTCTCACCTACTCTGAAGCTGAGCTCATCTTGTTCTTGCCCTTCATAATCATATAGTGCCCTGACTCGCACTTCTTGGCATCTTTCCTCCTCAAATGGGTTGGTATCTCCGTTGGACTCTGCTGGAGCAGCTTGGTCCTCATCTGACCACTCAGCTGAGTATACCTGGGTCTTCTCATAACTGCTAACACTAAAATTTAAAGATGATCAAACAGACATAAAAACCACATAAAAAACTGAAACAAAAATGTAGGCATACCACCAAAAGTAAAAAATGTTTAATTATGTTCTCACAACAGCTAACGTTTCAAGCTACATGCTCTTCATCAGAAAATAAGCACATGTATAGCAGCGCCCTTATAAACACAGCAAAAAAACTTTCCCCTATGACCAGGAAGAAATAAATAGAAAAAGGAATGTAAGGGCAATCAGCAAATATCCTAAAAGTGAGAACAACAACTGATTATCAGTACCAACTACATTTAGAAATGCCTGACGGCAAACCATACAACATATGGTCAGACTTATATAAAATAAATAAATCCTAATAATTAAAGAAAATATCAAATAAGAAAAGGCAAATATCCAAGTATTAGTTAAGACCATTAGAAGATAAAATGTTTAAATCCAATATGCCTCGAGTTTAACAATACAATTGTTAATGTCGCCCCTCTTCGAGGTAATATGTTGAACTACGAACTACGAAGTTTTGAGTTGTCTACTTGTTTTCTCCACGTAGCCCAGCTCGTACGGACAACGCAACATATAAATGACGTTGGTAATTTTACATGAGATTTTTCCTCTGATCTTAAGTTTTGCCAGTAGAGAAATGATTAAAAAGTTTTATACGCTTTTTATACATAGATTTACATCTAAACCTCCACACTTGAAATTACTAAAAGGTATATTGCTACACTAGCTATATACACTAGACCTGGGTTGAGCAATATACCCTTTTAGTAATTTCATGTGATGAGTCTTTAGCTGTGTATATAAAGGCAGTGCTATACATGTGTTCATTGTCTTATGAAGAGAATGTAGCTCGAAACATTATTTGTGTAACAAATACACAAGCTTACTGGATTTTTCATGTAAAGATAAACTGATAAACTAGTCTAAAGAAACAGGTTTTTTTTTGTACCTGCTACGGTTTTCCACCTGTGGTGATTGTTGATTCCGACCAGTTGTGACATGGGTGAGTGTGACACCATCATGGTGCTTTTTCAGTTTTTCCTTCTTGCTAATGGCATGGCTCAGTTCTGGGTTGTATTCCTGTGAGGAAAAATATATTACAGAAATAATGACAGCTTGCAGGTACATCCACATATGTATATATTCTATCTTGCCACAATGTTGGAAGACCAGAGTTGTCTAGAATGTTTTTCTATGTTGTAACTAAGAGACCCAAACGTTGTTTCAGCATGTCCCTGTGCATAAAGTCACTGAGTTTCATGAAGACTAATGTAGCTGAATGTGCAAAGCCATCCAGCCACTTACCAAAGTCTAGTAAAAAGCATTTCTATTAGTGTGGAGGTTATTATAGGAGAAAGAGCGAGATTACATGTGAAAAAACGTGTTCAAAACACATATGGGTGTAACAGTCATGTGTCCATATATTATTGTGTAAATATTGTATGACATCAGACTATACTGACAGAGAGAAGCATGTCCTGAGAAGCCATGTTTAATGCTACATTCACACATGAAATAAAAAATGCAACATATTCTGTTCTTTGTTAAAAAAAGGACTCCAGTTAGGATTTACCTTCAGATTTCCCCTTACATATAAAAGTACCATGACCAAAAATTATGGTGGCAAAATTTGATTTAGGATTTATTTAAAAAAGTGTTTAGACAAATTGTACAGTGGAAATACACTATGAGCCATCAGTTCATTTTAGAGCTCCAGGTGCACATAAGCTCACACACTCATCAACATGTTCTTCATAAGTTAAGTCAACTTATGAACAGGACAACCAGAGAACCTGAGAGAACTGTTCTTTATAGTTATGAAGTACTTCAAACCAGACTTACTCAAGAAATAATCCCAGAATAAAACACCTATAAGCAAAGAAGTGTTAAAAATTAATTTAATTTGTCATTTTAGTAATATTTTACCTCAAACTGTGGCCAATTCATGTGCATGCCCGGGCCATGGTTGTTGCTGAACCACCTTAGGTCTTCTTGAGGACTGGCAGAGGTGATGGTTTGTTCGAGATCGCTGTAAACCCTGGCGTACCTGCAAAAATACAGGACAGTCATGCTTTTCTCTTTGCTCTCGATCACATTTCACCTTTTGTTCTCTGTTTCATTTCTGGACCGTCTTAGGTTTCTGTGTTTAGCATTCAGGTGCACCTAGGGTTCCAGAATTACCAGTGTTTTATAGTGTGCATTTACATTCCATTATTTTTTTTATCCTACAGCTGTTTAGGGTTTGGAGCCTTACTCAAGGGCCCAATAGTGACAGCTAAATGGTGCTCGGATTGCAGCCACCATCTTTGGACCAGCAGTCTAACATTACTAGGTACCACTTCCTATTTTTAACTGGTCCTATATCCTCCCAGTCAGTTTCTGTTTCCCTGATTCTGAAATTTTTTCTAAGCAGTCATAATAAATATCTATCTATGCCTTGTGGACTTGATTTTTTGCACCATGCTCTTTCACAGGCTTTCGTCAATTATGTTTGTTTTTTATATACAAACTTATTTTCTCTCCTACTGGAGACATCCACATTCATCAGCTTTTTAAAGTTTTATTTGCCATTGATGTTTTTCCTGGGGTTGGCGATTGCTGAAGAGGTCCTAAGGAAGTCCAAATCCAGCGAAGGTCGAATTAGTTCCTGAGTGGCCCAGTCCTACCAATCAAAGAAATGTCCAATCCAGTTTTTTCTAACCTCTCCTGAAGTCACATTTCAGTGGACTCGCCAAAAAACCCAAGACATGTTTCTTCACTAACCCTGTATTAATTCTACCTGATTTGCAAATGCAGTTTGTTGTGAATGCCTAAGAGGCTCAACCTCAGTAATCCAGGTGAGGACATTTTAATTTTACTCAGTTATATCGTCCAGATGCTTGGAATCTGACACCTGATTCTCTTTCTCATAGCAGTATAATGTTCCAGATGTTCCTAAGACTGCCTGCTACATTCTGCCACCCTCACGTATTAAGGATGCAGTCTCCTGGGATGTACAGAAGACGGTCTGCTAAACAAATGAAAGTGTGCTCACACGGGCTGGATTTTTGCCTGAACCTACCTTTCAAGTATTCAAGTAATCCAGTGGAGACACTCTCACTTTTTTAGCCATTCAGGCATTAGTCTAAATCTGATATAGACAACAATTCTAGAGGTTTTCCATGTAGCAGGAGGTATAAAAAAAAAGTGTGGCCGTTACACAGTGTCTCTGAATTGTTACATCCTTTTCCTGATTTCCTGGTCTGCTATTTCCCTAGCCATTGTCAACGGTTAGACTACACCCAAAATAACACCAATACGTGTAAAATAGTGGAGAGCTTCTTTTAGGGAAACTGGTTTGATTCAAATTTTGCAAATACCTGACTTAAATAGAACATTGCTGAAAATCTAGAACATTATATGGGCCATTTATCATTACACAAATGCAAATATGCTGAGACGTGCTTAATATTACATTTATTTATTTTTAGCTATAACAGAAATAAATATTACCAGCTGACGTAGGTAAGAAATCTGAAGTTTAAGAATGACCTTAACAAAAACTAATTAAAGTACACATATCCGCTTTGGCAGAAAGCTGTTAAGCAGAGTTAATCTTTAAGCTAACCTTTGGTTCTCTGTGAGGTTAATGTGACGTTTGATATCCAAAAGCACCTCCCTGAAGAACGCTAGTCTCTTCTCCTCAAACTGCTGGCACTGTTCGAACACCAGTTCCATGTTTTCCACATACTGTGGCGTACAGTTGCTCAGCTCATCCACAACCTTCAAATATTTTTCTTTGGCCTGCAATAAAGCACAAAAACACCTGAAACAATAAGCACAATCTACATCCATTCTTGTTTTGGATTGTCTAAAATGCATGAACATTGATCTCTAGCCTACTCCTATTGTAATAGTAAAAGCCAGCAGAAGATTAGCCATCTGTCTTGATTAACCTGTTCATAGATGGAGCATGTGCAGAGTGTTTGACCCTTTTAAAGCATTACATTATGCTGGATTGCCCCTAGAGATCAAGCTTTTCAAGATGAGCTACAGTGACTAATTCACTAATTCATCGTGGAGAGTGTGTCTGGTCTACTGAATAGTGTATAACAACAGGAAGAACCATCTGTATGGCCCACGGGACAGTGAGCTTCTTGTTCAATATGCTGTAAGTGTTTTCACATAATTGAAACACCTTCTTGTAAATTTCAGGCTAGAGGGTATTTTTTTTATTAGAACTATTTGACTCATGGCAGAAAAAAACCCAAAGATCAAACCACAAAGAGATCTGTTATGTGAGGTGCATAGACAAGATCTTGTAAACATTACTGCCATGCGTTTTTGCGATATACCATGAAGTTGTTGAGCTTCCAAAAACAGTTAAACGATGTAAGTGCAGCATTCTCAGTTTTACCACTGTTTGTGATTTTTGTTACCATGTAAACACTTTGACAGGCTTCATGATCAAGTCATTTGTCGAAAAGGCTTTCATAGTAGTCGAACCCCATGCTTATAAACTGCACACAATTTCTCAATTGTTTTTTAATCGTAAAAATTCCCACAAGTTTTGAGTCAGCCTATCAATGCACCATAAGGACCACTCAACATTCAGTGCCACTGTTGTACTGCGCTCTAGTGTTTTACAGCGCTAAGATATCAACTCTCTCTTTTGACATTAGCCTCAAGGTCAAAGAGAGAGAAGCACCACTTACAGAACATTTGATTCTGTACGTGAGATAAATGTACTCCAGCTTGTGTACTTGAAAAAGCTTTTGCACTTCTGGTAACAAGGATGCTTTGGGTCGATAACAGTAATGCTTAATAAAGGGAAATGTTCACGTTTGTAAATCTATTTTTTTTTCATTTAAAATAATATTTTAGTTTGTCTTATAAAAACACAAACATACAGATTACTTAAAATTGTTTAACTTTCTACACCTAACCTGCATATGCAAGCACAGTGTTTAAACGACACCATAATGGAAACGTTATATTGTATACATGCTATATACATTTATATATCCTGAACATCAGATTTCAGAGAAATATCATTCATCATTCAAAAAATCCAAAAATGCCAAAATCCAAAAATGTTTTACATCATATTTGTGTAGCAAATAAAATTTTTTTTTTAAGTTTTAAAAACCTTAAGCACGACTGCACAAGAAATTATGCACAAACTAGTTATATACTCATTTATGTATCCATATACTATATGAAGTTTAAATGTATGTACTGACATATCCTGGAATAAATGTGATTCTTTTTAACTGAATGATTCCCAAGCTTACCTTCTGAACCTCGCTTTTACATTTATCCACTTTCTCCTGAAACTTCTTCTGCTGCTCTGCAGTGGTAGACGAAGCTTCTCCTTTGCTGTTGGCTTCTCGACTAGAGGCGATCTTTTCCTCCTTGCAGGCCATATGATATGCTTTCTTTGCTGTTTCCACCTAAGGAAAAAGCGAATGTCTGTCTAAATTAATTTGTTTAATTAATTAATTTTGTGTAGTTTGTACACTTTAGAATTTCCACCAAACAAGGCAGTGTAAAATGACCAAATATTAGTCAGTGGTATGATTAGAAAAAAAAAACATTTCTTTTCTCGTACAGGCAACCGTGACCGTATTAATTTAAAATAATTATTATGTAACAGTATTAATTGATTTTCAGTCAGCAATGTCCGGATAAAAAACCGGAAAAAAAGTCTCAATAATACTATAATGTACTATAACAATCTAAACTAAGGTTTAAAGAGATATTAGTTAACTGAGGGTGAGTAAATGCTTAGTGGTTATACATGCTTAAAAATGTTATAAATTCTGAAACATTCCTGTAAACAAATGTTTGCTTTTGCTAAAACTGAAAAAAGTTGCAAGATAAAGTGTTATATAAATTTATATTCAAATATAAACAATTATGGCAATATGGAATCTTGTCAGTAATGCTTCTCACCTCTTTAAGCTTTTTAGCCCACGGTTTCTGAGCCTTTCTGAAGCCTTCCTCTGCCTCTTTGGTTTCCTTAAAGCTTCCCATAATCTGCTTGTGGTATGAGTCTTTCTGCCAGTTTTTCACTTTCTCCATGTCCACATTAACAAGCAGGTTTTTTATGTCCTGATGAATTTCACTCACTCTTTCTGTTTCATTCATCACAGCAATCCAGGCCCTTTCTACTGACCCATACTGTGGCCCTGTGATACAAACAAAACAAATTAGTGATCTACAGGTATCTAACGTCTTGTTAAGGATCAATGGAAAACGCAAATGTGTCCAAACTGTTTAAATGATTTACTTTAAATGAATTACCTCTTTCCACTAGCTGTCTCCATCTCTTAGACCAGTCTGTCAGCTGCTGTGAATATGCCTTTTCAATCTTAGCTCGCTCCTGAATGCAAGTTAACATGTCGTTGCAGAGCCGATGGCCATCATCAATGCGCTTTACCGCAGGCTTATAGTTCCCAACCTGTGATAAAATAATAGCTTCTATAAAAACAGTACTAAATATGAGCTAATTATATTCAAAAACTGTCTGAAATTAGTTTAATACTATGTTGAACAAACAAGCGGCTCCAAACCTCCCAAAAACTGTCTGTGGTCTCATCAGACACCAGAGTCTCATCGTAGGCCCCTGACATGCTGAGAAATTAGACGAAAACAAACTCACGGCTATAGATAAATTCAGCAGGGTAGATTTCACCATGAACTGCAAGAAAGCACAGAACAACTTGTCAATATTTATTAGAATGTGTTATCAGTCCTAAATAGATAACTAAAAATAAAAATTACTGTCTTATTAGAAATTTACTACACTTTGTATCAGTACAATGTAAATTGTTCTCAGCTTAAATGTTTGCGTGCATCTTTTGAAAGCCTAATTGTCAAAGGTTTTGTTTATTATCTTTCATCGTAATAAAATGTGTGTGGCTTTAGAAAAGCCCGTCTATTTTTAAAAGTAATACACTGAGTAATACAAGTGCCCTAATTGATAACAGCTCATCGACTTCAGTACCAATGCACATACAATATACAGTCAAAAGTATTGGTACACTCGGTCATCACTTCTATATGTGAACAATTTATTCATTATTTAGTTCCATTGTCACTCCTATAATAACCTTAAATTCCTGTTGATTCTTTTAGTGCATTTAAGGTGGGATTTTTTTCCCTTATTCAGCGACAACAGCATGAGGCACTAATATCAGGTCTAGGGTGCGGTTTCCAAAGCTTAACTTGATTTAAATAAAGTTTAGGTCAGGGCTCTGTGCAGAACACTCAGGTTCTTTCACTCCAACCATAACACACTGTGTCTTCATAGAGCTCAGCGGCTTTGTTCACAGGGACATTGTAGACAAATGTTTCTAACTTTAAAGCAATAGTTTAAGGAAGATACAGTTACATGGGTGTGCATAGTGTCCAAAAACATTTGGCCATACAGTGTATAAGTACTAAGTCTGGCACAGCTGAGTTGATCTAAAATAAAAACATGAGAGGTCTAAAGCCAATGCGTTTAGATAGTATATGCTGTCATTATGTAATACTAACAAGATTTAACAAGATTAAAAATAAAATGTTAATTGTTATTTTTTTTTAAAACATTTCTCTGAACACGTGTTTTTAGCTATTTAAAATTAACCTCCATACTTGGTAATAAAACTGGCCTCAGCTGTTTCAGAAAATAAAATGCTTAAATAAACCAGAGAGGGTAATTAATTTATCTGAAATTGACAGGACAATGGATTTTGTTTTGAGAGCAAAGGGGTGGCACTAATGTGTCTGTGTGGGTGTGTGTGTGTGTGTGTGTGTGTGTGTGTGTGTCAGGGGGGAGAGGGTTCAGCATTCATGTGCTTAAATAAAAGACCAGTGGGGGAGGGACGACAGCCGTATGTCAGCTGCATCCAATACCAAAACCAAAAACAACACAACATAAAAGGCAAAAAATTAAATTAAAAAAATAAATAAATAAAAGTTTAATATGATGGAATCCTGTTTTAAAGTGGCTCCATCATTATAAAGAGTTGATACTTCTTGACTCAATGTCTGATTAATCCAGTCTAATGGACCGAGAGGACTACCACAGCAGACAAAGGAGCTGTAAGCATGACTAAAAAGTCTTAGCTATTAACCCTTAAAACTGTACATCCCTCAATGCTGAACGATCTAAAATGCTATGCGTTTTAATAATTAAGGCAGAAATTTTGCTTTGATATGCATACAGACTTTACAATTATTTCCCTCATGTCATACTTTTTGTCATAAACCATAGGTTAATAAGACATAGTGATAATGTGTCCTTAAATTCAGCCTGTGTTTATCCTAATACAAACACATCCATTTATTATTAATATTCCAAACAGCTACCTATATAACCTTATGAAAATATCAGTTCAAATAAACTACAACCACATGCAAAAATTGTTTCTGCATGCTGCCACGCACCCACAATTGCAGCGTCTCTTCACTCAAGCCAAAAGGCAAACGGAACAAAAGCATAGCAAACGCCAGAGTAGGCAAAACAAAACTGTAACGCAACAAGACAGCAGCATAGTGCTGACAAGAACCGCTTACCTGCACTCTTTCGTAACGCCACAGGAACTGCCTTTAGCTTCCAAGCACATGTGGCCTCTCTTACAATTCAGCCTCATCTGGTTCTAAATATTATTATAATTTGTTTGCTGCTATTCTTTTTATGTTAATTAGCCTTAAGCGAGTTCCACTGACCAAATCCTCTCAATATGGGACAGAACTGTAAAATGTGTTGGCTGTGTAAGTGTTCCTGTAAGGTGCGCGTGTGTGCGCACGCGTCTTTGCATGTGAATGGCAGGGCGGGAATTCAATCACATTCTGCTTGAACAGTCTTAAAAGTGAGGGGAGGGAAAGAAAATAGAACAAAAAAATTGATTACTGGCGTAGACAACTGTATAAAGTTAAGCATTTGAATTTAAGATGTCTGTTTACATGACATCTTATAACATATAAAATATAACATCTCATAACATACAGTATATCATGTCATATGTAATAAAGATATGTTAATTCTTTAAACTATATAGTCAAGAAGATTTTACATTAGAAATAAAACATTTTGTGATTTTTAGAGTTAATAGAACACCAGTACACACATCTTTTGTTGTTCCTGCTGCCCAAGTACTGTCCAGTCATTAAAAGTGTGAAACCCACAATCAGGACTGTTAAAGTTTGGATGGATGGGGCCGACGCTGCTCTCCAACAGCAGTTCACACATACAGACTGGAGTGAATTTGCTGCACAGGCCACTACAGATACAGTCACCAATATCACCAGTGCTGTCCTTGATTACATCAATAAGTGTGTGGATTTGGTGACTACAAATAAGAACATCAAAGTGTTCCCCAATCAGAAGCCCTGGATGAACCGTGAGGTCCGTCTCCTGCTCAAAGCATGCAACACCGCCTTCAGGTCTGGAGACCGGGAGGCCTACAACGTCGCCAGAGCCGATCTGAGGAGGGGAATCTTCAAAGCCAAACATGAATACAAACAGCAGATCGAGGAGCACTTCATCTCTGCTGACCCCCGGCGCACGTGGCAGGGAATACAGGCTATTACTGACCGCAAACCACCCAACAGAACACCTCCAACCAGCTCTGCCTCACTCCCAGACGAGCTTAACCACTTCTATGCTCAATTTAAAAAAAGGGAATATAGAGCCTATGCTCAAAACAGAGCTGTCACCAGGTGAGCAGCCACTCTCGCTCTCTATCTCTGAAGTGTGTGCTACCCTGAGTAGGGTGAATGGTAGAAAGGCAGCTGGCCCTGATGGCATCCCTGGACGCGTACTCAGAGCATGCGCGCAGCAGTTGGCTGAGATCTTCACGAACATCTTCAATCTGTCCTTGGCCCAGGAAATCGCCCCCCACCTGCTTCAAGTCTGCTACCATTGTACCAGTGCCGAAGCACTCTGCTGCAAAAGAACTGGGTGACTTTCGTCCAGTCGCACTCACCCCAGTTATCGCAAAGTGCTTTGAAAGACTGGTCCTCAGCCACCTTAAAGCCTGTCTGCCACCCAACCTGGACCCTCACCAATTTGCCTATGGCCCAAATAGGTCAACTGAAGATGCCATTTCCACAGTACTACATTCTACCCTGACTCATTTGGACAACCCCGACATTTATGCCAAGATGCTGTTTGTCGATTTTAGTTCAGCTTTTAATACAGTTAGCCCTTCTAAGCTAACCTTGAAGCTGAAACAGCTCAGCATCAGCACACACCTTTGCAATTGTACCCTGGACTTCCTTACGAACAGATCACAGTCTGTTAGATTGAATAACATCACCTCCTCCAATCTCACCATCAGCACCGGGGTTCCCCAGGGTTGTGTTTTGTCCCCTCTCCTATACTCCCTTTTCACCTATGATTGCGTGCCTGTCTATGCGTCAAACAGCATTGTCAAGTTTGCAGATGACACCGCGGTAGTCGGCCTGATCAGAGGTAACGATGAGACGGAGATCCAGCACCTGGCAGCATGGTGTGATTACAATAACCTGGGACTCAACACTAAGAAGACAAAGGAGGTCATTGTGGATTTCAGATGAGCTAGCAATCACTCTCATCCTCCAATACACATCAACGGAGCGGCTGTTGAGTGTGTACCTAGCTTCAAGTTCCTAGGAATTCACATCTCTGAGGATCTCACCTGGTCTCTGAACTCTTCTTTCCTGGTCAAAAAGGCAAAACAGTGCCTATATTTTCTGAGGAGACTTAAAAAGTCCAATCTCAGCAACAGGATACTGGAGAACTTTTACTGCAGTACCATCAAGAGCATCCTCACAAACTGCATCTCAGTATGGTACAGCAGCTGCACTGCTTCAGACCACACAGCCCTTCAGAGGGTGGTGAAAACCGCCCCACGAATCATCGGCACTCAGCTACCCACCCTGGACAACATACACAAAAAACGCTGTCTGCAAAGAGCGAGAGGCATAATCAAAGATCCCTCTCACCCCAACCACAGACTGTTCACTCTTTTCCCATCAGGCAGACGCTACCGAAGCCTCAGAGCCGCACAAACAGACTAAAAAACAGCTTCTTTCCTGTGGCTGTTTCTGCACTGAACAGCTGATATACAGTATTTTAATTACTACTGCACTGCCATTTCTATACTTTGCACTACCTTATCATTATGCATCTTTGCACAATCTATAACTATAATCTATAATCTATTGTTACACGTCTATATTCTATCCATATACCTCTGTACATTATTTACCCCCACCTTTGTAACTATCAACCCCATACCCTATTTATTACACTGATATTTATTGTTAATAAGCCACTTATGCACTTCTGGTTAGATGCTAACTGCATTTCATTGGCTCTGTACATGTACCTTGCACAATGACAAAGTTGAATCTAATCTAATCTAACCTAATCTCTGGACCCTCAGTACAGCCCTTAACCTTTTCACTGCTCAGTTTGATTCTAATTTTCAGCCCCTGGTCATCTAATGTCAGACAAAGTGCTGGAGACACCTAGAGGCTGCAGTGTCCCACACGATTTGTGAAATTTGGTAGCAGATAAGTAATGGTTATTGGTGAGTTAGCAAAGCTGGATTCTTTTTTTGTAAAGGGTGTGGAATTTATTTAACATACAAAAAGAAAACCTCTAAAACATCTAAAAGAAAAGTTGCTCTGACAATCTTCCTCAACTTGGAAAATTGGGTTTTTCAGGTGGACAATGGTCTATGCCACACAGCCAGCTCAATCAAGGGCCAGCCCAATGTGAAATGGGCCGGTGCTGTGGTGTAGTGTCTTAAGGTGCCAGCACATACATGGAACTGTTGCATTTCTGGGGACCTGAGTTTCATTTTAGCTCTAGTCCAACTAGGTCGCTCCCCTATTTTACCTCAATCCTATCCTGTCAATAAAAGGCTATAAAATGCCCAAAAAAATGCAACCCAACAAAAACCCAGCTGATTATATTTCAGCACCAGTAGCGGCATTAAATCACCCAACAACAATCTGAAAGACGGGTGAAGAGCATACCTCTTTTTTTGATGACCCACTAACAAGGTTCTTTTAAACCTAACCGGTACCCAATATCTACATTTACACTATACAAGGCAAAAGGGTCAAAGGTAGCAGAAAACAAACAAATGGATTTTGCTTACTGCACCATAAATGTAGGCAAATTAGGCAGGAAAAAACTGAGGAAAGCCCTTGTTATAATCTGGGTGAATTTAGCACTGACATAAATATATAGGTCACTGTTGGTGTCCACCTAACATAGCTTATTCAATAAATGTGGCTGGAATCCATGTGCTTGTCTCATGCTTCATCCCGGGTCAAATCCAATCTGTGCCACATTAGAGGAAAAATCTAAATTGGGTCAGTTGTGTATATATATATATATATATATATATATATATATATATATATATATACATTTCATACACACACACACACACTATAACTCATCTATAGAGATCTGCATCAGTCTATAAGCAACCGAATTTTGTTTTTAAATTTAAAGCTCAGTATAACTCAGTTCAAAGTCTGAAAGCAAGTCAGACTGCACTTTATCTAAAGTGCAGCACAATAAAGTTGACAGATAAAAGAACACATTCAGGACCCTACTTGACCGTTTTTTAAGAGCTCAGGCTTTACCACATTCTTTGACACATTCAGGGTTGTGTCACTATGTCATTAATTCACTCTATGCTATTCTAGTTTACAGCCACAAATGATTAAAATATACAAATATTCTAAAATGAACTGGTTCCAACTTAGCAGTTGACAGATTAGCTTTACAAGAATATCATGGATCAGTTTTTTTTTTTCAATTTTTCAAAAATTTTTATCGGCGACCCCTGCCTGATTGCTGGTCATGTCACTAAATTGATGTACTTTTCCTAAAGAAAAGCTTTAACACTCTTTTCATTATCATCCTAAAAAATTACATCATTATTACCAAAAATTGTTTCTAATGATGGAATAAGGAAAAGTGTCCAAAATTTCGATGGACATTGACAGTGCATTGATTGTAGATGTAAGAATTGTCCTTTCTGGCACCCACATGCGCAAAGTTGTTGCACTTCAGTCCTTTATGGTCCCACTTCTCTCTCTGTCTACCCTATTTAATCCCTCTGTCCTATCAATAAGGCAAAGAAAATCTTTCAAGCAATTGTCTTTTCTACTTGTCCTTTACCTGACATGCAACCCCATATCAAAAATGATTTGGAAAATTTGGTTGTTTTTCTCAGGCAATCATTTTTATACATTTCTTTAGAACGGCACCAGACAAAACTCCTAGCATCGTCTTTTTGTCCAATGCAGATTCGTAAATCATCACTGAATATCACATTCATCCAGTCATCCACAGTCCATGACTGCTTCTCTTTAGTCCACTGTAGCCTTGTTTTCTTCTGTTTAGGTGTTAATTCTGGTTTTTATTTGTCTTTTCTATATTTAAATTCCATTTTACCCCAATTTTTTTCTCACAGTTCTGTCACAGACACTGAATCCTGTTTTCGTCCATTTTTTTTGGTTCTATTGTGCATTTTCTAGTTTTAAGGCAAATTGCTTCGAGTCTTCTATGCTGCTGCTTTGAGATCTACCTTGGTCTGCCTGTATGTTTTCCTTTTATAACCCTTTTCATTTTGTTTATATTTTGCACCACATTTTGGAAACAGCTGGGAACATCCTTTTTTTGCCACACTTAGTCTTAGTTTTATAATCCTTTCCATAATTTTACCTGAAATCTCCTGTTGACATGCTTCCTTTTAACTAACCAAGTCCAACAGCTCATTAAGATCATTTAGCACTCTCTTATAACTGCTGACTACTTAGCATTTTAGATATGTGCTGGTATTTACAGTATCTCACAAAAGTGATTAAACCCCTTTAATTTATATAATTAATCTTCTGAAAGGGCAATACTATAGAAATTAAACTTGTATATTAGAGTAGTCAATGTGCAGATTGTATAACAGTATAAACGTACTGTTCTCTCATAACTTAAAATACAGCTATTATTGTCAAAATAGCTGGCAACAAAACCACATCATACACCTTTGGGATGAAGTAGGAGACTGATGACAACCCAAAACCACCTCACCCAACATTAGTACCTGGTTTTAAAAAGAATTCTGTGGTTTTATGATAAAATGTTCTCGAAACGTTCAAAGATTATTTAAGACATGAGAAAAAAATGTTCAAAAAGGAACGTGCTTCTAAAAGAAGGTTTAGATCAGGTTATAAATGTCTATTTTAACTTTATTTTGCTAGTTAAAAAGAACTAATTCTGAATTAAAAAACCCCGTCAAATTTAGTTATGGCCCATAGCATATATACTGAACCAAATTTTTGTCACATGATGCAGACATACTGTATTACTGAATCCATAAGAAAACCTAGAGTGCTGCGACAACACAGCACAATCTGTACTGCAGCAGTGATGTGAGCTGCAGATCAATGTATCCAAGGTCAGCAACACTTCTGCATGAAGGTGTTTAAGCAGCACTTCTTTCAACTGAAGTTATAACTCTGTGTCAAAAGGGTATCACGTATGCTACCGCATTACCTCACCAGACTAGGATTAGATTCGTACCCTGTTCTATTTTCACCAGTAGACTGGAGGAAACAAAATTATTTATTTAAAACAAATTCCAAGCTCAAAGAAGAGCTTAGCCAATGCTACAAAATGACACCATTCACTAACCATAATCTCCTTCACTCTCCTAGATATACATCTACAAGTAAATTATTAATTCCGTGTTGTTACCTGATACTCCAAAGACACCAGTTTCCGGCTTCATTTCAGGAGTTCTATGTGTTCAAGCCTAGCTAACTTTGCTTTTTACAATATTTTAATTCTAATTCAACACCTGATAGGTCTTATTAATAAACGTTTCTATATTTTTATTGCAATGAACTAAGTTTCTAAATAATTGGTACAGAAAATATTTAAGTCGAAATCTGTGTATTCAATAATTTACTACATTTTTTACTAACAAAAAGAAGGTAGAGAGTCAACACTTTAATACCAATTTTTTATCATTAAATACGTATTTTGTTACTTAACTTCAACACTTCAACCATTGTTCAGGTAGGCACTTTAAAGAATATTTAACTATTATTGATTTTTATTAATAATTAACGTGAAAGTTACATTGTTGTAAAATGAAAATGAGAGTTTAGGGGTTGGGAAAAAAAATTGGGAAAAAAACTTTTTTCTGTGTACAATCATAGGCTAAATGAAAGCAATACTAATCAAATTTACTTAGAATTTACTTTTCGTTAAATATTTCTTTTATTTTTAAAAAACAGAAAAAAATACTATTTTTTCTATTTTTTTTCCAGAATCTTAGGCTTTTCTGTTAAATGAAAGCAATACTAATCAAAGTTTTACTTAGCAGGGCCAGCAAGTCTTCTTGTTTAACTTTTCCGTTAAACCGTATTTTAAACCGATTCTTCAGGAGCCAGAAGTCTTTGGCCTAAACGATATCAGAAGTTGACCTACATTTACAACCTAAATTTTAATATTTTATTCTCTTCATTTCGAAGCATTTCTCTTGGCTGTACTGCTTCCGGTACGTGTATGTGGATTTTTTTGTCCAATCAGTCTTCAGTTTCTATGTGCTGCCATGTTAATCTAAAGCCTTCAGGCCAAAGCCTTCAGAATCAGTAGTGCTGCCCAGAAATAAAAATTCAGCATTAAATAGAGAAAGATTACATGAATATTATTTTTCATTAAATGATTAATACAGTTTTTGTTTTATTGCCAAAATTTCTACCAATGAAACTAATGAATGCTTAGGATAAAATTTGCTAAATTAGACTATTTAAGTATATTTAGGTATTTAGGTATGTTGTTCTAATTGTAAACATCTGGATTTGTAAATAAGTGAACTAGACTACACAAATAGCTTGAGCATATCATACATATATGCCATAAATCCAAAAAGCATGTCATAACTGTCAACACTTATGTTTCCAGCAGGAGAAAGAAAGGCATTGATCACATGATCCCAGTCCCATATCTTTTACCTTAAAAAGCTAATCAATATGATACTGATTAAGGCAAACCTGGTAGGTGACATTTGAGTATTTACAAGCAATCCAATTTCCTGAGTAGGAGATAAAATTTCACCACAACCTTGGGAAAAAAACACTTTACCACATCAGAGTAAAAGTTAATGAGTCTAGTGTCGATATTAGAGAAAACAACCCAAAGCCAAAAAAACAACACCCTTTACAAACTTCCTGGTTATTTTCATAATATGGTGAGTGTCACTGAAACACCAAATAACTATACGCTCGTTTGAATCCCTACTTTTATGTTTAGGCACACTATCGAACGCTATCCTAAACTTTCTACACACTATTATTCGAATGCAACTATGATTATAAAGAATTGATATCTCACCTGAGGATTTGAGATGTCAAGAAGAACAGTGCAACAGGCTTGTTAATGATACTCATTAAATCTGTAACAGACACACACACACAACACACACACACACACATTCACAGATATAAAGAATGGACTTTGATAATAGTTTCACAAACCTTCTGCTTTAACAATAACTGGCAAACAGACCACTCCTAGACATTAACAAAGCATCATAAGAAGTCAAGTTTCTAGCTAAAAAAAGAACAAATTCCTTGTATTAACTCAACACATATTAAAGACGTATGACATGAGCATGGCTCACAATAGGCATGGTTTGTATTGCATATAAAACTGCAATAAAATAATCAACTATCTATGCTGTAAAAGTTATACAACTAGATTTTTGACAGAGAATATGACACACCTTACGAGTGTATAAAATTCAGGCTGTAAACCTGTAAACCTACAAGTTACAGAAGAATAAAGCACAGACGAAATGCAGTTAAGGCAGCATTACCTACAATAAAATAGTGCAATTATTCAAGGATAAGCTTTTTAGATAAGTACCACGAATGTGACAAATGTTTATGATGAATCAGAATGATTTAAAATGTTTAGTGGTTGTGTTTAACAGTATTCAGAATTCAGTATTATTCTCTGATGTTCAGAAGAGAAAGGAGAACTCAACGTACTGGCTTGAAATGTCGCTTCAATAAAGAGATGCATGTTAAGATATAAAACGGAAAGTTCGGTGCCTCAGGGAAAAAGCTGTCAGAAAAGAAGCAGTCATATCTATGTGTAATGATTGTGTTTCTTATTTCATGTTCTGTTACCTGCTCTTGTTTCATGTTTTATGTTTTGATCTTGTCTCTTGCTTTAGTTTATATCATCATGTCATGTTTTTGAGTTTATGTTGTTCATGTTTCTGTCCTTTGTTTACTTTCTGTCTTGTCCTGTGACACGTGATCCTCATGTGCTCCTTGTCATGTGAGCCCCTTGTTCATGTGTCGTGTTCTCATTGGTCAGTCTTGTGTATCTACAGCCTTTGTGTTTCCTTTGTCGAGGAATTTGGTTGTGTCCCTGTACCGCTGTTGTGAGTGTGTTAGTCAAGCTAAGTCAATATAGTCAAATTTATGTTTATTGTTTTGTATATGTTTGTGTTAGTGTTCTAGCTAAGCTATGCTAAGCTTTTGTGGTCTTTGCGACCTTGCGAACTTGATGATGTCACGTCGTTCCAGTCAAACCAGAAGCAGCTTGTGTCATGTCTGCTAAGTCGGAGCTCACTTTCATACGTCTGCCAAACCAGAGACTGTTCCTGCTATGGATGCTGTGTTTAAGACTGTCCACGTCCTGTCTGTTATGCCAGAGCTCAGTCACGCCACACTCGCTGAGCCGGAGCTCGCTCACGCTGCCACCTCTGAGCCGGAGCTCATTCACATCCTGATTACGAAGCTAGAAGCAGTTCGTGTTGTGCCTGCCAAGCCGGCGCTCATTTACGTTGGCCTACCCAGCCAGAAGCAGTTAGCCACCTCCTCTGCCATCAGCAGAGCAACCAATCCACTGAAGATTATGTACAGATTTTGTGTAACAATATTAGGTTTGACTATGGCGATAGTTAGCTTCATCAATATATCAACATTTTTACACAGCTAAAACTGTAGTACTGTTAGTGTTGAAAAAAGGTATTTTCGATGTCAAAAGCCATTTTAGATTTTGTCCACACCCCAGCCAGCAATCAGTCTGCTTCTTCTCTGCTGACTCGACACTGTTCCTGATGTCCACAACTGTGATATGCAACGTCATCAGCAAACTTATTAGACTGTGCTTTTCAGCACACAGCCATGAGGGACATTGGTGTTCAATATTACTTTACATTATTTTATTTTACATTTAGACTATATTAACAAAGTTATTAGAACACCTGACCATCACATCCATAGGTTTATTAAAACACCCTATTCTGGATTTATTACAATTTTTGCAGCTTTAATAACCTCCACACTTCTAAGAAGGCTTTTCAATAGATTTTTGTGTATAGAAATTTTTCAGAAATGTTACCAATAATATGATGTCGTTGGCTAAAGTATTTAAGCACACTAAAACTGACAGATATTAAAGACCCAGCAGATCAGCATGGAAGAAAAAGTTATCATTAAAAACATGTAGCGTTGCTCTAAAGTCAGTAAAAGCCAGTCACCCTCACCATCATTTTAAAAACCATCTATGAAGTTTGAGTAGGTTTGCTTAAATTCTCAAAATTTTGAAAATCTAAAATTACATTACACAGCACCTACATTCCCTAATATATATTAATATTACTGACAGTGTTGAAAAAAAGTTACTTTGGAAATGTAATATATTAGAGATTACCCAATTTAAAATGTAAAAAAAATAGTGTATCTTTTTATTAACTGTATAACAGTAAAGTAACCGATCACAATTGATTACTTCTTGATTACTTTTAGTTTCTAACAGATTTTTATAAGAGGTAGGGTTTACCTTATTCTCAGACAGGGCGTAGTAACCTAAGACTTTTAGCTCCAATGTGAATTAATGTTTTTGGCAGATGTGGTGAGCAAAGATTTTAAACCAGAGAACCAATCAGTAACTCTAGTTACTGAATAATCTGAAATTGTTACAGAATAATCTGCATTAGTTCATCAATAATGTCTCAGATATTCAGATATATAACCCATAATAAGATGAGAGTGTAAGGGGGTTTCTATTAAAAAACACTTTTAACATCCATCAAAATGTCAGTTTGGGGTTTTTTTGTTTGTTTTATGTAGCTACCTATTGTTTTGTGTAGTTCTGTGTTTTATTTTCCTGGAGAAATTAATTTCACTGTTTACCGTATCTGCTGTATATGGTTAAAATGACAATAAAAGCTCCTTTCCTTGACTTGACTTGACTTGACTTGAGTGTTGTTAGGTCTTTAAAATATTTGTATAGCACAGAAATAAAAGCTGTATCTTTGTATTAATCTAAAAAAAACAAGACACAACCACGTCATCTGGATTTCATTTTCAGTTTGTTTGCAAAAGGTGCGTAAGCCGTAGAAAAAGAGCTTAGAGTGGACCTACAGCCTGCATACTTTTTAAGTTCTAACTGAGTCATTTAGAATAAAGTCAAATACAATTGGAGTTTACCTCACAGTAAAAAGCACTTCTGCTATAGCTAGATCGCCTAATCCATCTTACGTGTATATATATATATATATACACACATACACATATACACACACACACATATATATATATTATATATATATATATATATAATATATATGTGTGTATATGTGTATGTATATGTATATATATATATATATATATATATATATATATATATATATATATATATATATACATATACATATACATATATACATATACATATACATACTATATACATATATATATATATACACAGATAGATAGAGATCAGGACCTGTATCTTACCACTAAAAGTTCCTAAATAGCAGTAAAAGATTTTAGCTAAGAGTTATCTGTTAAAACCTCTTAAAGTCTTTGATAAGAACAGGGTTGACCTCATTGCTATACATGATGTCATGCATGCTAAGAGACACTAATTAAATGCTGTATACTAAGTACATGTCTAGCTAATTGTCAGACACACAAAAGTGTGCTTCTTATAAATAATTAGTGGATATGCATTTAAAAGGCCTTCTCATTAACAGAGTACAATAATTATTTAATAAATTATTTATAAGCCATTTTAAGATAGTTTGCGGCCTGGTCTTAGTTTCTTCTTTACTACTTCTAGCGTTTCAAAGCTTTTCGAGCTAATTTTAGTGCTAAAACACTTTGTGAAATAGTCCTACATTTAGGACTGACACAACTATTGATTTTTCAGATTTGCTCCCAAAAAAACCCCCAAAAAACCAGATGGCCTGGTAAACTGATTCAAATGAGCCACAGATGTTTAAAGACCGAGCAATTGTCTATAATTCCCATTCATTTGCCTTTGGTGACACTTGTAAGTACCAATTTACGATTGGTTTTAATTCAACCGGTGGACTGCATCGTGAATCACAGTATCATATAGTTAAAGATGTCAGAGCTTCTTTTTAAATCGGTGTGTATTTGAATATACATAGTACACAATAACAATGCATAAAGCCAGGTCAGTATAATACTGTCATTTATTCATTCATCCCCAGAAAGGGTTTTATCCTGGGCATAATTAGGTAAACTGTGTCATGTACAAAAATTCACCTACTGAGACAAAACCCGGAGATCCAGGATGTAACCAGAGTCGGAGAGGCTTATGAAAAAACACAAACAGTAACTTGAGGTCACAGTGGGAACCCTGGAGCTCAGAGGCTGTAATATTACCTGCTGGGTGTCCCTGATACCAGATTACTAATATACTTTGTTTTTGGTAGCTTAGTGATTAATAATAATGACAATAATAATGATAATAAAAATAATAAACGTTTTTATTGTCATCGCACAAGGGAGTACAATGAAACTACAGTTTCTCTCAACAACAGAAGTGCACTGAAAAGAAAAAAAAAAAAAATAAAAAAAATCAGATAAAAATAATAAAAGAAAATAAATAATAAAAACAAATACACAATACAAAACAATAATGCACCGGACTGCTATATCTGCTGGTTCAACTTATGCATTTTAATAGATGTACAGAGGTGTAAACGGATGCTGTTATTAGAATTTTCACTAATATCAGTTATAACTGTAATGATCGCACAGCACATTGAAATGATTGCACCATAAAGTTTAGCATTGTAAAGAGTTAAAGCTCTTCAACTGGCAGTCTGAATTGATTTTAACAAAATAAACCTCCCTAGGGGCCACACACATACACACACACACACACACACACACACACACATTAATGCATTGTGTGAACCAAAACCTTCACAATCCCTATCTCATGTAAAGCACAAGATTTTAGCGTAATTAAACGTAATAATAGTATTTGGCTTGTTAACGCTATAAAATAATTCTAATTATAAATATACTATAATAATACTATAATTCTAAGTATGCCTTCTAGTCACCTTATTTAGTTTGGTTAAACACATAAAACATTATTAAAATTATAGATTATTTACATTATAGAATTAGTTAAAGTGTATTTCATGTTGAATTGACTTAGGGACTGAAGTCGGAGGTTTTTTGTTTAGATCCCATTAATAATTTAGAAGCGATATTCCCTTACAGCTCCATGCACATTTAGTAAAAACGCAAAAAAAAAAAAAAAAAAAAAAAAACAAAAAAAGCATAAAACCTTCTTCTCACACAAACACTCTTCTGCATGCATGCAACACAAAGTACTCATGATCAAAAGCCAAACAGCAACACAAACACTCAAAGTCATGATTAATAAAAGTGCGTTTCCACCTACCCGGTAGAGAATAGCGACACTCTAGATATTCCGATTAATTAATTAAATTCGTCCTCTTTTCCTCCGCTTTCATAGACAAATCAGCTGAAGAGCAATAATAATAAGGGTGCAGTGCGCTATCGCTAAAAGCGCTGAAGCTTCTGCGGGACAACCAATCACAATACGCTGACTGGTCCATATTTATGAGTCTCATTAGCATATTGGAATTCCAAATTACTGAGCGACGTCATTCAATTGTGACCAAAAAAATGCTTCCAGAACGCTAGATGGCAGTATTTATTTTGTCTTACTTTCGTCCCGCGCTGCTGAAAGAACTCCCGGAAGTGCTGTGACGCGGTCCTTTCCGGCTCCGGTCTCTCAACAAGAGCAAAGGTAGGCCAAGTCTAAAGCTAGAAAATCCATCAAAAATCAACACAATCCTTTAATTTGTTTAGTGTTTTTTTACTGAGTCTGTAAAAACTGTACTTTATGTCCATGTCTCTAACATTCTTTCGTTAATTAAAGTTTTACATTTGTTTTTAATGGTGGCCATGTACCGTTCGGATTAGGCTAAAATGATGGCTAATAGAAAACGTATATTTTGCGGCAGCAGCCGAGAAATTGTCACCAAATATCCTGCGAATTTACTGATGTAAAGTTTTAAAAACAGAAATGTATCTGTGTAAAAGCGAAGTGGTGAAAGTTTGTGTCAGACGGCTAATGTTTAGCATTTGATGGCTCGGTAAAACTGGAGCTAAACTAGGAAGCTGCAAGTATGAGAAACGGTGTGAAGAATTAATACAGCCAGAATGTTACTGCATGTTATTTTAACCATCACTAGTCAAACTTCCTGCACTGATGACACCTAAAAATGTTGTTTTTAAAATCTGTGCGAATTCATACCAAGCTTTATTTATCTTGTTAAGCTTGGTGGGTTTTTTTTGCCTGTACTGCCTGTAAAAATGAAGTTTCTTTAAAGTGATGCTCTTGAGTTTCTGTATTTAGATATTTAAAAAAAGTGTAATAGCTTGTTTTTTGTAATAGAGCTTATATTTATAATGGTGCAATATAGATATTATTTATAATAAAGCTTGTATTTGCAGGCAGCTTTGTTCTGCATCAGTTTTACAGTCCGTCTGCTTCTGTTTGTAGATGTTGATGCCTAAGAAGAATCGAATTGCCATCTATGAGCTCCTCTTTAAAGAGGGCGTAATGGTGGCTAAGAAAGACGTTCATCTGGCCAAGCACCCGGAGCTCGCTGACAAAAATGTGCCCAACCTTCATGTCATGAAGGCCATGCAGGTGAGTTTATTTGTAATGTCATCTGTGAGCAGCTCCAGCGTTTCTCTGTGTAGACCCCAGGACTTTTACTCCCGTAGATAGAAATTCGGTTAGTCAAGCATTTGGTTGTTTCTCTTACTAAGTTTTTTGGGGTGTTTTTTTAATTTATTTATTTATTTTTTTAATTTAGTCATGTTGTTCCATTTTTCTTCTCTGGAAAACCATTATTGTAGTAGTTAAGACACTTAAACAGTTGCGTTTAGGGGCAGTGGTGGCTCAAATGGTTAAGTTGCTGAGTTGCTGATCTGAAGACCAGAAACACCTGGGTTTGAGCCCCACCACCGGCAAGTCAACCACTGTTGGGTCCTTGAGCAAGACCCTTAACCCTTCCTGCTCCAGGGGCACTGTATCATAGCTGACCCTGTGCTCTGACCCCAACTTACTAAGATGGGATATGCGAAAAAAGCATTTCATTGGCTCTGTACATGTACCTTACACAATGACAATGAATTGAATGTTCTTATTATTTTGTTTGAGAGTGCCAAAATGACATGAATGCAAACATGCAGTTTAAAATGTAAGAAATGAACACGTTGTGTGGTCATAATCTTGCGATGTACCTGAATGACCGTTTCCCCTGTGGAACATCTCGCATGCTTCCTTTTCAGCATGCACATCATCTGGCCTTGGTCCTGACTAGTGACGGGCATGTTTGATTGATTGACAATCATAATGTTTTTGTCAGCGTTCTAGATTAGTTGAAAGTGAATAAAGTTTGGTTTTCCAGCGGAACACGAAAGGGCAGGTGGAGTTTGGTCTTGGCAAGATTTCACTGTCAACTATGAAGTCAAATGCAACCAGGCCCTATACATTTCGTCATGGTGTTTTATCCAATCAAACTGACTGTTGGAAAATAAACAATTGTAATGCCCTGTCAAAAACTGAGCATGTCGCTGAACACACTTCCTTGTTCCCTTACTTTGAAAGTAGGGGAAAGACAAGGAAGATCGAGGGATGTTCTTTAGTGTTTTCTGACGCCAAAAGAGTTGTTTAAAATAATGATTACTCAATAGTTAATGGTTGATTTTCCAGATTATTGATTAAATAAATTTATCAAATGCCCATATTTAGTCTTGATCATCAATCTCCTAATCAAAGGCTCAAAATATAAAGTTGAGTGCACCAAGCTCAACCCTGAGAATTAACCTCAAGGCCCCCTTTTCATAGGCTGGGTTTAAAGGTAAATCGCAGGACAGTCAAAATGTTTAAATGTATTTTGGATCAGTGTCTAAATGCCTGACATTTGACCAAAAAGAATTGTTTGCAGAAATGCTGGATTCTTTTTGGCTTTGTTTAAAGACGTTATGATGTGACTGTGGGGTTTCATTTAGTTATTTATTTTTCCTAGTTAGTGCTAAGTTTCAAACACTCAAGCTGTGTTGGTTCTTTTGCATCACCACAATTAAACGGTTGTAAACCGCAAACACCTTATAAACCTTGAAGCTTCACTGTAGACTGATGTTTTTAAATTTGTAGTATGTTTAACCATGTTGTCTTTAATATCTGGTCTACAATCCCAAGCATCTTTTAATTTTAGTATAATGTAAGTAACTTGTTTACCTTTACACTCTTTTCAGTCTTTGAAGTCATGTGGATACGTCAAAGAGCAGTTTGCATGGCGCCACTTCTACTGGTACCTGACAAACGAGGGCATCCAGTACCTGAGGGATTTCCTTCACCTCCCCCCTGAAATTGTACCCGCCACTCTGCGACGTGCAACTCGCCCTGAAACAGCCAGGCCCCGTCCCAAGGGTAAAGCCTTCACAGTTGATTAACATTTTATAATCATATTTGGAGGTAATTTATGTAGATTACCTTAGGCAGACTCTTAAGGCCCCGCTGAAGATGAAATATCAACGAACTTGGCTCAGATTTTTAAGGGTTTTTATTTTTTATTTTTAACCTTTCAGGTCTTGAGGGAGAGAGACCAGCACGTCTGGCACGTGGAGAGGGAGACAGAGATGCCTACAGGCGATCTGCAGCTCAACGTAAGTACACAGCACATGCTGTTGGTGTAGAACAATTCATTATATCCTTCATCCAGAACAAACTAGGTTTAGTGGGAGTTTGTAAAATTTTAATTTGGTGCTTTTGATGTGACGATTGTATGAAAACTGTTTCTGCAGCTGGAGCAGACAAAAAGGCTGAAGCAGGTGCAGGAGCTGCTACAGAATTCCAGTTTGTAAGTATTACTGTAATTTGTACAAATGGTTTGGATTGTAATTTGGTATTAGAGGGAAAAGGCTAATGCTAATATTTTTTCCTTCCCATTTTTCTCCATCATACAGAGAGGTGGCTTTGGGCGTGGCCGAGGACAGCAGCCACAGTAATGTTCCAATATCTGTATAATAAAGCTTGGAAAGAGTTTGAGAATGTGTTCAGTTTGTTTGTTTTTTTTTAAATTTGGTTGCCTCTAATCACCTTAATTACAGCTAACAGAAGACTTAAATGCAGTCTGTAGGTAGCTAAAAATTTGTTTTGCAGCAATTGCGTTATTTTTGTTCCAATGCAACATTTAATAAGGTGTCTGTATAGTCTATAGGCCTAAGACTCGCAGATATGCATTTCACATGGAAACGGTGTGGATTATTTGACAATAAGAGATTAGTATAACAACCACTGCTTAACAGTAAAACATCTAGAACTTTCCTGCTCTGCGGCTGACTTAAATGCCTAGCAGTGGCCGGTCAATTCAGAAAGTATCCCCGCTACCATCTTTAGGACACAATAGACAAAATATGGTTTGTCTTGTTACAGCGCTGATCTTAAGGTCACAGTAACTGTCACAAAATCATAAATTTTATTTGCTTATATATTCTGTATATCAAATGTACCCTATACAAAAATACAACTTCACAACCCACAGATTTCTCGATAATAAACACAGGGAGATGATCATGTGAAATACTGATGTTTATTTGTTGGCACATTTATATTACATTCTCAAACTGGTAAATTCCACAATCCCCAAATCACAAAGCAAATATTCCAGGTATGTTTAAAAGGTCACAGCTTTATGGGCTGTAAAAGTGATATAGGTGGTGTTTAGTCAGCAGCCCTTTCAGGAGCAAATATGAAATGTATTTCTTTTTTTAATTTACTTGAATGAAGCTGGTGGTGTGTTATCAGATTTTCAGGTCCAACACTGGCCCTGTGCTAGTAAGGTGCACATTTATTCTGCACAGAACATGCAGTAGTTACCAATCCTTAAGTACTATTTCCAACAACAATGGAGTCGCATTTGAGTGTCAAAACCCATTTAAAAAAAGATCCAAATTTACACTGAACAGATGAACCAGCTGAGAAAGTCACACAAAGCATTTGTGCTTTGGGATACTTAGACAACAAATGTGTGTGTGAACGAACCACATTAATAAACTAAGCTATATTACCAAGTAATATAATTAAAAAATGATACTTTGTGTTGCACAAGTTTGAACTAATTAGAGCAATAATAAATTGGTTTAAATGGCTCTAAACTGAATCAATCCTAACAGTAGTAAAATGATTAACTTTAATTGGTTTCTTAATGAAATCACATCCATAAACTTGAAACTAACTCAGGGGCAAATGCTGCTATTTGCAAATAGAAACATTGTGAACCTATAACAACTTAAACAGCCCAAAAAAACATCTTCCCAAACATCCTGCTTGGGGTCTTTAACCGTTCTTTTTGCCATTCACCAGAACCTGCATCATACACGATGTGGAAAAACCACATGCTGTACTTTGTCTTTTTTTGAAGTCTATACAGAAAGAAATAAAAAGTCTGGCTAACTACAGTGGCTCCAGATTCACAGTATTGTGCCAACTGCTGCGTGCCATCAGAACGGCAGTAAGCAGCCTGGCTAAGACAACTTACTAGAGAAAGAAGAAATGAACGGAATAAAGAAGAGGGGGGAGGGTAACAGTCCACATTTCTTGTATTTTTAAAACAAGGTCTCAGTCGTACAAGCCTTGTTCATCTCTGCAATCTCTAGAAATGGCAAGTTCATGGTTTCTGACGAGTGGCTATGGAGCACTCGATTTAGAGATGAGGGGGAAAAACTACTGCAGAGATTAACAAATAATACCATCTCATCAAAATCAAGATAGTATAAGATTAGAGGCGGCCATGTTAGTCTTCATGCAGTTGGCTTAGGTCTTTTTACAACCTTAAATAACCTATTGGATGACTAGGGCATGTGGGGTTTTTTGTTGAAACATTCAAAGAACTGGTTTTCGAACCAAACAGAAATGCCTTCCGATGTTTTAAATCCAAGATGAGAATTTTATTTTCAGTCATCTGGCATTTTTTTTTTTCTGTTTGTCAGTTGCTCTGGGAAAACCCACTGGATATCGCTGTGACCAAATTCTGCCAAGAATGACAGAAAAAAAAAATATTTTATGGTGGTTTATACTTAGACATCTGTACTTAAAAAATACATACAACAAAATTGATACAGAAATAGTTTTGACAAAGATACTTTGCCTTTTTTTCTTGAAAGATCAAAAAAAAAAAAAAAAAGGTTAAACGCAGCAGGAAATGTGGTCGGGCTCTCTCAAGATGACTTGCTAGCCAACTGGCACTTAGAGTAAATAACCCTTGAATGTTCGTGCCACAGTTGTCACAATTTAGCCAACAGAACTTAAAGAATTAATCCGCACTTGTTTCCCTACTAGTGTGACCAATGATAAGTCAGAACAGGCAGCCGTGTGTTCAAATTCTACAACTTCCTTTCCATTGTTAACTTAAATTTGCCCAAAATTTGGTTCTCATTTTTAAAAAAAGGAGATTTATTTATAACATGCTAAGGTACGTGTGGCATCCTTTTAATCAAATTTTGCAATCAATCCGGTTGTGAAAATCCAAGAAACCGGGAAGTCAGTTTAGGACACAGATCTAATAAACGAACAATTTGATGGGTCATCCCAGGTCAGCAAACATTACAGGAAAAAAAGTGCCTCAATAACAGGCCCAGGTGTAGTTTTCAGTGGCCTGACCTACCAGCTCCACTAAAGAGCTCAGTAATACGAGACAATAATACATTAAAAGACAGCAGGATCCACTCGATATGTGCCTATTAGGGTTCGTGTCAGAGAAACTGTCCTGTCCTGTCTAACATTCCTGAACATCACTGCATAAACTCTAAAACCTTGTCACGCATTTTCATTAAAGTGGTTCCGAGTGGTGATTTGTTTTTTATGCGATCACCAACGTTGAAATTACTGGACCTATAGGCCTTGCTGTCAGCCATACAACTTGTGCGATCATAACCGCTGGGCTTGTGAGGAGGGGGGGGGGGGGGTTAACGAGAATGTTAGGTTCTGTGTTCTAACGCCTTTAGGCACCACTTGAGTAAAGAAACAAGGAGAACTAAACCAGGGTGTGTATTTCATCAACCCAAATGATATTTACAAAATGGCAAGAGAGGCCAAAAAAGGGAGAAAGAAATCACTCAAAAGACCTACTGACACAAAATACAGCTTGAACATTCATTAGATCCCAAACTTGTAAGACAAATAAATATCAGTGCTCATGCAAACCAACTGACCTCTCACCAATTCCATCCGTCCAGGAAACTAGGCATTTTCTTCTCGTTGTTTGGGGAGGAAGGGGTGTTTTTCCCCCCCCACAAGAACACACACATTCACTACTCACACAAATACATGCTCACTTACTCTCACATACAAGAAAAATGGATGCGTAAAAAATATTGAAAGCCTCAAGCATAAGCACTAGGCTACGTGTATTTACATTACAACAGTAAAAAGTAGTTCTTGCATTTGTTTAACCTCACACTTGGGTGAAAGAGGATACTAAAGGGGAAAAGGAGCAGGAAGAGAGGGGCGTTTCATGCAGATGTCCATTCTGAAGGAGAGCTGGGGCAAAAAAAAAATATATATGTCCAAGAGTAGAGACTGACAGACATAAAATTAACATTTACAAAACTTTTTTTTATATTTACCCAACACTGTCAAGTTTGCGCCATCTCTGGCACTCAAAAAAGGGTTGGCAAGGCAAACTGTATTTTAAGAGAAAAAAAAAAGAGCAGGAAAAGAAGAAGAGAGAATACTGAAAGAATAAGAGCGAGAGTGGTGGCGGAAGCATCCGGAGTGTCAGTGATATGTGTTAGTTATCTGATGTCAGAGACGGAGCTCTGATTGATGTTGTAGCTGGGTGGGAGGTCTTCAGCTATCGTGGCCATTAGAGGAGTGCCGTTGCTCGTCAGGCAGCTCTCCTGTAGCGCTTCAAAGTAGGTGGCCTGCACTGGCTTGTGACACTGCAACACTTGTATCGCGTCGTCTATTTTAAACCATTCCCTTTTTCTCCCTGTCAACAGAAGAGGGTGTATGTGTATGCTGAGTGAGGCAGCTTGATGCTAAAACAAATTGCTTATATTTCATTCTGATTATCGAGAGATATGCTCACAGTCAACTTTATTAGGGATACCTGTGATCACGGCGTAGATGTTGGTGTCTAATTAGCTGGGCATTTCACACTACTTTTGTGGGATTTTGCACAACATTTAAAGGAAGCAGTGCAAAAGAACATCAAGTAAAACAGTTCTATGGGTTGAAACACAATGTTGATTTGAGAGGACATAGGAAAATAGGCAGATTAATACAAGCAGCCAGGATACAGTCAAACTGTAGGAGGATAAGCATCTCAGAACGTGTACCAGGTGAGGTGTGTGAGCTACAATGACAAAACACCGCACCGAGTGCCACTCTGGGGCTTTCATGAGTGCAGGGTCACTAAAACAGAATTGCAACCGCATGCGGTCTTATGCTGGTGTTACACCGGATGAGTTGTTTATTCGAAGGGCCTTTTCTCCTTGTCAGAGTTGTAGTAAAAGTGATTATTTTAGTTACTGTAGACTTGTTGGCTTCCCCTTCTATTTAGTTAATCCTTCCCATCAACAAGGCTTTACCACCCATAGAACTGCCACTCACGTGATGTGTTTACCGTTTGGTGTGAACTGTAGATCCTGTTATGTGAAACTTTCAGCAAAAGGGGCGGTTCAAAAAGTAACTCAAACCGACTCATCTGGCATGAAAAACCCTGCCAGGGTTAAAATCACAGAGATAACATTTCCTCATGAGAACATTATCTAAAGCTATTGACCTGAAGCTGTATGATTTTATATATTGTGCTTCTGCCAGATGATTAGCTGATCAAATAACTGCATAAGTATGCAAACGTCAATTTGAGCTGCACAATATTGGGATTTTTTTTAATGATATATACTGCAGTATAAAAAATGGTCACCTTGTAACCTAAATAGCTCTATTTAGAAAGAATTCATTATTTTAAAATGACTTAGGTGATTTCGAAAGAGTGCATCTGCGTAAAATATAAACATACATAAGCACAGAACAAAAATTCAATTAAAAACAGTTTCGATACAGCAATTAAATAATCAAATGTAAAAATTGCACTGTATAGTCTTCACTGTATAATTACATACAGAAAATATTTGTTAAAGCTAGAAAATTGATTTGTTTCTTGCGCCTGAATGTTGTTGGAAATGTTCACACAGCAACAGACCTTAAAGCAAACAATGTGTAAATAATAAACTTATACTCGAGTATTAAAGATTACAATGAATACACAAATTACATGTTCTGAACTGCAGTCAAATATAATCCCCACTTAACATTACACATCCTGTGATGTAACTATCGCAGATGCACACATTGTGATGTCAATGCTAAATCTATATATTGTGCAGCATAAGTGCGCTTTTGAAATGCCTGCCAAGGCTGGCGCTGTGGTGCAGTGGGTTAAGGTGCCAGCACACACATGCACAGTTGCGCTTTGGCAACCTGGGTTCGATTGAAGAAAGGCAAAAATTAAGGCAAAAATGGCCCAAAAAATCTTTTGAAAATAAAAAACAAAAGAAATAAAAGAACAAAGTAGCTGCTACAACAAAGTGTCTTAAAATGAACTAAAAAAAAAAAAGAAACCTAGGGAAAATCTGTCTCATATAGTCTAATATTGACATAAAAACACAAGACAGTGCTTCACTTACCAATGTTTACAGAATCTTCCCAGTCTTCCAGAACTTCTTTTACAATGAGAACATACACATACGTCCTGTGTTTCCTATCCTGGTTCTGAGTATGGGGGAGACAAAATAAAAAACCTTTTAAAACAATTTATGTATTGTTAAAATAAAAATCCAAAGTAATTTGTTTTATATCAGGAATTAGGGCTGCACAATAAATCGACATATCGATGCAATTTGCATAATTGCACATTAAATACTTTAAATAATAATATATGGTTAACGTTTTAGAGCGATGCTAATTGTAAAATATCTGGCACACGGATGTTAGTTGGGATGTGCGCGTGCGTGCTTTGACGCAAGACAATTAGCAAGCCACAAAGCTTTTATTATGAGCTAATCTTGATGCACTCGCGACTGCAGCCGAGTGCAAATTTAATGCCCAAACGAAGTAGCACCTTAAAATATGGCAGTATTTCAGTTAATATTTCAGAGATAAGCGCATGCAGACTGAAGTACTATGTGAAACATGCAAATATTGAAAGGCAACGCAAAGGGAAAACGCGTAGAAATCATTAGTCACCTTAAAACCAAGCAAATAATTATTAACTATGCGTGGCAGAAAAATCTTCAAACACATTTAAAACATTTGTTGGTTATATCATTTTTAAAATATTGAATATTGCATTATTTAACGTTATTGCATTTTTCTTCAATATCGTGCAGCCCTATTAGGAATATAATTTGGATACATGTATTCAATACAAAAAAAAGAAAAAAAAAAAGAAGAAGAAATCACATTTTTTAAAACACAACACATTTGAAGCTCTAATAACAATCAAAATGATAAAATTGCCATTTAGCTCATTCTTATAACACATACAGCTCTCCATGTATACCCTTTTTAAAATAATCAATGATTTTAGGCCATCCTTTACTTTTTTTAAAATGCTGCATGCTACATTCTCCTGGGACCTTCTGCACTGCACACTTCTGTGTTTGATCTGAAGTAGCAGGCTAGTGAGTGCAGTGCTGCCTGAGTTGAATCACAATCACTAATGCAGAAACAACATATCATCAGCTAACATTTGCTATGTGATACCCACCTCAAATATTCCTACTAGTCTCCCTAAAGTGCCCTTGACACCAGCCTGTTGAAAAAGTAGAAAAAAAAAAACACCATCACACATTTGAACACTCACACAGCATCTCAATGCTCCTTAATGATTTTCCACGAATCCCAACAGTATAAACAGCTCAACAGCAAAAAAGCCAGATCTAATGATTGGTGGCGATGACAAGAAGGGTCATATGGCATTAAATGATAACTTGCAGATCTGACACCACCACCTGTTTTATTCTAAATCATGTGAATTGCATGTCATAGCCTAGTCCCAGCCTCAGAAGCCATGTTCACAAACCATTGACTGATGATCTGATGCACAAAACTGAAAATGTTTTGTCTAAAGAGTCTTTTCAACAAAACACACTTTGTATGTCTGTATATTTTAAGGTGATTTAAAGTGATACACACTTTTTTAAATAATTGCTTTCATCAAGCTTCCATGTAGCCTATAAATTCTGCACGTAGTCCGAAGTTTATTTGTAAAATTACAGTGGTGGCAGTGGTGCAATACATAAAAGCATACAGGTACAAGCCAAACATTTTAGAGAATACTTATTTATGGCGGAATGTGATTTAACATTTACATAAGAAGTGGGTGGCTCGTGGTTAAGGTATTGGACTAACAACCCGAAGATTGTGGGTTCGATTCCCAGCTCGGCCCCTGAGCAAGGCCCTCAACCCTCAATTGCTCAGTTGTATAAATGAGATAAATGTAAGTCGTTCTGGATAAGGGTGTCTGCCAAATGTTGTAAATGTAAATTAGATCTCTGGGATTTTGACTGTAGCATTAATGTTAGTGTTACTTCGGTTAAACAAAAAGTAAAATGAAGCCATTGCTTTTGGAAACAAAGATGAAGTTGTCAAGGTGAATGTATACCGTGATTATAGGGGCCAAACAACTGAAAATCTTGGTGTAAATCTGTAGTCAGACCTCAGTTTTAATAGTCACGTCAAAGCAATAACTACATCAGCATACCATCACCTCAAAAACATTGCTAGAATTCGGGTTTTGTTTCCAGGCAGGACCTGGATTCTTGTCAATGCCTTGTATTATCAGTACAGTGATATCACACTGGTACCCAGCTCTTTAAAATGCCTGCCAATTACATTTGGGATTGATTATAAAGTTCCGCATTTATACATCACACAATGTTTTAGGACTATTTCAGATATGCCCAGTGAATATAAACTAATCTGATCACTTAGATCATCAAGTCAGTTAGACATACCAGGGGTTCACTCTAAACAAGGGGAATCTGCTATTAGCAGCCTGCAGAAGAGATCAGATGTGCTAAATCAGTAGTCATCTTTAAATCCAGACTCAAAACACATACGTTTAGTGCTACATATACTGAATGAGCAATGTGCTACGTCCGAACTGGCTATAATCATTTTATATTATTAACCGTATTCATCATGATTTTATTTTAATTTCTCTTATGTAAAGCACTTTGATTACCACTGTGTATGAAATGTTCTATATAAATAAACTTGCTTTGCCATGTGCCAGACAGGCTTATGTGAGTATTTATACAACTGCTGATCGCTTGTAAGTTTCCTCTACAGCAGTCTGTAGAATTTACTTGATAATGCAATTAAAAAATTTTTACTAAGTGTCATATTTGATGACTCGGTATCACAAAGACCAAATTAGTTTAAGCAGAAAACAAATTCACCCTAGGGCATCAAATGCAAAACACCCCATGAGGGTCCGATTCTGTCTCCAGCTGCAGTGGGCATCAACCTACCAGCTGAGGAAGAACAAAGAATGGAGCCTGGTCTGAAGAATCTCATTTTCTGCTGAGGCACATAAATGGCCAGATCATTTGGAATCAACAACTTTACTTTATGGACCCAACCTGCTTTCTGTTAACAGTTTAGGCTATAAAAAGTGGTGTGATAGTGTGAGGAATGTGTCTTCTTGGCACAAGTTGGGTTTGTTAATACTAATCAAACATTAACCTAGTTTATTTTAGTTAACCATGAGTATCCTTTTAATGCCACAGTTTATCCATCTTTTTATGTCTTCTTCCAGAATACTAAAACATGTCACACTGCAACTGTTATCTAAAACTGATTCGTGAACATGACAGTGAGCTTAGTGTTCCTCGGTGACTACGTCTAAATCCCCTGGAACACTTCTGGGATGTGGCAGGAAATTCTGGTAGGAACTTTTCCTCGACTTCATTAATTAAAGTCCCTTCGAGTAGTTTGAAAAGTTTGTTTATTAAGTGTTGATATGGGTAACAGCTGCAAGGATCCAGATAAACACCAAAATAAAAACACTATTATAATATAAAAATGCTGACAGTCACACTCCGGATATTAACATAACAGACATATAATTATTTTTGTGTTGCCTGTTGATGACTCAGTATATTCATTTTGTAAAATTTATTAACTCTAAGGCTTTTCCTAGTATTTTATTTCCTAAATATTCCCAGAACACTCCAACACCTGTTATTTAACTCGATTTAAAATACGTTTTTCCAAACAAGGTTTAGCTTTAATCTTTTTACACCATTCTGTGTAAAATCTCAGCCAGATGAGCGAAATAACTAAAATTTTACTTTTTTCTCCATTCTAACAAAATTGGTTATTCAGTTAAATACCCAGTAAGTGTTACTAATATTTAAAAGTTTTACACGCTATAAATCATACTTGCTGAACTGATCTCTGATCAGGGACTGACTAATACTACAACCTTTTAGTGTAGCAAATTAAAGCTCATATTGGGAAAAAAAACTTAGATTTGTGCTTTCTGGGTGCACAAAAAGGCTTTGGCTATTGCTGGAGTCCAGCCGAACTGGGGTTGGGCCAAGGTGTAGTATAAAGAGCAGTGGTTAATCTGAGTGGAACGGCCTTTAGCACTGTAAAATGATCACTCTGTACACATGAGTGATGAGAGAGTATCAGTGCCTATAACAAGAAGCTATGATCATGACATTAGGGTCAGCTTAAAACAGATGTACAAGTAGACAACAGCACAGAGGGTCAGTGGCAAAACACCTGCTAAAACAAAGCCTATTTTCAACGATTAAATAACATTAGGCTTTAAACCGGTTAGGCAGAAGGCTGCTATTATTAGTTTTTTTATTTTCTTGTTTTATCCATACTGGCTATTTAAGTCATGTAATAATGAAACTTATACTGCACAACTCAGTAATCAAACTCCAGTGCTAGAATTGTATAACACAAAGTTAAAAAAAGTACATAAATGCTCTGACCTCCTCACACACTTCTCGGACAGCAGCAACGTTGGGTTCTTCCTCCGGTTCCATTCCTCCTCCGGGCACAATCCATTTATCAGGATGTCGACTGCTACTTACCAACAGCACCTAAACAAAGACAGGCTAGACGTTTAACTCGGCACACAACAGAAAAAAATAAAATGGGATTCTATGTGATCAGACACCGTGTCACTTTTTCACAAAACACCGTTCTGTAATTTAGGTTTGGGATCAGTGGGACCTGATCTGTGATGTCCTTTTAAAAGACATAAATGTAGGAACTTTAATGCACCACTGGCTGTAAAAGAAGGCGAGTAAGGGAAATTAGTGTGTAAGATCAGGCTGCATCTGTGTGTCTATGATCCTCAACAACAAACCGCTGCTCACCATGATTAGCACTCTTGTTCTACCCCACAATTTTTTGTTCTTAGTTCAAAACTTTTCTTTTAATTACATCGATATTAACAATCGAGATACAACAATATATTTTGTTACCAATTAAATAGCATTTTTCATGCTGTAAATGAGTGAGGTGGCACAAATCTAGCATTAAACCCACATTAACTTAAGTGGAAATGGTAGCGCAGTGGTTAAGGTGTTGGGCTGCTAATTGGAAGATAGGGGTTTCTTGCTACTGTTGGGCCCTTGAGCAAGGCCCTTAACCCGCAATTACTCAGTTGTATAAATGAAATAAATGTAAGCTGCTCTGGATAAGGGTGTCTACCAAATGCTGTAAAGGTGAAGGCCTCAAATTCTCTCTAAGAGTTTCAAGAGTCAGTGTCGGTGAAAATTTGAATAAAGTGGTTAGTACATGTGAAACAACTGCCTGTCTTTGTTTTTACATAAACTTAAAAAAAAAAAAAAAAAAAAAAACATTTCCACAGAAAGTTAAATCCATTTCACAGAACGTACCAGACGTATAAACAAACAGTGAAGCATTCCAAACTGATAACCTCAGCTAAGCTAAATCTGCTGAACAACTACAGCAACTTACACAAGTATTTGCCCTCCTCAACCGACCCCCGTTTGCTTGCGTTTTAGCCTGAAGATAATGGATTTTAAAAAAAAAAAATTTATGCAAGCACAAATTAAATGTTTTTACTCAGAAATCTTGTGCAACCTTTATCCTAGTCCATAATTTCGAGTGTGTAACGTTAAATCACATCCTAAAACTTAAAGTCCAGTTGATACTGGTACAACAGATTAAAAAAGTTCAGACGGGGCAAATACTTATGCGACACATTTGGTTAACCTCAATTCTCAGAATATCACTATCATAATCAGTGAATTAAAACATTAATAAAAAACTGAACCGAAGCTAACGTTAGCTTCTTAATTGCTACGCCGTCTGGTTCACACAGAGCTTCACTGGTCAGCAGGCTTGTTGCTAAGCTAGCAGTCAGTTTCTGTCCAGCCACCTCACTGTGTCATCACAAAACACGGCTCCTTTTTATACTGCACTGATTCGGACTGAAATAAGACACGGGTTTCTGTCCAAAAGAATTGTTATTCTTTTTTTTAAAAAAAAAAAGAGAGAAAGAGAGAGAGAGAGAGAGGTGAACGGATATTAGCCAACTGACAGAACCACGACTAGCTAGCTACCAAGCTAGCTACATTTTCATTGACAAATCACACTGTCTAACTTAGCTAGCTAACCTTTAGCCGGCTACAACAGATGTTCCGTTTTCAGGAAGCATTTGTCGTTTCGTTTTTGTTTTTTAGCAAAAAACATTTATAACCTAAAAGCTCCTGGCGATAATTAACATTAAAGTTAAATTAAATGTAATCAGCTGTTAATATCGCGGCCCGTTAAATGCCGTCGGATCCCCGGCCTCACCTCCTCCTCAGTCTCGCTCCTGAAGCACAGGCAGGCGGCCCGCTTCTTATACCCATCTCCATCATAGGTACGAGTTTGGTTAGACTTCAGCTTCATCATCTCGGCACGTCGGGAACTGGCTAAAATCAGAGCACGAACCACAGGGAGCTGACACAGCTCCACACGCAAAGTTTACGTAAGGAAACCCCGCGTTTTCAGTGTAAGAACTAAGTTCTTCTACGCTTCATTTTTCTTAAGCAAAGCGTATCACAGCCACAGACGCCATTGCTGGAACCGCTACGCTGCGCGCGCAAGCTGATTCGCTGGGAACGTCTGCGTGCTAGTTAAGTTGCGTAAGCGCTGTTGCGGAATCACTGGCGCTGTACAGCGAGTATTCTTACCTTGATGTGTACGAGTCTCATAAAACACAGCAACAATGTTGGAATCCTTGTGTTAACGTCATAACAGACCTTTATTCGCCCCCCCCCCAATAAAAACAGAATGAGTAAAAAATTGAGAAAGTATACTTTATTAACAACACAACATGCTACACAGATACAACTGAATCCTCAATTAAACGTGAAATAAATAGGTATTTTGCGTCATCAACAAATGTGGTATAAGCCTTAAAGAGGTTGTAGACATTTCCTCGGCTGCATTAAAAAACAGGTGCAGAGCAAAGGTTGTTTTCACAGAAATGAACACAATCTATACAGAACTAACCAGTGCTATCTGGACACTATGCCTGCTGTCTACATACTGTAATTCCTGAGGTGGCTGATACATATTGTTGCTATGGGTCAGAGAATGCTGACAGATGAGATGTGATGCGGAGTTATGAAGTGATCCGAATGACCGTCTCATTTAAGCTGATTTGACAATATAGGCAAACCTGTCATGAGCATAAGCCATGGGACTGAGGTATAGCTGCTCAAGTGTGCATTATTTCAATGGGGGTTCTCTGTAAACTCTCTGCAAGGATCAGGAATAGGATTTGATTTTTTGTAAGCTGACCAAAGCTAAATGCATATCTGCGTATATGTGTTTTCTTGACAAAAAAAAAAAGTGACCTGTTGGCAAAAGAGGCAAAACTATGGATGACATAAATTAGTCAGAAGTGTGTTAAAAATGCTACTGGAATGTACTTGCGATGAGAAATCAGACATCTATACATCACCTACCCAACTATTACACCCGAGTAAGAAAGACTAAACACGGTGTAGTTAAATCTAAAAGCATCTTGCAAAATGCACACGCCTAGCCTTCAACAAAAGGTGAATGTTCACGCATCAACATATCGAATAAAGGCAATCTAATAGGATAAAATCTAGTCAGTGCAGGGGGTGTTTAAAAAAAAGAATCAGCTGCAGTTAAGCAGAAAGCCCTAGGCTAAAACTATAGGACCACTACACATCACGGTCAGAACAGTTTTCATTTTCTAATTCTATATCCCCCCCTGACCTTCCACGTCACAAAACATACATAAAAAGCAAACCAAAAAATAAAAATAGAAAAAGCACCAAGTAAGCACCATTAATGAACTAAACACATATGCAGCCTAATTCACAGATTCTAAAATTATTCCACCTTTTTTTAAACACGTAACTGATTGTTATAGACATGATATTTGTCAGTCCCACAGAGGTGGTTGAGCGGACGACATCCCGGTGTTAGAGGCTGTAGATTAGTAAGTGGTGCCAGGTTGTGTCATATTTTGAGGTAGATGCTGAGGATGAGGTAGTTACTGTTCCTCATCTTCATCCTCCTCTTCTTCCTCAGAGGACTCCTGAGATGCCTCCTTTTCCTGTTAAAATAAATAGCAAAAAATGTCAACTTACATCATACGATACATGTAAAGCCTGCCTCGGTTGAACACAATTTGTAAATTAGCACAATTACCTCCTTCTTAGGCTTCCCCTTTTGCTTTTTGTCTGAAGATGATCCCACTTTCTATAGAGAAACAAAGCTTTAGTTTCAATTTACATTTTTTCCCAGGTTGACTCATGCTAAAAATACATCCTTTGAAAAAATTAGGTGGACTTGTAGTTCAATTTCAAAATCTTTCCATGGCTGGACACTTAAGCAAGTGACCGAAACTCTGCTCAGTTAAATAAAACCAAAAATGTATGTTGCTTTGGATGATGGAGTTTGTTTTAAAAATCCAAACTGTGAGCTGTACCTGTTTTCTTTTTTTGGTCTTCCCAACCTAAACATTACTCACTTTTTGGCGTAGAAGAATAATATTGGCGTAGAAACATTTGGCGTAGAAGAATAATATTGCGTGACTTAACATGCTTTTATCTATAACAACTTGAAGTGGGGTAAAATTCCAAGAGAATACAAATGAAAACATATAGTAGTAAGGTTCTTCTAGTGCTTCTACAGATACAGAAACGCGGGAGCATTCACACTTGAACCGCTTGTGTGTGCGGTATCAGCAGCGAGCAGCAGGGGGCGCCATCACCAAGCTGCAAAACAGGTGGTGAGGGCAGTGAGTTCATCCCGAGCGGTGACGTATGGATCACAGACTGACAGCGATTACAGCCCCCAGCTAACGCTGAGCCCGTCCACTATAGGCCTGAAAATGATCCTTCATCGGTAAACACATGGAAAAGTGTGTGTGGGGGGGGGTGTTTCTGTAAACATTAAGCACCGAAATGAATAAACTGCGCACTCACTTTCTTGGAAGGTCCTTTGTTTTTGCTGCCCTTTGGCCGCCCTCTCGGCCTTTTCGGAACCGGAGATCCACTGGATTCCTGAAATGGTCAACAGATTACTCATCAAGATGAAATGAAGAATTGTGCTAGAATTGTTTTTTATTCATAGAGTTATTTATAATGCACCGGCTTATTCCCTTTCCCACTGGGAAGTTTATTGACCTGTTATCTCTTATCTCCAGGCTTGAAAGTTAATAAATGAGATCAAACAGCGTAGTTACCCTTAGCTTAGCCGAACAGCTAATAACCGAGCTGTTATTACCTTTGGATGTTTTCTCGGTCTTCCTCGTCCCCTTTTCTCCACTCCGTCCTTATCCTTCAGGGAAACGGTCTGTTTCTCGGAATCACTCATTTTCCAGCGTCACCTGGTCGAATAAATAAGCGTTAACCTTTCTATTATCTCTAAAAAGGCGTTAAACAACTATGGGGAATTATTACACGGTCACTAGTGATCAATGCGATTAAATCTGCTTGTGTTTAGCGGAGCGAGAAGGTGATGAGTGCGGAAAGTTAATCAGCGATTCGACTCCGTTTGTTTTGGTCCAACGCTACTTTTAAAATGGCGTGATAGAAGTGCATACACACACACATACACATACACTAGGAGGTGTTTATGTTCCAGAGCAGACTCGGCGGTGCGCTCGGCTAATTTAGCCAAGATCCGGATAGAGAAGCATGCAAACACGCGTTGTAAATCGATCAGCATCTGTTTACACAGAAAACAGCGTATGCAGCGTTTACTTACATGCACCGGTCGCGCTTTCAGGTTTCCAAGCGAATCAAGTCTAGCAAATAAAACTATATAGCTGTGTGTATTGTATCTGTCGGTAGCCCCACCTCCAGCGCACAATGTCTCCTGATTGAATTAAAGGACAATAGCCATTCGATGGGGCTACCGCGCAAACATGACCAAACCCAAGCAATAACTTACCGCATGCGTAAATGAAGAAAATCCGCGGTGGGGTTTTTTTTTTTTTTTTTTTTTGCTTATTTAAGGCGTTTTAAGAAGCGCGACTTTAAGAATAAGCGCTAGAATAATAAACCAATCGCGCGCCAGCTGGAGTTTCAGGCAGAGAGAGAGAGAGAGAGAGAGAATATAAAGGGCGGGATTTCCTACATCATTCATGCCGCATATTATACCAGTGTTCTGCTGAACGCAAATCTGGTGCGGGTTCTCCTAACAGGGAACGATTGCAGACCTTTCTTTAAGTTAAGGTTCTTTAAATAGAAAAAAAAAGACAGTTTTTACTAACATTCTACCAACCTTAAGCAAACTGAACATTTTCAGGTATTTCTTACATCAATCAAATCACTTTTGCCCCAAACCAAACCAGAACATTAGAAAAAGTTCTTAGAACATAAAGTTGTAGGCTGGGATGATGCTTTACTGTGTAATCGAGTTACCACAGCACTAAGAAAAATCACAACCAATACCAAACTTTTCAAACAGTATTATTATCAATTATTTTTTTTTTTTTTTACAATAAAATATTTACTTGCATCTGTAGGGTTTGGGTGGATTTCCCAACATTTCACCAAGCGAGGTAAGTAGCCGCTTAGGGCCCCGGAAACCAGAGAAGTTCCAACAAATACTCAGAGATATATATAATCTAATATCTAGATTATAAAAGCATGTCTAACATTGTAACATAATATGTGTATTACATGGTTTTCTATCATATTTTTGTATGGTCAGGATATACTAATTAAAAATAACGTTAATAAAGCATTATGAATCAGTGGATAGATATAAACCTACATCAGCAGCTTTTTGGCTGCTCGGCTTGAGCTTAGAAGAGCAAGAAACAGATTGAAACATAGCTGCTCGAGCGGAGTTAAAAAAAGAAGGAAAATAGAAGAGACAAAAAAAGTCAAAAGTCTTCTTTTTTCTTGTGTGTTTTATCAGAAGCCTCAAGGTCAGTCTATGTTTTTACTCCAATTTCAAAAAGATAGTTTCTTAATGTGATGCATGCTGTGTGCAACCAAAACGAACTAACATCCAGTATACAACTGAAAAAAACACGTAGCAGCAAGTCTTGGTTTCTATGGGTAAATATTATGTAAACCCTACAAACAACACATTTATTCTAAATGTTCTGCACATTTTCATATCTATTTAACACAAAACAACAGCAAACTGCACATTTTCATATCTATTTAACACAAAACAACAGCAAACTGCTCATTAATAGTAGATAAACTAAATAACAGAATTGACTGTTGGAAAAATATCTGAGTGTGTTCAAGATTTGATTGTAAATAACAGGTGATGTGCTGTTAATGTCCATTACAGGACTGAGATTGAGGCTTTACATTATTTTAACCTTACTTTAAAGGAGGCGAATGTGAAAACTGGCCAAGTAAAATGGAAATTTAGGGTTTTTAATTTGTGTCAATCAGGTCAGAAGTAATTAGTAACTAATTACTTGAGTATGTTTTCACAGAATACCTTTGCATTCTTACTCAAGTAACTATTTAGATTTTGCAATAAGTACATTAATTGAGTACAGATTTTGTCAGATGTGTCATAGTGCTGTGAGCATACTACAGCATTCATTCTACTGCCTGTATATTAAAATGTTGTAAATAGTTTGTAAAATTCATTCATTCATTTATTCATTCAGTCTTCTTCTATAACTGCTTATTTCCTAATTCGGGGTCACAGAGATCTGCTGGGCGAAAGGCAGTTTGAGAATTATTTTTTTTTAATTTGCGAATTTATTTATCACTTTTTTATCACAATTATTACATAGGCAGCATTTAGCAGACGCCCTTATCCAGAGTGACTTACAATATTCCTTCTTATACAACTGAGGATTAAGGGCCTTTCTCAGGGGCCCAGCAGTGGTGGCTTGGTGGGGCTGGGAATTGAACCTGGGTCCTCAAGTTGGTAGTCCAACAACTTAACCACTGCACTACCACTTCCCCACATTATTACTCCATTTGCAAAACATAGCTTATACTCTGCTCGGATATTTTATATATCTCTATAGCGTGTTTTGTAATGTCTATTTGCACTGTCTGGAGTGTTTACTTGACCTGGCTGCACTGTTTGCACCAGGTTGCACACTGTGCAATTTAAAATAAAAGAAAAAAAATTGTGGTCCTCTGCTGATTATGTATGTTTGCCCACTTACAAATAAATTATCAGGTTATATTGTAATAGTAGATTTATTATAACAATAAAAAAATATATAACCACGAAAACATTCAGAAAAAAAAACATTTCAAAAAAAGTTATAAATTAATTAGCATATCGACAAGCTCTCTGTCTCCTGGGTCTCTTTTATACATGTAACAAGCTAATATTAAAGAGACTCTCTTAAAGGGTTTCTCACGATTCCGCAGGACTGAAATTCTGCAGGTCCCAGAAGGTCCCCTAGCTCAAGAAGTTTGTCATTGAACATCTAAATGATTCAAAAGAGAACTGGGTGAAAGTGTTGTAGTCAGATGAGACCAAAATCGAGCTTTTTGGCATCCACTCAATTCACCATGTTTGGAGGAGAAACGATTCTGTTTATGATCCAAAGAACACCATCTCCACCATCAAACATGGAGGTGGAAACATTATGCTTTGGGTTTTTTTGCTGTTTCACTGCATCAAAGTGACAATGAACGGGGCCATGTACAAAAAATACAATATAACAACGGCGTGGCATTAAAGACAATAGACATTTCGCGTATTGAGGGTGAAAACCATTTAGGTGGAAAACCCCCATTAAGACAACGCCAAACCTCTACACTACAACCGCAACCGTACCATGTAATCATCTCAAGCAGTTTAACAAAGTTACTATTCATTCAATATCATGACAAAGACATAATATTTTTTGAAATAAAAAAACATTATACATTTAAAGGCTGTAAAGGCGGCGAATAAAAACTCTTTCTTGGGCTAAGCTAATTAAGCATAATGAAAAAAACCATTGCAATCTCCTACTTGACTTAAATTGTTTGATAATTAATAAACTATATGTAAATTTATTTAGTTATAATCAATTCATATTAGCTTTATTAGCCAAAATAAATAAATTAAAAAATTTGTTTATGGTATGTATGCTAGTAGACCTGCTTCCATTTCAAAAGTACCTTTTTGTTTATTTACACACATATAATCATATTACTGATACACAAAGCACATGCACATTACAAGGGGATACTTTCTTTATTTCTACACATTTGTTTATATTTTTCATATTTTTTATATTTTTTTTTATATATTAACGTTTATTATAGTTTTCATGCTTGCACAATTTGCCATCTTTATTTTAATGGTAATTGTGTTTGCTATGTTGATTGTTTCCTATTTTTTAGGCACTGCAAACTGCATATTATACTGATTTTATACAAGACAAATACAATTCTTTTAAATTTAAACACTATTCTCTATCAGATATCTTATAGTCTAATCTAGTAATATTAAGAATAATAGAAATATTTTTGTGCATTTTTTCAGATCTCTCCAGTTCTTGTGTCAGATCTATGGCAAATTCTATTAGAGAATAATTAGATTTTTCATTCATTCATTCATTCATTTATTTTCTATACCCACTTATTCCCTAATTCGGGGTCACAGGGGTCTGCTGGAGTCTATCCCAGCCGTCTCTAAAAGAGCGAAAGGCAACAGGGGTACACCCTGGACAGGTCACCAGTCCATCACAGGGCCACACACACTTGCATTTTTTTTAGTTATATTGCACAAACAACATGTCTTTAAAATGTATTGTACAGGTAAAAGGACACAACTGTCTTGTTTGTCACATCAGTCCAATAGATGGAGGTATTTTACCATTGATTTACCAACCGTTATTATACCATAGTAAACCCAGGAAGATCTGGCTTTTATTAAATATGATCAGTTTAAAAGAAAAGGGTTTTATGTGGTAAAATTGATTTTGCTTCTTCGAAAAGTCCACATACATAGATTCAAGTGTTTCCATTAAAGAATTATAGCAATATGTTTTATCTAGTTGGCTAAAATTAAAAATAGCTCTTAAAACTTTATATATATTTGGAACTCTTTTCCTATCTTTAATGACATGTAAGTCTCAACTTTGCTTTTTCAGTTTCTAACTTTCTTCTTTTCTTAAAAAACCCCTCCGTGGGTGGACTAATCCTCACTCCAGATCAGTAGATGGCGGTAAATGCACATCAAACTGTTTGTTATGCGCTATTAAAATACACAGAAGAAGAAAAGGAGGAAGAAAGGATGAAGACGAGTCTTTAATGTAAACATGAGATTAACGTAAAGCTAACGAGGACATGAGTACAGTAGGTATATGACCGTGACACATACATACGGGTGTAAATATGCCAAGAATAATCTTTATAAAACCACAAAGTATTATTTCTAGCTAGTTTTTAAAACTAGCAGTTCTCTTCTTCTATTATTATTATTATTATTATTATTATTATTATAAAATGTTGACTCTGATTTGGGCAGCAATCGTTAGTCGGGCTATGGAGAGAAAATAGATTATTTTGGTTTGGCGAATTTATTATTATTTTTTTTTTACATTTTATTTTCAGTTTTCATTCAAGCATTTTATTAACTCCTAAACTGACAGTCTGTCCTTTTGTTTACTTTCTATTTAGGTTTAAATTGTATTATCTTTATTATTACTTTTTTTTAATTTTATTTTGTCTTATTTAACACACACCACTGGATCTTCTGACCTGTTTACATCTCGTTGGGTTTGGGTTGAGTCTGATGCAAATTATATATCTATTTTATATATATATATATATATATATATATATATATATATATATATATATATATATATATATATAAAATATATATTTGTCCAGGAAATTGTGATCCAGCTACGTTTTCTGGTTAAAGCAAAACAACAAATACATTAGCTAGTTGAATAACAGACTAAATTATACTAAAGCCAGAATAATCTTACTTATGTGTGTCGAACTGTCAGTTGAATTAAAAACATGGTGCGATTATCTAAACCCAATCCTGGCAAGGGCGGATAAAAAAAAAAAGTTTCTAGTTTAGCTATAATTTTGTGAATAAACTGCAGCAGAGACAAAAAACATTCAACTTTCTTTGCTGCAAACAAAACAAATTTGCCTGCATACTCAATAAAAGCACCAAAGTTGGGAGATGATGTTACTTGGGGTTGTTATAAGTGTTAAATGTTAGCCAACACAAATAGCAAAGCGCATTTCGTCTCCTGTTCTACTTCAATAATTATTACACAGTGGATATGTGGGTTAGTATATTACGTCTACAGTGGGTAAGTATACTGACGTCCTAAATATTGCAGATGTTGTTAGAATTAAATGTAGCATGTTGCCATGATAACAACTAAATATTATCAAACCTTCGTATTTGAGGCTTTAGTAAATTTGCAAACCCTGTTTAATAGAATGCAGCACTTTTTTAGGTTACTTTCATCTAAACAAAAAAAACCCCACAAAAAAACACCATTAAATACCTTGTGTTACCAGCACCAGGTTGTGTTAGAGCAGTAAAACCGTGTTATTGGCTGGGATACGGTATTCAAAAGTGTCTTAAAAGATGCGGTGTGTAAAAATTGCCCTAGAAAATAGGCTGTTGTATTGTATAACCTTCTGTAAATATTGCCAATCATTATAGTATCCCGCGGTCCACAGCTTTAGATGATGTTACTATCTGGGAACATGCTTTTGGAGTTTATAATAACAACCTGCTGTTGTGGTTTCCAGAGCTAATTAAAGAGAACTGAAGAAACCACAATGGTGCTTTGAAGCCACACCATAAGCACAAGCTTCATGCAAAAGGGTAATCTTTTTTTCTTTGTAGATAAACCATATGTGCTTTTTTTCTTATTTTTTTTTCAGGCTTGGGCTAAAAAGAACTGTACCTGTCAGTTCTATTTAATGATGACCTTTCATTAAAGATGGGTGGCAGTGGATCCAAAGCTAAAGGAGTCTGGCCTTTTACCGGTTCCGGGGCCAGTGGAGACTCTTCTGAGATCAATGATCAGTCTTTAGCTCGAATGTGTGGCTACAAAAATGTAACCCCGTTTGTCTTTACAAGGAGGAGGTAATAATGAATGAGTTCACCTTGCAATACAGCTAGGATTGAATGAAAGATTCTCTAGCGTTGATTAAAAAAAAACCATTGTTATAATAATACCTTTGGTATTGAAATTTATAATTGTGTATCTATAACACTTTAAGCTATAGGTATTTTTTTACTTCTAATTTAAAGCAATTTTTACCCCCACTGTTAAGGAGAAACTTGTGCATTAAATAGGTGCTATTGTGGGTTTGCAGTTCTCTGTTTTACGATGAAGACGGTGATCTAGCTCACGAGTTCTATGAAGAGACTGTGGTGACCAAAAACGGTCGAAAGAAAGCGAAGTTGAAGAGGATTCACAGGAATCTCATACCTCAGGTAGTAGTTTTGATGATTGGTTTTTATTATTGTTAATTAACCAATAATTGTTTTGACGTTATTCTGCCTAAATATGCCATGTCAGCATCCATCCTGAAAAAAAGTTACAAATTTCTGCTCTTGGGGCCGAAAGTGAAATAATATAAAGTTTTCTCTGTCATATATAATAATAAATAAATTCTAGTACATACACTATATGGTCAAACGTTTCTGTACATTGTATCAGTACACAAGTATGTTTTACCCCAAACTGTTGCCACAAAGATGAAAGCACACATTTTTTAAAGATCTCAGTATATGCTATGGCTTTAGGGTTTTATTTTAGTAAAACTATGCAGTCCAAACACTGTTTGTGCACAAAACCCCTGAGCTCCATAAGGACATAGTGTGTTATAGTCAGTGTGGAAGAGCTTCATTGTGTTGCACAGAGCGAGAATATCAACCTCACTGACCACCTTTAGAATAAACGCTAAAACCAACTGCACTCCAGACCTCCTTGCTTACCATTAGTGTCTAAACTCACTGATACTATCGAGGCTGAACAAACAAATCTCCATAACTACACTCCAACATCTAGTGGAAAGCTTTTTTCAAATGTGTGGAGGTTATTATAGGTAAGAGTAAGAATAAATCTAAAATCTAATGTTTAGAAAACATGTATTGATGTGATGGTGAGGTGTCCCAAATGTTTTTTAAAATCCTGATTCATCCTGAAGTTTTTCTACATCCTGGCACAATTTCATTAGGACCGTAATACACTATATGACTGGATGTATGTGAACACCTGAACGTTACTCCCATCCATGTGTGCCTTTTTTTTAACATGCCAATCCAGATTGGGTCTCTCTTTGCTGTTATAATAGCTAACACCCGTCTTAGAAGTCTTTCCGCTAGACTTTAAAGTGTGGTTGTGGGACTTTGCAAATTCTACCACAAAAGTATTACTGAGGTCAGGCACTGATGGTGGGATGAGGAGGTCTGGTGCACAGTTGTAATGCTGAAGCGTACGGAAAAAAAAAAAAATTCTAGATAGTTGTATGCCTTGGCAACAGTTACCTACAAAAACTACATTTGGTTATGATGGTCAGGAAACTTGTGTTGTCCTCTATTAGGAATTAACCAGTGTCAAGTACTGTATTAAAAGTTCATAGCAACTGAAAACGTGTGATGTAGCTGTTTGTTGTTGTTTAGCACCATTTTGTGTAGACTGTAAAGACTGTTGTGTATTTGCCAGATAATGCTTTAAAAATGTGTGCACACGCTCTTGAACAAATCCTTTGTTAAAGGATATTTATAAGTTTAATACAATACTCTATTTTTGTGAAGAATCTGTTAGCACGGCACATCTTAACTTGCCAATTTTCCCCCTTATTTTCACAAAAACATATTTCGACTGTTTTTTTTTTAGTAATTCTGTCCACTTTGATAAAATACTAAAAGTCGCCACAAATTTAAAGCATGCAGGCCACCACCAAGCTGCACCAGGGGTTTAGTTTGCTTTTAGTGATGTGGGTATAAAAAAATGTATTTTAATTTTTTTTTTTCTGGGAAATGACTTCTATTTGGTCGCCCTACACCACAGCTCAGTCATGAAGAATATGAAAGAATATAAAAGGTTGTTGTCACATGCAAAGATTAATCAGTTTGGTCAGTTTTTCCTGTAGTTCCTTTAATTCTTGCTTTAGGTTTCTTGGCAGACTCTCTGGCAAGTTTTTTTTCCCCCCATTAGGAAGTTTGGAGGCATTTTCTCTTATTGCAGATGTGACTGTAATGTTCCATTTGTTGAGGGTGGCCTTTACAGTCTTCCAGAGTACAAAAAATATCTTTTATATCTCTCTCTTTAAAAAGTGAGATACCAAGATTTGTAAACTCACTGAAAGAAATACATTCTTAAACAAATACACCAAAAAAATAGTTAATACAAGTATTTTAATGAACTGTATTCATTTATTTTTAGTTGATGCTGAATGCATCCACATCTCCAGTAAAAGGGTGGTTTTGATTTTTTTCTCTCTAGTAATTTCACATCAACGGTTATGACATGATTACGTGTGTTTATCCTCGATCTAAAACCTTTTTCCACATAACCAACACTGCCATTTCAACAGAGGTGTCTTATACATATTTTTGTATATCTGTGTATTTAGAAATAATGCATTTATACTAGTACAGTATTTACAGTGCCAGATAGTTAAAGTTAAAATCATTAAACTTTTCTCATTTTTTCAGGGGATTGTGAAACTGGATCCTCCACGAATCCACGTGGACTTCCCAGTCATTATTTGTGAAATATAAAAACTATAAAAAAAAAAAAAGTTTTATCAATCAAACCTTTCACCTCTCCACGACTATCCTGGCTTTGCTGATGAACATTATTGGCACTTAACATCATCATAGTTGTTAATTATGGCATGTTAGCCAGACTGCCCTCTTGTGGCTACATGACGTTGCAGCAGCTTCTATTGTCTACAAAGGAAAACCATTCAATGTGAAATACAAACAGCAGGTTAAAATATAGAGTCTTAGTGTGTGTTAGTTTACTGCTCATTAGCACCCATATTCCTGTAAATGAATGAATAAACGAATACAGAATTTTGAAATGCCAAAATTCCAGGATTTATATTTCCCCTGACTGAGCATGGCACGTCCTCATTTTGTTGTGATATTTATAATTATGCTGTTATCTGTCTGCTTCTAGTTGTTGTATTTAAGCATAGACTTGCTAACAATTATGTAATGTACAGTAAATTATGAACATTAAGATACTTTAATAAAAATCAACTAGCATCCATTGTTAAACAATTTCTTGTCTGTGATTTTTTTTTTTATTATTTACACGAATGTTTTTAATTAATTGATCAGCTTTTGAAAAGTCGAACAACAATTTATGTTTTAAAAAGGAAAAAAGATTCTTAAATTTCGTGTGCATGGTGTACATTTGGGGGTTGAAATGCAGTCCATTGTTTGAGATAATAGTAGTGGAAGATATTTACATAACAGTCCTAGTGAAAGACATTGTGTTTGCAGTCTTTATTCTGGCAAGAAGGAATGTGGGTGGAAAAGCTAGAGGTTAAGCTCTTTGTTAATATCCCTGTCCCATGCTTTGAAGCTCGCTGCTGGGGGCTGTCCAGTGGCTTCTGCTTTATAGTCAAGGCAATAGATGCATTATCAGAGGGACATTCCATTGGGAACAACTGCTCGGCTACGGTTTAAATAAAGAGGGGGAGGGAAGAGTGCCTAAAGCAATTGCACAGGGGGCCCTGCTGCGTGCATTGGGATATCTGGAATCTTCTGAGATGTTCTTCCCACCCATCCTGCGGACATGCTCATAAGTAAGCCGCACTGATAACACGGCCACTTGATAAAGCTGTTATGTGGGTGAACCAGATGTGAGTGCAGAAAGCTGGAGGTCATGGTTATCTACAGGGTTGCTCATGGTGTGAATGTGGAAAGAACATTGTGATAGGCACGGTGATTTGGGTAAACTTGAACTACCGTCAAGTGATTTTCAGTCATTGTCTGGTTTATTCGACATTTTTTAAAGACATTGGTTTTAAATTTACTTCTAATAAATTTGGCTTTGGAGTTACTTTTAATAAATTTGGCTTTGGATTTACTTCTAATAAAATTGTTTTTAAAGAAAAGCACATGACACAGGATGTAGTGTAAAAATGGGAGGATTTGCATTCAAGTACTGGGTGTGTATCCTCGTTTTTCTCACTTTGTTATCATTTCCCTGCTCAGCCTGTTCTAGAGCAGCAATGATGTAAAGCCCCGGGGCAGGCTGAATGTCGAGAGGAAGGAAGCTTCTCTCACACACACGCAAAAACCACATACAGAAGCACCAGATGAATCAGCAAAACCGAGAAGAAAACGGAACAGGATCTGGGAAGGTCGTAGTTGGACAGGAACACCACTAAGTACAGGACCGACAATGTTCTCATGTCCTACCTGTCATTTTATCCCTTGAGGCTATATACTTCAACACATATCCTGCCTTCAAAAGAAAGACTTCTGGGACAACAGGGCTTCCCAATAAACAATAAAAATGATCTAATTGAATTCAATTTACTTTTTTTATACATGCTAAATGTTGTGATTAATTTAAATAACTATAATATATGATTTCTTTAAACTAACGGTTGATGTCTAGGAATGGGTGTGGTATTGTATCAGGTTTCTTAAACATTTTACACTCAGGACCAGACTTCAACTGCAATATAAATGTAACAGCCTCAGAACTTTTTTACAATGTACAAGTCAAAGTTCAGAAATGTTATAATTATGTTATTTGTGACTGTAAAGATTTTTATCCGCTATGTAAAAGAATTTATGGACATTTTTTTTGAGTAATCTTATAAAATTCAAGAAACCAGTGACTCTGATGTAAAATATAACAATTTATTTCATACTGATGTGTGTGTGTGTGTGTGTGTGTGTGTGTGTGTGTGTGTTTTAAACCAGTGTAGCAGAACAGACTAATGGGGTTTTTTTCTAAGGGGGGGAACTGAAATATAATATTTTACTTTTAAATGGTGTCATTAAAAAAAATTCAACTAGTACTTTTTAAAAAAAAAGTTTAGTGTGCCTTTTCATTTATTTCTTTATTCAATTTCTTTATTCTTTATATTCTATATTGCCTTAAATGAGTCATATATGAGGCATAAAAAATGTTTAGAAATAATCATTGAAAACAACTAAAACGATTATTAGTGGGTTGGATTTTGTTTAATTTGACATTTTTTAATCAACCTAATATAAAACGTGCAACAAAAACACAACACTATAAAGCGATCACTGAAAAAGGGGGTATTGGGTTGTAAAAAGGGACACGCCCACTAGGGGCTCATGTATCATAGCAACCACAGAACCCCGCCTCTTCTTCCTTGTGATCAATGAAAGCGCAGCCGGGATTCTGTGTCCGTTACACTGTGTAAGTGAATCTGGTGTGAATCCCGTCTAAAACTTTAAGCAAAAGTGATTAAAGTTATATAATATGTAATATATAAAGGCATAACGATATGCGGTGATTTCCAACAGTGGTCTCTGAGTGGTTGTGTTATAAAGTTCTGCGAAGTGTTCAGTACTTACCTACCGGATGACTTGATTTCACTGGGAATGATCTCTCTCTTTAATGTAAACGGTAAGTTGTGCTACTTCTTAAGGCTTTGTGTCTAAATTTATTTATTTTTTTTAGTAAAAGAATAGTAAAAAAATGTGTAAATATTTCTAATAATACTGTTCAACCTGCCTTTAGCTTGAAGCAGCAGCTCTCACTGATTTATTATTATTATTATTATTTAATTCTAGTTGAAATATATTTATTTATAACTACTTTGTTTCCCCAAAATAATTAACTCTTTCTTATTATCTATCATAACAGACATTAACAGAAACAAAGCTATTGAGGACCCTAGAAGGCATGGCTAACTGGTTTCTTTTTAAATGGAATCTCTGGTTACTAGTTCCACTAATGTTGGACTCTTTCACTGATGCCCAAACCATCAAACCCACAAGATGGCCTTTGTACCAGGGTAAACCTTTGCTGCTAGCCTGGAACGCCCCCACCGAGGACTGCCGGCCACGACACAATGTTCATTTACAGCTGAATCAATTTCACATTGTGGCTACGCCCAATGAGGGCTTTACCAAACAGAACCTCACAATTTTCTACAAGGATCGTCTCGGTTTTTACCCATATTATAATTCTGAAAAAAATCCGGTAAATGGTGGCCTTCCACAAATCGCCAGCCTGACCCAGCACCTTAAGAAGATGCCCCAAGATATAGAGAAATATATTCATAACCCAGCAGCTAAAGGCCTTGCCATTATCGACTGGGAAGAATGGCGCCCCCTTTGGATTCGGAACTGGGATAACAAGAACATCTACAGAAACCAGTCGTTGCACTTGGTATCCAAAAAAAATCCACTGTGGGACCAGGGCCGTGTAAAGAGAATAGCCCAGCAGGAGTTTGAAATGTCGGGACGCAATTTTATGCTCGAGTCCCTGCAGGTTGCCAAAAGTCTACGTCCAAACCAGCTTTGGGGATTTTACCTGTTTCCTGACTGCTACAACCATGATTACCTCAAAAGCCTAGAGAGCTACACAGGTCGCTGTCCAGACCCAGAGATAGCAAGGAATGACCAGCTGAGGTGGTTGTGGACAGAAAGCACGGCTCTTTTTCCATCTGTCTACATAGGGTCAGTGCTGCGTTCAACCGTGTTTGCTCGGCAGTTTGTTCGAAATAGAGTGAAAGAGGGCATGAGAGTGGCATCTCTGGGCTCTGACCTGGCACGTCCAGTGTTTGTGTATGTCCGTCCTACGTACATCAATGAGCTAGAGCTACTTACTGAGGTGGGTTTGTCTGTATGTATTTTTTTCACCTATTAGTCTTTGCACCCTAACCTTTCCCCCTTTATCTCTACCAGCAGCCTTTTCCTGCTCCTAGAAATATGCATAGATTTCTGCACATGGGAAGGGAGGTGGTCACATTTTTATGACCACCACCCACCACCAGTCCTCTGGTCATTTCCTTTTAAAAATAAAAGTAGACATGCACAATTGTAGCCAAAGAAAATATTCTTATGTAATTTCAGGTCTAGCAAAAAAAAACCTTCAATTAGTGCATGAAAAGTTTGGACTTTATTATTAACTGGCTCCTTTTTGTCTTTACAGATTGACCTGGTTTCCACCATTGGTGAAAGCGTTGCACTGGGTGCTGCTGGCATTATTCTTTGGGGAGACGCCAGTTATGCAAGCAGCATTGTAAGCTTTCGTATATTAACTTGTGTGACGCTCAGGTGTCCCAACACTATGATCCATATAGTATATTTGTCTAAAATAGCATACACATCTCAATTTGGCTTGTTATTGTCTGTACATCTTATTTTGCTTAAGTAATTCTTTTTGTTCCCTCTCTTTAGGCCAGCTGTAGCAGTCTGGCTGATTATGTCCGGGGTCCACTAGGTCATTACCTCCTTAATGTCTCTACTGCAGCCGAACAGTGTAGTCACTCAGTTTGTGGCTCCCGGGGCCGCTGTATGCGCAGACAACCAGACTCTGATTCATACCTGCACCTTGACCCACAGTTCTACAAAATTGTGGTACAGGGGAAACACCTGGCTGTGGAAGGGCACGTGGAGCCTGAGGAGCTAAACTACCTGAGAGAGAATTTTATTTGCCAGTGTTTTAGTGGCTATCAAGGATATAACTGTGAGCTGCGGGATCCCAAGTATGACAAGGGACAGGGCCAAACACCGCAAATATCGTGGAGCTGCTGTCTTTTGTTTTTGCTGCTAATATTACTGATCTGAGGCTTGCACAATGCTGGACACTCAAACAGACTGCTTTGGACATTGATACATTTGGTGTACCACAAATTAAGCATTTGCTTCTTTCAGTTTGAAGAAAGATTTCTTGTTGTGTGGTTTTCTGATAGCTTTCCAGATTTTTTACGTAATTTTATTTTTTTATATTCAGCTATTCAGAGGGTTCAGCCAATTAGATTCTTTTAGTTGGTTAATGAATGCAGAATTGTATAAATACCCATTTAAAGTGTTATGACAGTATGTATGGTATGAAAGGGGTGTAAAATGTTGTGTGTATCCAGTAACTACACTGCAATGATTGACAAATGTATAAACAGAACAATTAGTCCACGTAAGCACTTTTGTTTATCAGCATTGAAAGTGGATTCACTGATGACATCAGAGATGAAAGCAAATCGGAGAATCCAGATGATCATACTGTTAAATGTGTTTTTGTTTCTGACGGTTAATTTAAATGTATTTTAATTTAAATGAACAGTAATTAATATTGTGTTGTGTGATAAATGCACTATTTCTGTAATAGTACTACTAAGACTTTTATTTGTTTTCTCAGAGACTGGATGCGCACACAATTTCTCTGTTTACTTTTACTCTTGCTCTTTTATTAACACACAACTGCATAATTTGCTGTAAGTCGTTTGGTGATTTCCGATGATTTGGTATGACTTTGCTGTTAAATAACTGTATGGCAATGGAAAAACAAACAGCTGATATTGGTTAGAGGTTTTATTTCATGTTACTTATTACACTTTAAAAGTAGGAGCACTTCTTGTCTCAGCTGGATTTTATGTGTATTCCATAAACACGATAACATTTTTATAGCCCAAGTGGCAGTAAGATTCTTGAATTCAGGTGGGGTTACAGTGCAGTGAAGTGAATCATAAAAAGAAACATTCTGCATCTGTAAAACTCTCTTTTCCAAAGAGGCCACATTTTGCCAGCCCACAATTACAGGCCTTTACATGCCAAGCAGTTCTATTTGTGTCCTGTAGTTCATTGGGGGGGGTTTCCAATTTAGGAATTTTAGTGAGCGGTTACAGGAAAAACTCAATTGCATCAACAATTCTTTTTTTTCTTTTTCCAAAATTCAGCTGTCATAAAGCTGCTTCATCTTCATATATTATTTATGTCAAGTCTGCGTGACAATATTCGTCCAACAGTCCATTGTAATCTCTTAGGTGATTAATAAAAGGTAAACACATTGGCCATGTTGCTTTTTGCTTGATTCCTAGGCAGCATGAAAGAAGGAACTGCACACTGATTACTTAATACTTACATTCATATTTATGGCATTTCGTAGACACCCTCATCCAGCGTGACTTACATTTATCTCTTTTATACTAACTGAGTAAGTGGGGGTTAAGGGCCTTGCTCAGGGGTCCAGCAGTGGCAACTTGGGGGCGCTGGGAATCAAACCCTGATCTTCCAATTAGCAGTCCCAACTCCTTAACCACTGTACCGCCACCACCTCCCCTACTTACTGTCTTTAAATAGTTTTAACTGGAAAAGATAGCCAGTTATCAGAATAAATAAAAATCTATATCTTTGCTTTTTTTTTTTTTTTTTGCAATTTATTAATTGAACATATAAATTACTTTAATACTTTAAGCTCTTAAAGTATTTTATTAAATAAATTCGGCAAATTTTACAACAAGTTTAGGAAGTATCGACTCTGATAAGTGAGCCGAGTCAAATGATTCGACTCCCTGTTCGAAACTTTTTAAACTTGCAGTCTCCGCCCCTCGCTTGACTCCCTTCTCTTTCCAGTTCTGCCCATCCCTCTAAAACACCGCCCCTCTCCAACATTTCGTCCTCTTTTCATGACACAGTTATTTCCAAATCACGAGGAGTTTCATTTTGGGTTTCGGTCTTTAACAACCAAATCGAATGCGTTACGGTACGTAAAACTAGCAACATTTTCCCCCTTAAGATTAAAAGTAAGTTTGCTTAGATCAAGCATTTATTTCTCTAAAAAAACAAAAAAAGCAAAATGGTTTGTTAGTGGAACACGACGCTTAATGTATCTAGTAATAGATTTATCAACCTTATATTTGTTATATAATATTTAATCATATAAACTAACTAATGGTTACCCAAGTCATATTCTCTTGTTCGGGTATAATTTATTTGCAGCTTTGTGCTTTTTATTCTACTTCCCCTTTTTTAAGTTGTCTATAATTAACATGAACATTTATAAACTAAACCAGTTTTTAATTAGACTTTATTAATATTACAGTTGTAATAAATGTAAAGTGCAGATTATTGTGTTAAATTAAACCTTTACAGAAAAATATCCTTAAATGCAAAAATGACAGATGGTGAAAAGCTTGCAAAAGCATGCAGATATTCCCCTACATGTTAAATGTAAAATACATATATTTTAAGGTGGGTAAAAATGTCAGTAGGTGCACAAGTTTCCAGTAATTGGGTTTGTAGTAAAGTCTGAGCTGATTCCTAATAGCTTTGTGTTTGTTTGTTTGTTTGTTTTAAACCAGTAGAATCTTTCAGTAGGATAAAGAAAAAATATATATTGCCAAAGGTACCACCACGCCCGTATACGCACATATGCCCATGATCTTTCTTTTTTTGAGAACAGCTAATGTGGAAGTGGTTAAAGAGTTTGACTGATACCAAAAAGACCAAGGTTCGATTCCCAGCACCACCAAGCCACCACTGTGGGCCCCTTAGCAAGGTCCTTAAACCCCAATTACTCAGCTGTATAAAAGAGATAAATGTAAGTCACTCTGGATAAGAGCCGTCTGCCAAATGCCGTAAATGTGAATCTAATCTCGCAGTGTTACTGGGGATTTGTCAGCCACAGGAGTGATAATGAGGTCAAGCGTTAAAGTTAAGTGAAAAGGCTTGAAAAGTGTTCAGTGGGGTTAAGGGCAATGTCTCAAAGCACTTAAGGTTTTTCCATACTAACCTTGGCATAGAACCAACCGCCAGTCAGCCACTGTTGGATCCTTGAGCAAGACCCTTAACCCTTCCTGCTCCATGGAGCGATGTATCATAATTGACCCTGCGCTCTGACCTGTCTGAGATGGGATATGCGAAGAAACAAATTTCACGGTGCTGTAGAGTTTCTGTGACAAATAAAGACATTTATTTTCTTTACAATTGGCTTTTTACTATAAAGTTAGATTAGTCTTGCTAGTATTACGGGGGGAAGTGGTGGCTCATGGTTAAGGTGTTGGATTACCAACCCGAAGGTTGTGGGTTCAATTCCCAGGTCAACCAAGCCACCACTGCTGAGCCCCTGAGCAAGGCCCTTAACCCCCAATTGCTCAGTTGTATAACAAGGGATATTGTACGTCGCTCTGGATAAGGGCGTCTGCCAAATGCTGCAAATGTAAATGTAAATGTATTACATGCAAAAGACATTATGCGTATCCCAGTTGTGTGTCTACTTTTGTTCCAGTAATAAGAAATCATCTAATGCTACAGCATACAACGAAATTACAGATTTGTGTAGTAACAATATTTGGGGAAGAATTAACTATAACTGTGATAGTCATGTGCCCACATGCTGCCTATTACCCTGGAAGTTTGCAGTTTTTAAAGACATCAATTCTTAATATGCACTTGAAAGGAGAATCAATATTTTTCTGTTTCTTTAAAGTTGTTTTAAGATTCTGGTATAAATACTGCACATTTTGCAAAACCAAATTTGAGTAAAAATATGAAGGTGAAATGACACCAAAAAGATTTGCATGCACAGGGTAATATTTAAGAAAATATAATTGGTAAGTCCTGCCTTTCCACTCATGCTTGCAAATTTCTTTTAGTGAGAGAATTGTGTCAAAACTGCAAGCGCAAGTAAAAGAAAGACGTTGCGGGAAAAGTTCTGCATACGCAACACGTCGTTTACATCTTTGCAACACAGAGTCATTTTCGTCAGAGTAAATCCGTTTTGCAGCTCCTAACACGTCTGTTCTTGCTTGCAAATTGCCGTTTACAGAGTCGTAAAGCTTTTGGCCGCATTTCAGCGCAAAAAAAAAAAAGGTGTCAAAAGGTGTCAAGCGTAGAAAAAACTTGGGTCAGAAGAATACAGATCATATTTATTTCAAATTAATATAAAGTTGCGTTTTTTCAACACATGATTTACACTTACAAAACTGTTTTCTTTAGATTATAACTTGATTTACACTTATACAAAACTTATTTTGTGCATGCGAATTTATTATACGCTCGCACTATCACGTACACTTCCAAAAATATTACCCTGTGCATGCAAAATCTTTTTGGCGTTTTTTTACCTTCATAACACAATAATAATTATAAGAATCTCAAATACAATATAAATACACTTTAAACCGACAGTAAGGATAAAAGCCATGTATGAGTGAGTGAAACGTTGGTGTTTAAGGTATGTTCGCTTAGAACAGGGGTTTGGCAACCTTTAACACTCAAAGAGCCATTTGAGGCAGTTTCCTACAGATATATGCAAATAACACTGCATATATCGTTTTTTTTATGTATATGCGATGTTCAAAAAAACAATTGTCTTTTGTTTTTATAAAATATCAAACTACTACAGCGAATATTTTGTCTGCGTGCAACAAGATATTTTGAACGCTGGGATAAAGTATACTGTCTCATAATTATCAATAACTATTTGAGTCATCTCGTATTTATTTAATATAAAGTTTAATCTGATTATTCCACCTGCAGCAAAACAAAAGCGCAAACCAAAATTTAGTTCGCTCCCGTGTGCCGTCATCTTTTTACCGCGCAGTCAGCTGTTAACCTGAATATAAAAAGAACTATTTCAACGATTTAAAATATTTATTTGCAAAATAATAACCAATAAAAATATTTATAATAGGTGGGTAATGTGTTTTTTTCACTCCTAAACCACATCAGGGCTCCAAGACTTCAACTAGGATTGTAAACTGTCGTCTGTGAGACATGTGCTGTTGTGTTCTGTGAAATGTTGAGATTCTGCACATGACAGCTAGGTGGCACCATGATTGCAACAGGTGGGAGGGCGAAGAGAAGAAAAGGATTAGAGTGATCTTGTGCTCCGGTAGATTTGCTGCAATAAAAAAAAATCCCTGTTGTTTAAGCCCGAGTTCGGGTCTCTGTTAAAAGGGGCTGGAGATGCATATTTTGAGCGACAGATAAGTAAACTATTTTAATGAAACAAGATTACCATAGTCTTCAAATTCAGAATTATTAAAAAAAGAAAACCAAAATAAAATATAAATTAAATACTCATAATTTTTTTCCAAAGTCACAGAAAGCCGCAGCCACATGCGACTCTGGAGCCGTAGGTTGCCGGCCCCTGGCTTAGAAGATTGTAAATTTAAATCCCAATACTATCCAAAATTGGTAACCCATGCTTTAGCCAGTATGTGAGTAAATGAAGCAAGATAAATACAAAGTGTTAAATGTTTTGCCAACATTAGCGCTCCATCAAGTTATCAATAATGCCAAACAACTATAATCTCAAATACACTGCTGCTAATTTATGCAAATGCAAACACCTTCATGATATATTTTACATGAACGTCCAATAAAAGCACGTAAGGCTGGGGTTTTTTGAAAAATCCACACATGATGTTCTGTTTGTTTATTACAATGCGTAATTATAATTAACATTATGCTATTCAGGCTAATGAATCTTGGCTGAGTGCTTTTGTCTCACTATAGTAATTACTTTTTTTTTAACAGACCGTTTGCTCTCTTTATTATACAATAAAATACATTAATGTGTCTAATTTCTTTGGATTTTTACTTCTCTAGAATTCTATAATTTCTTGCATGCCTGCATAATCTTGTAGATTACAAGTCCTTCCACTATAATTTTTTTTTTTTATGCTTTTTATAAAAGGGGAAGTGGTAGCGCAGTGGTTAAGGTGGTGGACTGCTAATTGGAAGTTACCACTGTTGGGCCTCTGAGCAAAGCCCTTAACCCCCAATTGCTCCGTTGTATAAAAGAGATAAATGTACATCGCACCACGGCACATTTTTATCTACATGCTTTTGGCATGCTCGCATGTCACGCCTACACTACACTGCACTGCACAAAAAGTGTCTTCCTATAATTTATATTATTGGTCCACTCCAACATGCAGATCAGTTTAGGCTTTTTATTATTTTACTGATTAATACTAATCTACTTTTTCATCTTAAATTTTTCCCTGTCAGCTATGGACACCATTGCACAATGGACATTTCAACCCATATTTCTCTGCATTTTGTTAATATGTCCGATTATGAGTCACCCAACGTGGTCTGAGTTTCCATTCTTCACTGTATGGAACGCTCCTACTGAAAAATGTGCATCAGAATATGGTGTTGATCTGGACTTGAGCGTTTTTAATATCATTCACAACCAGAACGAGAGCTTTATCGGAAGTCAGATGACCATCTTCTACTCGGACAAGCTGGGCTTCTATCCATACTACACTGAGAAATATGAATCTGTGTATGGAGGTGTGCCTCAAAACTCCAGCCTACATAAACACCTTTCGCAAGCACAATCTGATCTACAAAAGAACATTCCAGAAAAAAATTTCAGTGGCCTGGCTGTAGTGGACTGGGAAAGCTGGAGACCAGTGTGGGAGCGCAACTGGGATAAAAAGGAGGTATACCAAAAAGGCTCCAGAACACTAGTGGAGGCTGAACACCCTGACTGGAAACCAGAGCAGGTAGAAGCAGAGGCCAAGAAAAACTTTGAAGGTGCAGCAAAGGGCTTCATAGAGCAAACAATAAAGCTTGGACTGGAAAAACGACCAGGAGGGTTGTGGGGTTTCTACGGGTTTCCCTGCTGCTACAATTATCAGTACAAACAAAACAAGACATATACAGGAGAGTGTCCACCGCTAGAGGTGAACAGGAACAACAACCTGTCTTGGTTGTGGAATGTAAGCACAGCTCTGTATCCTGACATTTACATGGATCTAAGCCTTAGGGGACGTGACAGAGATGTTCTGCTGTATGCCAGACATCGAATTATGGAGGGCATGAGAGTGAGAGACCAAGTCGCCCCCATTCAACCAGTCGTTATACCCTATGCCCGCATCGTCTATACCTACTCAATGACATTTCTCTCACAGGTATTTAACTTTCTATCCATGCCATCAGCTGTGGTACTCAAAAATCTAAAATATAATGAAATCATTTATATAATGCAATCTTACTATTGGGAACGCATGTCACATTAAACCTTATAGTTATAATCATTTAACAAAACCCAGATGTGAAAATGACACCAGAAATAGAATGGGATTGTAGTTCAGTGACTGGGTTGTTTATCTGGCATCCGTGTTATCAGCGCCTCCATGTAATGTGATTGAAAGATGAATTAAAACAGTGAAAACCCAAATTAATATCGGTGTATCGGTGTTTCCATGCTGGGGTCGACTACAGAAGTCAAAGGCTCTCAAATATGATACCCTGGTTATAGTATTGTTTTTTAGACAGGTAGGAATATGGTGTGATTTGATTTTGGGTGTGTTTCGATAGTAATGCATAGCTTATTTTTTAGTTTTAGGTTAAAGTTTTCTCACCAGTAAATGACACATGATGTCTTGTAGAAAATAAAGTAGTGGCTTAGTGGTTAAAGTATTAGACTGATACCAGAAAGACCGGGGTTCGATTCCCAGCACCACCAAGCCACCACTGTGGGTCCCTGAGCAATGCCCTTAACCCCCAATTGCTTAGTTGTATAAAAGAGATAAATGTAAGTCGCTTTGGATAAAGAGTCTGCCAAATGCCGTAAATGTAATGTTGTCTCTGGTCATCTAGTCTATGTGTGTTCAGAAGACGTGGTTTTAGACTGTGAAGGTGAGACGTACACTTTCAGTGCTTTCAGGCTACAGTTAGCATAATTTTTTAATGATATTAATACCTTGGACATAGTGAGCTACTTCCTTTCCCTTTACATTTTACAGTTCATAAAGTTATTCTTAAAAAGCTATGACTAAATGTCACCTCTTGACTTACAGCACTGCTTTTTATGTGTATTTTATAGGAGGATCTGGTCCATACCATTGGAGAGAGTGCTGCATTAGGAGCAGCAGGAGTCGTGTTATGGGGAGATGCGCTGTACTCCACAAACAAGGTGAAATATACCAACTCTTTTCCCCTGAAAATTCAACCAATCCCTCTTCACTAAAAGCAGGTTTTTATCGAACAGCACAGTGTTGCATGACCCAGCAGTGCTGCATCTATTCTGGTTTTCTGTGTGTGTCTGTTTTATGAAAAGCTACTGCACCTGCAGATGACATATGATAATAAAATCTTCTATAAAGATTAAACAGGTAATTAAGAGTGCAAATATTCAGACGATCAAAATGTGTAGTTTTTCACATTATGTACGTCGATTCCAAAAATGAATTAAGATCACTAAAGATATAAAAAAAGCTTATATTTTATCTTATGTATTTAACATTTGTACTACTTTAATGTTAGGGATTATACATTTGTTTATCATTTTGTTGTAGATAATTAAAAAAAATTTGCAATATAATATTTATTGTCAGTAAGTAAATTGAGGATATTTGAGATTTGACTTTAGTACCTGGTGGCACATATTACATGTAATATAAGTGTGAAATATCAACAAGAAATCAATACTCTGGGAAATATTAACCCCTTAAGTCGTAAAACCGGTACCAGGATTTAAAACGCACAGTTCCGTTTGAATTAAATTGTCCTTATGATTTATTAAGTCATATATGGTATCATTACAAATCTTAAACCCTCAGATTTTTACACAAAAATCATTTTGTCATTTGTTTTAAACGTTGCTGCATTTTAATTTTTAAAACCTGACATGCACAACTAAAATATTTATCATTAAGTACTTATTATTATGAATATTACTATTTTTTGGAATTGGTAATGGTAATGAACAAGGGCATGCCATATAACATTAGGGCTATATGGTTTCTTTTGTTGGTTTAATTTATATTATAGTCGATAGATATTATCTTTGTCTTTGCAGTCATTTTTGCTGCCATCTAGTGGAATAACTTAAAACGTATAATAGCTAGTTAAAGAACACCAGGCCTGATTTATACACCTTCAAATACAGGATTAAATCTTTTTTTTTTTTTTTTTTATATACATATGATATTTTAAACAAAAATGTTATTTACATTTTACGTTTATATTTTACAATTGGTTTTCTTTTAAATTTTTACCAATATTTCGCATCTACTTTACTGCATGTGGATAAGGGCAGCCTTCAGATTTAGATATTTACATTTACAGCATTTAGCAGCTAAATTTTAAAGCGTGACTCTTCCAGTTTCCGGTGAGGAGGTCTGTTTTTTTTTTTTTTGGCCTCCTAGTTCTGGTGACTGAACAGTGTAATGCTACAACATAAAAAGACCTCCTAACCAATTGTGTGCTTCCAACTTTGTGGCAACAGTTGGATGTGCTCCTAAGATGTTTACAAATCTTTGGACATATAATGTAATTCATAGTTGAGCTTAGAGTCTGTGCTGCTTTTAAGTTGTTATAAGATTAGGTTTTTATCACTTGATTAAAGTCTATTATTTTACTAAAATTAAATACTAAAATTACTACAATTTTTGAAAAGCCTATTGGATAAAGTATGTGTGAGCTAATTTTATAGCTAAACAGCAACAAAAAACTGTTGCATAAACAGCGTGAGAGTTTGAGGAGTGTTATGCCAAGATTGCGCTATATAGGTGTTGATAAAACATTTACTTTTCCTTTTATCTAATTTTTAGTATAGACTGCATATTATATAGTAGATTTTTACTTTTTAGTATCTTGACGTGCCATAGAAACAACTGCTTTCAGAGTCATTTATTTTTAATTTATTAGTTGTGAGTGCTGTCAGTGCAACATACTGTGAATCGGAGTTAAAGACCATGAAATGGTTAGACTACACACAGGATGAGGCTTATACAGCTGCTGTTATTACACTAAATATTCGTACGTATTCAGCAACATTTTGTCATCGAATTTTTAGAATTGCATAAATTTGCAATAACATGATTTTTAAACTGCTTCCAGTGTTGACAATCATGTTCCAAGAGCACTCTCTCTGCATGCATGTTGTGATGACATCACCTCACACGTCCTGCACCAGTTCTGCTGAAAAATCTGCAGTTATTTCTAAAAAAAAAATTACCAATTGCAAATTTAAGAAGAAATATTTTTCATATAAACCAACTGGTTCTATAGATCGGGGCATGGTTATTTTTGGATGTTCTCCCATGTCCTGGTGAGTTTTCACTGGGTTTAGTGGAAAGAAGCCAGACTAATCAAAAATGAGTTTATTTTCTTAAAACAAATTCCACAATATATTTCAGCATTCTTTTTCTTTTTTCAGAGCACATGTCTGGCTGTGAAGAATTACCTGGATGAGACTTTGGGTCGTTATTTGGTAAATGTGACTGAATCAGCATATCTCTGTAGCAAGGTCCTGTGTTCATTTAATGGCCGATGTGTGAGACGAGATCCAGGATCTTCAGCCTACCTTCATCTTGATCCTGCAGTATGGACCGTTATCCCCCGAGCTAAGCTTCCTGATCAGCAGCCCAACAGTCCTTCATATGTAATACAAATGAACAATAAGCAGGAGGGGTATCATTTTACAAAACAGTTTAAGTGCCAGTGTTATCCACACTGGGAGGGTGAACACTGTGAGAAAAAAGGTGATTCCTAACAGTAGACAAAGCAAGTAAATATTTATGTAATGAAAACCCCTTTTTTTTCCCCAAATAGCACATTATTTTATTTTGAATATTATTTTAAGCTAATGTCTCGAACATTTGTAGACTACATTTGTAGTGATTGCTGCTATTTTATTTATAAAGTCTAGAAAAAACTAATTAATGCAACCAATTTTATGTACAGCATCTATAAAAACTTCTTAATTTTAAACATTAAAAAAACAGGTCTGTAAATAAAGTTCTCTTTGTTAGAATTATTTTAGAATAAGATATTGTAGTCTATTGTAGATATTTATCTAAAGAATGGCTACATAGCCCAGGATAGTATGAAGTAAGACTACCCTTTTCTGAATTTTGTTTTTGTACAGCAGCTTTAAAAAATGTCTGAGGCGTTGGTACTGTTTTGCCATTAGATGGCAGTAAATGTACATAGAATCTCTATATAGACAGCTGCACCATTGTATTTATGTAAAGTTTTAGAGAAAGAGATTAACTAAAAACAATCAAATAGCTGCTTTCCTTGTCTTAACCTAGAGAGACAGTTCGTGCATCAGAGTAGCTGACTACTGAAAGAAACTTGTGTCTAGAACATACGAAAAGAAAGTTCAAATAAATCATTGAATAAATAAATAATTTAATTAGTTTTAATGCTTAAAAAAGTACACAAATGTTCTTCGAAAATAAAGATGTTGAAAGATGTTGTAGAGTGAAAAAAAATTTATTGGCTACAAATTATATTGATGTGCTGGTCATTTCTCTTCTTTTTTTAATTAACAATCAAGTTCAAGAAGCGTTATTGTCATTTCAACTGTATATAGCAGATGCAGTACACAGTGTTGCATCAGGCCAGCCCTAGCGCCCCCAGGCCTTTATGAATAAAATTCGTCTTGAGTTAAGGAGTTCCCAACTCAAGACAAACTTGAGGAGAAGTTTGCCTTGAGTTAAGAAATTGCTCCTTTAGCTTACTTGTGCTGATGATGGCGGATGGCCAGGCTAGCTCTAACCCAGCTTTAGCTCACATTATCACCCCCAGCTCACTGTACCCAGAGGACTGTGGTGGTACTTATCTGTCACACATTTCTTGGAATAAACAGAGTACATGGAAACGTGCATGTCTTGTAGCTTGCCTTCCTACCTTCTTGTGCCAACGTCTTAGCCTTTCTTTTCGTCAGGATTCTTTGAGAATTCCCAAAACACACGCTGAAAAAAAAGAACCCTGACTTACTAGAGCTGGATGCTTACCTTTGTACTTCCTGCTTAATAACGTCACCTTGCTTGTGAAGTGCTGGGCTTGTGACATATTGCATTCCAAATGTGCTTTAAGACGGCAAGTGTTCCCATAGCATTTTGATGCAGGTTCCCAAAGGTTTACAAAAATGTATACAAAGAAGTGAATTCGTGTGCCCTGACACAAGACAGGTCTTATCCAGGGTGTATTCTCACTAAGATAAAGTTGTTTTTGAAGAGTAATAAATGATGAATTTACCTCATAGATTTGTTGCTTTACTTAAACATGACTGCATTAAAAGCATTGAAATGTGTTTATATAATTACTTTGCTGTGCTTTTTTCCCTGCAATTTACACATAGATACACATAGATGTTTTTGTTTCTTTCTGTATTCCCCTCTTGAAATACTTAACTTATTTCTGTTCTCATGGTCTCTGGCTTTAACTGCTGTTTCTTTACCTCGGCTGACCGCTTCCATCAGTGGTTTATTTATTTTTTCAAGACATTCTGAATTGTTGTAATGGCTAATGCCTAATGCTTGTGCAGTGACTGTTGATCGATTTTTCTCTTTTTTTTAGGTATAAAATGATTTGTTTTTCTTTCACAGACGTGGTCCCTGGGCTATATGTTGGTTTATTTTCAAAAACAAATGCACTCTTCACAGTTAAACACATACTACGAGTAGATATTTAAAGAAAAAAAAAACCCACATCTGGGCAATAAAAAAACATCTGTAGTTAAACATGGTCTGGTATTTTTGTGCATGGTCTTGTTTTATACATCTGCATGTAAATATGAGAAAATGGAAGCCGAGGAGTGTGGGCTAGCTCAGTGGCAGAGGTGTTAGACTACCGATTCAAGGGCTGAACTTGAAGGACCGTTTAAGCCTCTAGTGCTAGATCCCTGAATAAGGCCCTTAAGCCTTAACTGATCAGTTGTCGAACCCAAATGTCCTCAGTGTCCTGTGTTACAAAATAACAACAAAAGTTCTCCATCATTTACCTTTGTGTTAGGCTCTCTTTAGAAATTAAAATAGTTTAGTGTATTTTTTACAGCAGTCAAGGTCTAGATGTTCAGTATAATTGTATGAAGATGAGAAAGTTTATTAAAATGTCTGTAAGAAAAACAAATAGCATTTGTAAAAATTACAAAAGCAGTGCAATCTAAACCATTATTTAAATATTTGAGACTTTAAATGTCTTTTCTATAAATTAGGAGATTTAATTAAAATTTAAAAATAAAATAAAAATAAATAAAATGTGAAAATGTAACAATTTGCTGTAACAAATTACTGTTAGGGTTGAGTTATACAACTTGATATGACAATACTACTAATAGAAATAATAAGATGAGGGAAAGGAAAAGAAAGATAAAAGAAAAGTTAGTTGCTTTAGCCGTCTGTTAAATGCCAATCTGGGCCGGTGCTGAGGTGTAGTGGGTCCAGGTGCAGGCACCCAAATGCGCATTTGTGCTCTGGCGACCCGAGTTCGATTCTGTCCCGGGTCCTTTCCAGTCCCACTCTTCCCTCTATCTATCGCCCCTATTTCATCTCTGTCTGTCTTATAAATAAAGGCAAATGCCCCAAAAATATCTTTAGCTGTCTGTTAAATGCTATAAATTTAAATAGTAATAGGACAAATGATTACACACACATCCAGTGCCTGAATATTTTCAGGAGCTGCATTATTGATTTGTAGTTTTTTTTGCTTAAATCTGCATTCCCCTTAAAATATTCAAACAAAAAACACTAAACGTAAAGGGTTGTTTTCTGGCTGTTTTTGTTTATATTCATTACACTCTTAACTGTGTATATAACGGCAAAAACAACAGAGATAAAACATCTATCTTTCATCAGATATTGTGTCTAATCTGTGCGACTTTGGCTACGATTTTAAAATCCTAAAAGATTGTGATAATCTATACTAAAATCTGTTGTCTTTGACAAGTTTACTGACAGCCATCTACTGTCTGAGTTACCACCTCCAAGAACTCCTCTTAGCCGGGTGATTTTGGCGGTGTCTCCACAACAGCCCAGAGCCAATGATCATCGCGCCCATCTTTCTTCTGGTAGAAAAAAAACCCCGCTCCTTTGCTAGCTTTATTTGCGTTCCCCCCATGATCGCAGCCTCCGAAGTGTTCACTAGAAGCATTCCCATAGCGTTTTCCATGGTCCTGAAAGAAAACTCTTTATATAACTCTAATAAAAAGTTAGTAATCTCAAATGATAGATAAAACTAATTGAAAACCAAAGATATGTTACATAAACCGGCTATGGATAGCAAAAGCATTTTAGAAGAAAAATGTGATCATGCAGATGAAATTAAGCCATAGACTATTTTCCCTTATGAAATGTGAAATGAGATGATTTTCAGTACAGAAAGCTTTTGGCTGACTAAACTGTCTAAAGTGAAACATCATAGTATTTCAGTGATTTTATTCTATGGCATGCTGCTGAAAGGATCTTCACTCATGCGCCACAAGATAAGATAAACAAAGGCCATTAAATTCTGCCTTACTTCTGTACCATTCGGAATGAACCCGGATTCAATTGGCTCAAAAAAAACTGATAAGCCAAAGCTGATAATGGATGGGTGTTAAGTTCTTTTCCGTTTTTCTCCACCTTTTTATCTGTTTCTGAACTGGATCGCTGCTCCCAAGACAGCTGATGAAGAGGATACAGCAACTCTTTTCTTGGGTTATGAGAAAGGTGTAACTCGGTGGGTTAAGGTGTTAGACTAGTGTTAGATCAGAGAATTGTGAGTTTAACTTCCAGAACCAATAAGCTTTCACTGCTGGGTCATTAAGCAAGGCCCCAACTGCTTAGTCTACAGGTATAAATAAAAGAATAATATTTTCTCTGAATAAGGGTGTCTGCCAAATGTAAATGTTTTGCCATTGTAGCTGATGCTCCATCTGAAGGATATCCTAGAACTGATATATAAATGACTATTTCATAATGGATCAATTGTTTCTTTGTCTCTATTTCTAAGATATAACATGCAATTAAAGTAAGTCAAATACAGTGCTGTAAAAAACACCCCTTATATATAAAAGTTTGTGAAAACTTGACTATGACACCTATATGTGAAAATTTCCCACAATGGTGGAACAGTTATACAGAAAGTCTCAACCCTACTGAAACCCCACTGGGATGGACTGTGCTTCAGGCTTTACTAATGCTCTTGTGGATAAATGAGTAAAAATCCTCATAGGAACACTATAAAATTGAAAGCCTTGCCAGAGGAGTGAAGGCAAACAAAGACTTTATATGGAATTGTATGTTCGAATTGCGCATATAGGTGAGATGATCTAGTTTATACATACACTTCATTTAAATATTTTAAGATAAATTTAAAAAGTTTTATAAACATAAGGGCTCCTTTTAGCTATTATGGTACCTTGCAATCATTAGAATATTGGAATTATCATATGGAAAAAAATGCTTTCAAAATGATCATACCAGATGTTAAAACATAAAAGCCGATGTAGATATTTATTACCTACATTTTGTCTAGTAATTTTATGTAACTGTTATTTAGGAGGGAAGTGGCTCATGGTTAAGGCCTACTAACACGAAGATTGTGGGTTTGATTCCCAGCTCCACCAAGGCACCACTGCTGGGCCCCTGAGCAGGGCCCTTAACCCCCAATTGCTTAGTGGTATAAATAAGATAAATGTAAGTCAGTCTGGATAAGGGCATCTGCCAAATGCTGCAAGTGTAAATATTTATCCTATTCAAACAGACAGACAAATAGATCATTTCCTTTCAGATAAGAAAACAAAACACTAAAAATAAAATAAATAAATATAATAACACAGTTTTGCAGTTATTTGGCTTATAGCGTCTTTGCCACGTGATCCTAGATGCGTATGAGCTTTTACGCTGGAATCTAACACTCTAACATTAGCATTAAAAAAAGAGATTGAGACGTCTGCATTATTTCATTTGATTTTGATTGGACATTCCTTATTTGTCTATGCACACCTTTGTCTTAGTCCCCAACCTGTAAACGTTTTAGACTATAAATAACATGGCCATGCACAAAAGAAGTGTTTTGACTCTTACTCATCCAGGAGGAAAATTAATTTAACTGATCAATCACCATCAGAAAACCTTTTCACACAATGCTGGCTAATCAATGTCGCACAAAGGGACACATCCTTTCAGTAACACCAAATCAATTTCTCTGAAAGGACATTTGTTCTTGTACCGACAGTTGGTAAAGCGCATAGCATCATTGTCCTCAAGTTATATAGACATACCTGATCAAACACAATTTTACAATGATAAGTATGTAGTAAGGGGGAATACATTATTTGGAATTAACATAGAATGTGTAAACAAATTAAAATTTACGTTGTCACATAAACAATCCTTCATAGTTTCACATGCAGTGAAGGCCTAAGTGCGTCTGCACAGATAAAAAAAAACATTTAAGATAAAAACAGAACTGCGATGAAATAGAATTGAAAAATAGCTTTATACGCATAGTGCTAACGTCTAGCTGAATATTAACAGTTTCACTGTTTCAACAACTGCTATTTTTTTATGTTCCACTGTTTGTTTTCCTGTTATGACTCTCTGCCTGCTTATTTGTGTCTAGAGTCTTGGATTACATTCATGCTAATTGCCTGTTAATCACATTGTTTATCTGTGTGTCCGAAAAATGCCTAAGCTTAAGGCGTTCTGGTTCAGGCCAGGATGGTTTGTGGAAAGAAGCCCTTTGCTGATTCTCTCTGTGTTTGTTTGCAAGCCTTAAACACTTTCTTGATGGCAACAAAAAGAAGAATCCATTGTTGAAGTTCTTTGCTATCTTGTTAGCCTTGTCAGCTTGTTGTAAGAACCGCAGGTCAGGGAGTCTAATACGACTGGGTCGGTTAACTGATTGCACCACCCTCTGGAGCACTTGTCTATCCTGCTGGGTGCAGTTCTTGAACCAAGTGTGATACTTCCTTTCAAGGTGGTCTTAATGGTGCAGGTGTAAAAGTTCCTTAGTACCTAAGGTGGCAGTTTAAAATGTCTAATGTGGTAGAGACACTGCTGGACCTTTTCAACTGTGATACTGATGTGACAGCACCATGACAGGTCCCATTGACCTTGGAACATTGGTAGTTCCTTCTATTTCTTATTCCACTATCATTTTCTTTGACTTGCTGTCATTAAGGAAGAGAAAAAAACTGTCATCAGAAAATTTGACAGTGGCGGTGTACTTGGAAGTGGCCTCTCAGTCATAAGTGTACAGTGTGTACAGTAGAGGACTCCAGTGCTAAGGGGTGTGTGGTGGTGAAGGCTCAGCCATACTGCTTGTGGTCTGCCTGCCAGGAATTTGGATATCCGCTTGGAAGTTTATATGAAGAGAATTATTGTGGGGGGTTTGCATATCTCTGTGAATTCCGGAGCTAATTTATCAGCTCAAGCTCTCAGCATTTGACCTGTAATTCTGTCTGGTCCTGCTGCTTTCCTGGTATCCACTCTCCTAAAAGCCTCTCTCACATCGTGCTTCAAAATGACGAACGCGTTCTGGCACTGTTAGTGCTGTAAGCAGCAGCCTTGAAGTGAACATAAAAGGTGTTTAGCTTGTGTACTAGTGCAGTATTCACATTCATTGTTCTGGAGGTTGCTGTTTTGAAGTCTGTGATGGTTTGAGTTCCCGCTACTAAGTTCTGCTAAATCTAAGCCTCTAGTTTTTCACTATTGCAAAGTATTTTGGACATTTTTACCACTTTTGCCACTACCATTTCCCAGTGGTGCTCTACGTTGTAGGCAGCAAAGTGAGATTTTAGAACATCGTTGACACTTCTGGTTGGAAAACCTTTTAATTATTGTTTTTATCCCCGAGTGCCAAATAAAAAAAACTGGATATGTGTAAACACAAAATTAGATATAAATTCAAGGTAAAGAGGTAAAAGAATGGGCAGATTTTTACAAATTCAAGCTATAAAAATAAAACCAAAAAAAAACCTCGATATATAAAAGGTGCAGAAAGGTACGAACATGCCACATCAGACCTTGCCAAAATAGCACAATTGCTAAAATTTTAATTCAGTTATTACCAAAAGTAGCTTCACTGTCCCTTTGGCTCTTTGCTGAATTGGAGTGACACATCGGTCATTTAGATGTGGGTGCATTCTGATTGCACATGCCAAAGAAGCGTGTGAAAATGTCTTCTTTTCTAATAAATGATCATTTATCAGGCATGAAAGAGAGGGTGCTAAAAGTGCCCAATCAACCTTGTGTGACATGATTACTGAACAATTTGATTGTGAAGCATGCTTTGACCAGCGGCCTCAATATCTGAAGAGATTTTTCCTCTTCACTGAACAGGCTGAACATTGAGGATAGTCAGTCTGTAACTGTGAATGATTCCCCAATACTGAAAATAAAACATAGATTTTGTGTGTTAGGGACTATGTATCTTAACATTTCATAAATATATATATATAGCGAGGTAAATAGCTGCTTATAAAAAGCATGTATAACATTCAAGTTACCTATCATATTGTGTATGGTCAGGATATAGCCAATAAAATGTACATTTTATTACATCAGCGGCAATTTGCTTGCCGCTTCATGGATCAGTGGAACGTTTTTTAGTTATGCACGTATGTCAGCAGCTTAGTGGCCAGAGTTAGAGAAAGTTATAGAACAGACGACTGGAACATAGCAAAGTTATAGAAAATTTGCAAGCAACAGATTAAGTATATTAAAAAAAGGCAGCTACCCTAGCAGAACCGACGGAAAAGAGAAACAAAAAAGTCTCCTATTTGTTCCACAAAAAAAATCCACTGGTAGGCAACAGTTCTGCTCCCACAGCAGCTGCAGCAGCCTCTCTTCTGACAAGTACAGGGGATCTTTGCCCCTGGTCCCGGAAAATGACAATGTGCAGGTGGGGCTCCGTGCCTGAAATTAAAAAAAACTTTATTCTAGTTTTATTTAGTTAAAACAAAGCAATAAGAAATACAAAATAAATTTAGGCACTATTTTTAAAAGAATATAATCTCAAGCATGATTTTAAATAGACGCAGTAGAGAAAACCGGTGAGTGGTAGTGTTTTGTAGTGTGCTGTTGTAACATTTCTGCTACCTGTCCTTTTACTGTTGTTGTTTTGTGGTGGTCTTGTTTTGTACCGGCTGTTTCGTTTAAAATGCCGGTTATGAACCTAAAGCCCCGAAATTCATCTTATCTAGAATAAAATATTTTTAAACCCTGAAACACACATTGACAAGAAATAATATTTAAAATCTCATAGCTGTAATAGCAGAAATGTCAAGGTATGTTGTAACCTTTACACAAACGCATTATCAGCCTTGATAGTAGGAGGGGGGTACAAGGCACTGAAATGACACGATAGGATTTGAAAGGTCTCCATCGGTGACTGGCCCTGAGGCCATCTCCCCTTCACAGTTCAGTGACACTGCTACTCTTTTTCACACACACGCCTTACCTTCACATGAGTGTCACCGTTAATCTTTATCCCTGTATCAAGCCTTGATGGCTCTCTACCCAGAGAGACAGTTAAATGTCTGGTGTAATATTTTTTTCAATAAAAAGATTGACCTAATACAGTGTTAGATATAAGACAGGTACTTCTCAAAACACCTTAGAACAATCAATGTCTAATCTATTAAGCAAATATATCTCAAGTAAAAGCTGTACAAACAGGTAGAGTCCAATATAAAGGAAAAACTAATTACTGAACAATATCAAATCCTGTCCAATTCAAAATAGCACAAGTTCTTGTCATTGTTTGTATTACAAAAAAACAAACAGAGCTCCAACTAATCTTATATTTACATTATTTGGCAGACGCTCTTATCCAGAGCGACTTACAATATTCCTTGTTATACAACTGAGCAATTGGGGGTTAGGGGCCTTGTTCAGGGGCCCAGCAGTGGTGGCTTGGTCAAGCTGGGAATTGAACCCACAACCTTCGGGTTGGTAATCCAACACCTTAACCATGAGCCACCACTTCCCCCAATAATTAGAACTTTTTTACAATACACACATAAATGCTTAAATAATCTATTTATGGATTTGTAAAAAATAAAAATAGAATTAGCTTAATATCAGCTTGAAACTGACTTGAGAAATAAAAGTTGAATAATTTTCCTGAATTATATTAAGTATTTTGTATGTAATAGAGCTGACATTTATTTTAGAATTACATTTTCTACATTTATAATAAATATGCATTCAAATAGACTGGAAAAGACTTTCCTCTGTTTTTTAATGTCATTAACATGGAAAAAGTAGCATAAATGTGCTATAGTAAAATGTTGTGTAACTCTTTATATTAGGATGTGTAAAACGAAGTCTGGTGTGAATGCTTGGTATGTGCGGTTCATTTCAGTAGGTGTGAACGCTGCCTTCCAAACCCTGGTGCACACCAAACAAGTGATCGGAGACAAATAGATAAAATAATGGGTCTCTTTCCGCTTCTAGATGAACTCTGGTGGGGCCTGATTGATATATGAACCCAACACCAAAAATATTTGATCAGACTAAAATCAGGATGTGATGTCACTAGGTGCAGCGCAATTGCCATTCTTATCGGGATTCTTTACTTTCGAAGGGATGAAACTACCTGGTTTGCCTCATCAGAAGACCCGTGTTGCCTATTAATTAAAAAAATGCATTGGCAATGTTGTCTTCTTGGTCTTTTTTTAAACATTCCAGGAGCTATTGCGAGAACTATATATACACCGCGAACCTAAAGATACCAAAACTAATGGCATAGTGATACGTTCACAAAATATTCGAAAATATACATCACAAGAGCCGACAAATCAGGTTGTAAACTTGTTATTATGCCTTTAGGTTCGTTATCATCAGGATCGCTGTCAATAATGTGAGAATGAATGCCAAGTGGACCAGGAAGAAATGTATCATTTTCCTCTTTGGACTGGAAGAAATATACCAAACGAACAAGTGTAAACACACCCAAATCTACCAAAAAATTCTTTTGGGCCCACATTTGCCTAGTGGTAAGAAGCAACAAGAAAGACTTCCTAGTGCATCACTGTCATGATTCTCTACCTGTGTGCTTTGGAGAGCTGAGCGTACACCGCTGCACTGGGCTTTGTTTTTTACTTTACTCTGGGCAAAGTATCAGTATTGTCTTGTTGTTCCTCATTATTTTGTACCTAATAATTTCTGTTTCCAGTTTTGTGGCTAAAATATAAACAACTATGCAGTGTATTGCATTTAAATAATATAAAAATATAGCAAACAATAAATATAAATACTGTATATATATTTATATAGCCTTTTAAAAAAATGAACTTAATAAAAAGATACCAAATATCGATACTTTCCCCAAAACATTAAGCATTCGAGGTACACAGATTTGTTACTGAAAAACTTTTTGTCTTACTTTTTATTTCACATAAAGCAGTGAGAAAAAGGGATGACATTTAAGCATGATTTTTGAGAGAGTATTTAAAATTAGGCAATTTACAAACAGTATTAATAAAATGGGGTTACATAAGTACAGTGGTTTACTAGTTTTTATATTTGTCTCTTACCCTTGGGCTCAGGGGTTTAATTAATGCTTTGTGCTTTGTTTAGTTGTCTAAAATCTCTTGTGATTGTCTCAAGCTAATTGACTCTCAAGCTTGATTTCCAAAAGATACAGAAGAGAACATGGCCAACTGGTAGCGACACGGTGCTGTTAGCTTGTTTTGTAGTCTGCTGTGTAACATTTCTGCTACCTGTCCTTCCCCAGTTGTTATTTTGTGTTGTTTTTTTTTTGTACTGGCTGTTTTGTTTGACATTTACTCATACCATTAGTAAAAAACCCACTAGGGTAGACGACAGGTGATATAAATGTAGAATTAAGCTTTGCATTAGACAGCCCCCCCAGTATGTTTTGGAGGTTTGGGTAGATAGAGTATAGATACAGATAGGGTGTGTAACACTGACGACATTTTAATTATACCTTTTTTGTTTTGATGGTTAGGCAATTTTGTTAAAATGCTGTGTAAAAAGAGTTTTGCTTTTGGTCTTGTTTTCTCCGGTGCTACTTACGTCCCATTTTTTTTAGGTTTTTGCTTGTTGCTGTGTTTTGTGAATAGTTTTTTTCTGTGCCTAGGGTGTTATTTGGCACATGTTTGTCTGCACATCGTACAATGATTTTTAAAAATAATTATTGCCTGCAGATGGTTGTCTTGCCAACCACCACACACATCAATTATTAGGGTTTAATAATTATTTCAAAAATACATATATAATAATGTGTTGTCTGGTAGAGAATTTTTTTTTTAAATTAGTCAGTCAGTGAGCTTCTTCTAGGTTGCATTAGTCTAGGGTAGCAAAAGTAGACAAGAACCAGACACACAAAATTGTGCTTAATTTTTAACTGCCAGGGCATTTTGGAGTCCTTCTTCTGCATGCATGATTTAGGTGGTATGGGGCAGATGTGGGTAGTAACAAATTACATTTACTTAAAATTTTCAGGCAACTTTTACTTTTAGTGTTCTCACCATATCAAAGTGGTTTGTGGCAGTATGTTGTAGCAGTATTCTTTGATATAGAGAAAGCAGTTACTGTAATGAACTCCACTGACAGGCAAGTAGTTGAGAACCCAAGTGCAGTTTAATGAAACAAAAGTGAAATAAACTAATAAACATAGACTAAACTTAACTTGACTTAGCTTAGTTTAGTCTAGTTTAGTTTGCCATAGTCTCACCTGGCAGCGGTACATGGACAAAAAGCCACTAGGACACAAGGCTACAAAAGGGTTATATAAATGCTAAACTAAGAGGGAACACATTAACTAAACGAGAGACATCTGAACACAATAAGGTACACATGACCTAAACTAACCAATAAAACCAAACAAGGACAGGGGGATCACATGAGGAACACATGAGGAACACATGGGGAACAAAGATCCTATGACAAGAAGAAAGACGGAAGTAAACAAAAGCCATACATAAAAAACATAAACATAATAGAAACGAGAAACACGAAACACTAAACCTTACATTTCCTTATGAAATGGACGGGCTTCTGATTAAATGGAAATCAATGGGGTAGAGTGCAAAATGGGTGATGGATTTTTATATAATCCATCATAATCCATATATAAATCAGGTCAAAGTAGGTACACCCGCCTCAGATAGATATAAAATTGAAAACTGAACACCTCAAGGAAGTGTTTGTATTCTGATGTTATTCAGTATTATGATTAATGATATTTTTAAGAATATTGTACGGATAAAACTCCTTATCCTAAAGATGGGGCATTGTGAAAAAGAAGAAAAAATAAGATTTGCACACTGCAACAAAAGTTTAGAAGCAAAGTTCAGTTCATCAGGTTGAAGAGTGGACAAAGACATGAGGATTTTGATTATCTACAGCTAAAAACCCAGATAAAGTATTTTTAAAAGAGAAAACAGATATAATAATCAGACTATATGGTCACATTCCTAAAGAGGTAGATGTGGTTACATTTCTGGGGGTTTGGCTTGATAAAAAAATATTTTTTATCCATATTGGGAAACAATCACAAAGTGCAAAAGGGCATTAAATGTCATGAGAAGTCTTGTAGGCTGTGAGTGGGGCAAAGCCTCAGTTCCTTTAAGGACATGAACTGCTCAGAAATAAGATCAGCTATTGATTATGATTGTATGGTATATGGAGCAGCATGTGATACCCAACTAATAAATTAGATGAGATACAGATGCAGGCATTGAGAATATGGTGTGGGACGTTCTTTTAATGTGAATGCTGTACAGGTTAAAATTGATGAAATGCCCTTAGAAATGAGAAGGTTTTATAAGAGTTTGAAACATACCCAAGGCAGCATCAAAAGTATAGGATAGACAGAAAATAGAATATACAGAATAATGGGTATAAATCAGTAGATATATTCTGGTAAGTGTGCTATTACCTGAAGTGCTTCATGGCTGTTTCCTATGTCTTGAATCTGAAATCTGAAATAAAAACCATTTTTACCAAAAAAGCTACAAATAAGGTATGGCAGAAAATATGGGACAGAGGACTAAAGGGAAGGTATTTATTTAGAGTTTAATAACATGTGGGTATTGAAAGTGGACTTACAACCAGTGGCGGGCGGTGCATTTGGTACCTGAGCCTTCAGTGGGGACTTACCCGCCTAATATACCGCTTAATACCAACACTATGATGTAACGATTATAGAAACCATTACTACTACACAGAAAAACGCAATATAACACGACGTGGAATTACAGACAGAGAGACATTTACAGACAGAGACGCAGATTGAGGAAGAAAACTATTTTTATTAAAGCAAGAAACCTCGTTTAGACAACTCCAAACCTCTACACTAAGACCGCAACTGTTTCACATACATTATCTGGAGCAGTTCAAAATCAATATTTATTCTAATTATTAATTCCTAAAATATTTTTCTTCCTAGACCTGTTCAGGGAGTTTTTCTTTCCCACTGTTGCCCTCGGCTTGCTCATCAGGGACAATCAGGGACAAAATGAATTCTGTTTCATTTACATTCTATAATTATCTTTGATTGTGTAAAGCTGCTTTGAGATAATGGCTGTTGTAAAAAGGCCGAACTCTTCTCACAGTGTCTTACTTTTCTGGAAAAGTCTTTTTAAGTATGCCAGAGACCAAGTCAATTTCCTCTTCTCCATCAGCCATTGTGGCTGTAAAAATTATCATTCAACTGTACAGACATTTTTTGTTAGTCTGTGCTAGGCTGATTAAAAAATCTTTAACCAATTAGCAATTCGCCACTACTAATATAGTTTAAGTTACATGGGCAGCACTACTGATTCCGAAGGCTCTGGGCAGATTAGATTAACATGGCAGCACATGGAAACTGAAATCTGATTGGACAAAAAATCTAACATTCACATACACATACTTGAAGCAGTGCAGCAAAGAGAAATGCTATGAAATGAAGAAAATAAACTGCTGGGAATAAATTACTACAATTTCATGGAACAAATTTTGGAATTTAGATTGTAAATGTAGGTCAGCTTTTGATACCGTTTAGGCCAGCAGGCCCTGACTGCACACCACTGCTCGCAACAATATTAAGAAGAAGAGAAAAGTTAATTCTAACAAGATTGCGTATAGGCCATATGGGACTTAATAGCAATTTATAGAAAATTAAAAAAACATCACAATGGGTTTTGAAGTCATTGTAATGTAGAACATGTTTTATTATATTGTACACAGTACAAAAACGAAAAACAAATGTTTATTAGATTGCAGTAGAAAGGAATACAAGAAATGTCATTAAATATCTGCTGGAAACAAAACAACATATAAAAAATAAGATATTGCAATATATTAAAAAAGTAATGGTTATATTTGAGAATATAATTAAGTAATTAACAGTTAATCAGTGATAGTCTTGTAGGTTATGAGTGAGGGGAGGCCTCAGTTCCTTTAAGGACATGTCCTGCTCAATAATAAGATCAGCTATTGATTATGATTATATGGTATATGGAACAGCATGTGATACCCAACTAATAAATTAGATGTGGTACAGATGCAGCCATTGAGAATATGGTGTGGGACATTTCGTTCTTTTAATTTGAATGCTGTACAGGTTGAAATTGATGAAATTCCACTAAAAAATAAGAAGGTTTCATAAGAATTTTAAACATACCCAAGGCAACATCAAAAGTATAGGATAGACAAAAAAATCGAATATAATAATGGGTATAGATCAGTAGAAATACTCTGGTAAGTGTGCCATATTTAATGGTTTTTTCCAAGTAGTTAGTTGGCTAAACTAGCTGATGCAACAGCAGGTTCCCATTACAGGAGTTTTAACTGCAGCACAGATGTTAGTCGATGCTACGGCAGTCTGCTGTCTCGTCTTATACCATGTAAAGATTCAGCAGCCTTGAAATAACCAGTTAATTTAGGCATTTTTGCAGTATATCTTGGTTATGTTGCTCTTTTGAACTTTGTATTTTTTATTTTTGTGCTCTGGTATCATACTTTATGATCTTTTGCCTATATGCCCTTTAACACATAAATAAAAATGATTGACATGACAAGATTCAAACAATACATCTATCCAATCACCTGCTTAATGTTTTTACTGTTTCTTGTAGGCCAGTAAGGGTCTTTTTTGTTTGCACTGAAATAAATGTAAAATAATAATAAAAAAAATAGTCTGGCCAATCAGGGGCCCTCACACCATGTTAATCCGACCTTTCCTGCATGCATGCACAAAGAACAGAAAAAACTCAGATCTCAGGTTTATAACATTACATATGCCACACATCTGAGACAGCAGCACTATCTGATGAATGTCTCTGCACACTGTAATTTAATTAATAATGTTGTCCAACAGTCGTGTAAAAAGAAACAGTCTTAATGCAGATTTAGGCTATGGGTTACTAATCAGACACTAAGCTGCCACTGTTGGGTCACTAAGCAAGGCTAATAACCCATTTTTCTCCAGGGTTGTTGCATCATAGCAGATCCACTGCTCTTACGCCAACTTTGTAACGAGTTAGGAATTTCACTGTACTGTAACATGTATGTGTTATTTTTCTAACTATACATATACATATACATATACATATACATATACATAAATGTAAACACATCCAGTTTAAATAGACATCTTATTCTCTGAGGCTTTGAATTAATCCAAGTTGACTGCATTCATGTTATATCACCGGATTCAGATCAGGCAGCAGTTAGTGATGGCGCACAGACTTGTACAAATAAAACGAATAATCAAGGTCGTCTTTTAGTCTAATTTCTTGCATTTTTGAAAAATGACCTGATTATGCATATAATCATCACTCTTTCTCTGTTAATGCCTGCAATGTAAAGTGGCATTACTCTGTTTTTCCATCCTTCATCTTAGCCAGCACCTGTTAAGTAGTTTCTGTCTGTGCTCCCCTTTGCTCCTCTTTCCTCCTCATCAATTACCTCTTAGAGGCAAACCATGTGCATATGGAGAGAAGCAAGCTGGTTCAAATTGGCAATCCAATTTATTATTGCCAATTCAAAAGTGAGACAGTTTTTCTAAACAAGTAAAATCTGCCAAGCACAACTAATAGAATTTCTCTACCTCACCTTCGTTTGCCCTCTGCTATTTACAAATAATTTCTCAACCATTGTAAAAAGGTAAATTATCAATATAATTAAATGACACAGATGATAATTCAGGTAAGGCCACATTATGCCACATGTGTACTGAGAAAAGCATTTAGTTTAGTCATTTAAAGTTTAGGATTTTTTCAAATTAAATCTGTTAACTGTGCAGTCAGAGATCTTGGAAATTGCTAACTGTAGCCTGATAAGCGTTAAAATTGTTGATTTCACCTTTGTGGTCTCCTGAATGAATTAACATGCATAGACTAGACGACCAGAAACAACAAAATATCGTGTGTCATTTAACAGTACTAAAATACCAAACATAAAAATAGTACTAGATTGCATGCTTCACTGTCGATAAACACAATTCGCCATGCCATCTGCAGATGCCACATAAAGCTCTATCATGCAAAAAAGGAAACCAACATTGTCCAGAAGCAGCATTGTGTCTTTTGGGCCAAGGCTTATTTAAAATGGACAGCTTTAAAGTGGAAAAGTTGTCAGGCTAGTCTAAATTCTACAGTCCTGTTAGAAATTACAGACACCGTGTCTACTGGGCAAAAAAGAAGGGAAACCTTCCATTGTGTAATCTGCGTTTAGTTAAAAAGCCAGCATCTCTGATGGTATGGTGGTTTATAAGTGCATACAGTATAGGCTGCTTGCATGTTTTGGAAGGCACTATGAATGCAGAAGAGGATAGAAAGGTTTTAGAGCAACATATGCTCCCTCCAGATGCTGTCTGTTTTAAGGAAAGCCTTGTGTGTTTCAGCAGGACAATGCAAAATCACATACTACAGCTATTACAACAACATGGCTTTATAGTAGGGGAGTCCATGTGCCGAATTGACCTGCCTGCATTGCAGATCTTTCACCTTAAGAGATTTGGTGCATCATTACATGAAAAATATGTCAAACGAAAAACTTTTTAGCAGCTGAAAACTGTTTTGTAAAGAATATATATGCCTCGTTCCAACTATTTTGAGACCTGTAGCAGGCATCAAATTTGAAATAAGCTCATGTTGTGCCTAAAATTGTAAAATGTTTCTGTTTAAACCTTAATGTTATCCAAGTTCTATTGTGAATAAAATATTAGCTCATGTGATGTGGAACTCTTTTATTTTATTCATATGTTAACTCCTGAAATTCGGCTTGTATGTTGGCAATGTTCTGTCTTATTCCGGGAGTACATGAGGATGCTGTCAATATATATCAGCACAAAGCTGTGTAGGTACTCCCGGAATACCTCGTGGATGACAAGTGGGACATGTCTGGATTACTCGTCCCCTTTGGCCACAGTAGAGGCAACAACTGGTGTTCGTTTGGAGACATACGGGATTAAACTACTTGCATGGGTTTGGGAGAAGGTTCTGAAGATCTGAGGTTCTTTGGCTGGCAGAGAAGGGAGTAACTTTGTCCTGGTTGACCTGCCATACAATTGTTATGCGTT